>WOXC01012100.1:0-264138 GCA_011680675.1 Gymnobelideus leadbeateri | reverse complement strand
TACAGTTGGTACTTAATAAGTGTTGTTAACTGACTGGCTGATCTATGTATCTTCTATGAGTATTCTTACCTTTTTCCACAGTTATTCAATGCTTCAAAAGTCCATGAGTTCATGGGTGCAGTTGTTCCTTCCGCTAATGCCAATCTTTACCCCTCAGTAATTTAGTGGATGCTTCTTGAAGGTGACAGTGGGCAAAAGCATTATTCCCCCATAGCCGATCTCAGGAAGAGTCTCTCCTCAAACTGACTAGGACCAATCTGTGGCCCTGGCCACAGAAAAAGTCACCCAGCCTGTCCTTGTAGCTTGTCTGGCTGGGTAAGACCTGCTAGTGCCAGTGTTTGGCTGGCCTGGGTGGAGAGAGCAAAGGGTCACCCCAAACCAGGACTGGAGGAATTAGGGGAGAGCACCAAGCCAGAACCACAGAGATCACCAGAATACTGAGCAGGCACTCAGCAAGGAGTCAAGGATGACCAGGAGTCACCTTGATAGTGACCTCATTCCATAGGGTCCAAGAGGGCTTGACTTGGCACCATAGTTCATTCTCCATACCCCAAGTCAGGAGTCCTAGCACAGCAACCATTCCATCCTACTGTCCTACATTCCTCTCATGTACAATGATTTCCCAGAGATCCAGACCCAACGCTATGAATTCCACAATAGAGCAAACCTTCATGACTTACATGACTAGAAGAAGAAATTCATAGGATCACAGGGTCATGGCTTTGGAGCTATAAGGGGCCCATAGAAAATTAAATGTAGAAATATTAATGTAGAATATTATTAAAATTGAGAAGAACCTTAGAACTTAGAATTTCAGAGGTAGAAGGAAGCTTTAGAAATAGAGCACAATGTCAGAACTGGGAGGGGCTCTAGAACATGGAACACAATGTTGGAGTAGAAGGAATCTTTGGTCAGAGAATGTTAGAGCTAACAGGGACCTCAGAATATAGAACACACAATTTTATAGCTGGGGGAGACCTTAGAACATGAAACGTAGAACACCAAAGCTGGAAGGAACCTTAGATCATAGGGTACAGAATTTCAGAGCTGAAGAGAACTCAAGAGCATAGACTATAGAATGCCAGAGCTAGAAAGGACCTTAGAATACAGAACACAGAATGTTAGATATGAAAGAAACCTTTAAAGATTGGGTTTTGTCTTGGTGGCCCCAGCAGGGTAGTGTGGCTCCTGGTAGTATGGTAGCAGATGTTCAATCAATGATTATTCAATTAAAGTTGAATTCCTATGACTCAGTGGGGGTAAATGAGATAGTGGCTTTAAAATTTCAGAATCGAGAAAATTTCAGAGTTGAGAAAGGTTCTAGAACATAGAATCTAGAATATCAGAGCTGAGAGAGACCTTAAACATAGAAAGTTAGAACTAGAAGGACCTTGGAATATAGATCACAGAATGTTAGAGTTGAAAGGAAACTTTAAACATAGAATATGGAATTTCAGAGTTGGGAAAGATTCTAGAACATAGAATCTAGAATGTCAGAGCTAAGAGGGACCTTAGAACATAGAACAAAGAAAGCTGCTTTTAAGGTTGCCTTTAATCCTTCTTGTCCTGAGATTCTAAAGCCAATGGCTTAGGACAGAGATAGAACCACGTTGTGCATATTCCTCTCTGCCTATATTTCTGGCCCAGAGCCTTTAGGAAGTGGTTATTGAGTCTGGGCCTCATACACATACTATCTGACCCTGGGCGAGACCCTTACACTTATTTGCCTCAGTTTTCTCATATATAAAATGAGTTGGAGATGGAAATGGCAAACTATTCCAAGTATATTTGCCCAGAAAACCCCAAATGGGGTCATAAAGAAAACAACTAAGCCACAAAGCCAGAAGAACAAAGTCTTGTCTGGCTTCAGAAGCACCTGCACCAGATGGAGGCTCATAAGGTCATAGGTCGAAGATCTGGCGCTAGAAAGGACCTCAGAAGTCATCTGGGCCAACTTTGCTGATGAGGAAAGACTCAGACTCAGAGAAGCACTCTGACTTGCCAAGGTCACACGGGAAATACCAGGGGACATACTGCAACCCAGATGCCCGGATCCTCCGGCTTCAGGGTGAGGGAGGTCTCACCAGAGTAAAGAGAAAAGGATGTTTCAAGCTATGGCCTGGCAGATTTGTGGGAGGACATCAGCTTGAGCTGAACAGAATGGACTCATCATTCATTCCTTCATTCACCAGTCTGCTCTAGATGAGACACTGGGGATCAGGGAGGTGGGAGGACGAGGTCAGGACCTGTGATTTCATTGGGATAAAGAACTCCTAGTGAGAAAATTAGACCCACTAGGGCACGTCAGCACCTGCCCGCCAACTCAGCCTTAAACAGCTACTTGGAACTCTGACAATGTTAGGTGACTTTCCCAGGGTCACACAGTCAGATTGTCGGAGATAGGCTTTGATCCCAGGGCTCCACTTCAGGCCAGTTCTCTATCCATTCCACCACCTGCCCCCACCCCGCCTTCACACACACACACACACACACACACACACACACACACACACACACACACACTGGGAACAATCCAAAAAAAAGGAACTTTAAGTCCCTGCCCTCAAGGAACATACATTCTACTTTGGGGCAGAGAAAGTCAGTTTTGATGATTGTGTCCTGTCTAAAACATTAAATACAAGATATCACTAGTATATATGATGAGGCAGTTTTCCTATATAAAAATAGATTTGAGAAGCATCATGAAGGAGAGTGAGGGGCACAGGATTTGGAGTCAGAGAACCTGAGTTCAAATGATGACTCCTACCATTTACAAATTGTAGTGGGCATCTCAACCTCTCTGGGCTTCAGTTTCCTAATCTGTTAAAAAAAAAAATGTGAGAGGGTTGGGCTAATTGACCTCTAAAGTCCTGCCTAGCTCTACATATATGGTCCCAGACTGAATTGTCATTGTTTTGTCCCCAAATGTCCCTAACTGTCCTTTGTTTGCTGGAACTCCCTGCTGGTGTTTGTGAATTGTAAGCCCCAGGGTGTTCCGCTGCCTCTGTAAGCTCTGGGGAGCACTGGACAGCTCAGCATCTACAAAATCAGAGAGCCCTTTCATGAGGACGTTTGCAGTCTCTAGAAGATGAAGGCCATGTTGGTCATTTCCTTCTGCTGGCCATTTGGGGAACATCTCTAGGCTCCATCTCCTATCCCCCTGCTGGTGGTAGTGCATGGTACAGTGACCAGAGCATAGGCTCTAACATCCGAGGGCCTGGGTTCAGCTCCAGACTCCTTCTACTTACAAAGTCCTTGATCTTAGACAAGTCACTAGCCTCCTTGGGCCTCAGTTTCTTCCTCTGTAAAATGATGGGATTGGATTAAATGTGCCTTCATCCCCAGAACAATGAAGGCTGCACCAGCGACTTCTCAACAACGAACTCAGACTTGTGGATCCTTGAGGACATCTTTATGCACCAGTACTTTACCCTCTTTGATAGAGAAAACAACCAGATTGGCCTGGCAACCCTGGCCCAATGAGAGCTGGCACCCTCAGGGCTTTGGGGTGACTTGCCCAGTCCCCTTCAAGTTCCCAATATTTATATTCTCTCAAATGCTCCTCTGCTGGAATGGTAGGTTAGATGTAGAGCCCTGAATGTTAATAAAGCAAAGAGAAAGCTAGACCATGGACTAGCTTCTCTATTATCCCTACTTTATACCACATTAATGGGTTAAAACACCAAGGGCATGGGAAATAGGAGATGGTGAAGTGGAAAAAATCCTAGATTTGGAGTCATGAGGACCAAGGTTTGCAGCCCAGTTCTGCTACTTATTTCTGTCTGTGTGACCTTGGCCAAGTCACTTAATCTCTTTGGGCCTCAGTTTTCCCCTCTATAGACAATGGGAGAGTTGTCTATCTAGATGGCCTCTGAGGTCCCTTCTAGGCTCAATGACTCTGCCACCTTTGGAGTCAACTATGAAAATCTGGTAATGTATCTTGCCTTTCCACTGATAGAGGGAACTCCCAGACAAGACATGAGGGAAACATGAAAATGGGCTGAATTGCCTCTATTTTGCTCCCAAATGTCCCTCACCTTTCCTTATCCCAGGAGCATCTTCCCGAGAGCAGCATTCATAGTTTGTCCATATACTCCAAAATGTTTCATAGCCAAATGGAACAATGTGGCATAGTAGATGGGATTGGAGTCAGGAAGACCCAGATTCAAATCCTACTTCAGATACATAGTAGCTGTGTGTAAAGCAAGTTACTTTACCTTTCTTAGCCTCGGTTTTCTGGTGCTATATTTATACCCACTATAAAGTGGGTATAAATATAGCACCTATATCATGGCATTGTTGGGAGGATCAAATGAGAGGACAGATGAACCATTAAAGTACTGTACAAATACTATCCATAGTTAGCTAAGGGCATCTGGGGGATTTTAGTCTACAACATCAGGAATCTCAGCATTGGGAGGGGCCTCAGAGACCATCAGGTTTAACTCAGATGGAGAAAAAAAAAAGAATCTTAGTCAGCTTGGGTGAGTTTGCAGCCTCCATCTGCGAGCCTCTAGTAAGGGGGATCCCACCATCTCCCAAGACAGCCCATACCCCTTTAGGACAGCTCTGATGGATAGGATTAGGATATCTAGGTAGCACCACAGTGCACCAAGTGCCATGTCAGGAGTCAGGAAGATTCGTCTTCCTGAGTTCAAATCCAGCCTTAGACACTTCGCTGTGTGACCCTGGGTGTCACCTCACTCTGTTGGCCTCAGTTTCTTCCTCTGTAAAATGAACTGGAGGAGGAAATGACAAACCACTCCAGTATCTACCAAGAAAATCCCAAATGGGGTCATGGAGAGTTGGATACAACTGAATGATTGGTTCTTCCTTATATCTGGTCCACTTGTGCCTCCTTGAAACACCCTCTCACCTTCTGGAGCTGTGCAGCGCAAGCCCAATTTCTCTTCCCTGTGACAATGTATCAGATACTTGACTGCAATGAGTCTGCTCTTCTTTGATGTAAACTTCCCCATTTCTGGCAACTAAGTCTTATGACATGGGCTCAGAGCTCTCCCCCAGCCTCCTTGCCCTTGTTGAAACTCTCTAGCTTGTCATCATCCTTTCCTAACTTGGAAAAAACCCAATATTTCAGATGATATCTGAGCAGGACAGACAATAGTGACATTAGTCCCTCTAACAACATGCTTTTCTTATCTGAATTCTTGCCAAGCCTAGGCAAGAGGGTCCCAACTACCAAAGGCCAAAAAAAAGGGCTTGTCAGGGCAAAAATCTGAGCTCTCTGCCCCCATCTGGGATGCCACAACATGCCCAAAGTCTGCTTTAGCTGCTTAGAAGAGAGAGATGGGTTTGCCCCCACTTTGTGGGAGGAGATGGTGTGGGAAGTCAAGCATAGAGGAGTTCATGCCCAGATTTGTAAAACACTTCAAGGCTCTGGGGGTAAAAATGTTTGGGGTCCCATGACCCCTCGTGTCGTTCCTTCCAAATGTTCACATCTCATCCCTAAAAACGCATTCCCTAAAGTGTATCAGTCCACCCACTGAAAGGCAGGATCTCCAGGGCCTGTCTATCCTCTGGCTCTTCACACACGCCTTGTCCTCCAAGGTTGGACACTCTCCTTCCATCTCTTGGAATCCCCCATTCCTTCAAAACTTAGCTTGAGACCTTTGCTGATCCTTCCAGTGGTTGGCGCCTCCCCCACCCACCCAATTACTTTGCATTTCTTATATGTGTATACACAGTTTACCTTTTATAGAATGTAAGCCTATTGAGGGCAAGAACCATTTCATTTTGCTCTTGGCATCTTGGCAGCTGGCACAGAGTAGATGCCTAATGCTTGTTAGATTAGATTGAACTGAATCCAACTTCTATTCAAGACACAGTAATCAATCAATCCACAATTATTTATTAAGCACCTACTATATGCCAGATACTCTTGCTGGGCCCCAGGGATACAAATGCAAGGAATGAAGCGCTCTCTCCTCTCAAAGAGCTTCTGGCCCTCTAAGGAATTAAGTAATTAAGGTTTGGCTGCTGGGCTGGGGGTGGGGTTCCCTTCAGATTAAGAGAAGGAACTTTCTCCCAAACCAGAAGGCAGAAGTGAAGATGTGATTTTTCCTCATCTAGAATAGCATGACCCTGGATGATTTCCTGAACTTTTCAATGCTCTAGACAATTCTGTTCGGAACATAAATTGGAGACAAGGTGCCAACCTACATTGGCAGAGGGAGTTTCCTTATCAGGGAGTTCCTTAAGTCAACTAAATAAAAGATTTCATTTTTATTCCCATGTCTTAGAATGTAGCTCTCAATTCCCATCTAAACTCTCCATGGTCCCTGGCTATCCTCAGCCCCAATTATTGGTGGAGAGGGGCATGAGAAAAAGAGAGGGGCAGGAATGCATAGGGCAAGCTTGGGGTAACTGAGAAAACCTTTAATTGGGAAACCTCAGGCTAAGAAAGAGGCTCTGGGTGTTACACAACCACAGGGAAGTCTGAAGGTGAACCACACCTGGTTCAGCTACAACACCTCCTCCAACTCTTCCCAAATTCCTGACCTTCCCCAGGAAATCAAAGAGGAGACTGGAAAGAAGACCTGACAAGAAGGCAGAGGCCATGGTCTGCTTGGGCTCTGTGTTGTCTGGGGGAAAGGAAGGATCTGGGGTTCATCCAATTTTCCATTCCTGTCGAGAATGGGTTTGGTACCATTGGGATCAGCTGGAAGTCCGGTGGAAGTTAAGCCTTTCTTCCCCATCCCTTTCACCAGGGATATCTCAAAAATCAATCCCAAACAATATCTGGACCAGGAATCAATCAATCTCTCTCTCTCTCTCTCTCTCTCTCTCTCTCTCTCTCTCTCTCTCTCTCTCCCTCTCCCTCCCCATTCTCCACCATGGGCTTCCTGGCACAGCCCTCCAAACAAGACTCAGTTATACACTCTGCTCTCCTTCATGGGAGGGATTCTCTGTAGGTTTCTGCCAGGAAGAGCTGGGAGAAACTGAGGAAGAGAGTCTAGCAATATTGGGAGAGGACCCAGGAAGCACTGAACTGACTGTGGGGGGCTCTGAAGGGTCCTGCTTATTCTCAACAGGCCCAGAAGATCTTGTCACTTTGATGATGGCTGGCAAAGGCCCCTCAGATCCTGAAGAGACATGAAGGGTTCCCGGAACCCTTGACGGTGGGAGGGAAGTCACTGACATGGCAGGCAGAGATGAAGGAACCTCTGGGGAGACAGGAGGTAGATGAGAGGCTCCAGGTGTGAAGTTATTGAAGCACAAGGCCCCTGGTGAGGAACAGGAGCCCAGAAAAGCCCTTGGCCGTTGCTGGGGCAGGTGAGAGGGCTCTGGCCCCAGGGGCTCCGAGGGCAAAATCTCCACAGCAGATGTGTTCTTTCTCAACAGGACCTGGAGGTATTGAGGTTTTTTACTCCGAGCATCAGCCCGGGGGACTCCAGGGCAGATGCTACAGTTTTGGGGGGTCACGGTTGCTTCTCCAGGGCTCCGGGTGGCTTTGGGTAGAGAGAGTTCATGTACCCCTTCCACAGGAAGCAAGACCCCTGAAGGTTTTGGAGTGGGAGAGGGAAACAAAGTCAGTGTGAATACTAGCCCACTGCTACCCCCAGCCCCAGGCCTGCCAGGCCCTGAGCACCTCCTCCTGCTTGGATGGCCTTCAACCTGACAATGTCTATGCCTTGAGAGCAGGGCTTATGTTTGGAGGCAGCTGCAACACAGTGAAGCAAGGGAAAGCACCTAGAGGCAGGAAGACCTGAGTTCTAATCCTGCCTCTGCCTCTTAATAGCTGTTTGACCAAGGGCAGGTCACCTGACCTCTATCAGCCTCAGTTTCCTTATTTATAAAAATAGGCATATTAATAGCACCACCTCCCAGGCATGTCGTGAGGACAGAGTGAGATAGGAACCGTAATGCAGGAACAAATGGGAGTCAGTGAGGTTCCTTTTTTGTCTTTCTCTGGATCCTCAGCACTTTACACAGAGTCTAGAACATAGTCAGTGCTGAACAAATTCTTGGTGACTGCTGTAGCCTGACTAAACATGAAAGAGAGTTGGCTTTGGAGTCAAAAGAACCTTGCTTCAGATCCTAGCTCTGTCATTTCTAACTGGCATGACCTTCTGGGCCTCAGATTCCACATCTGTAAAATGGGGGTAGGGGCTGGATTCTATGGCTTCTGGGGTCCCTGCCAGCTCTGGACCTTTAATCTTATTATCCTAAGTCACTTCCCTGCCTTGGGCCTCAGTTTCCACATCTGTAAAATGGGGTGGGGGGGGGGGTTGGATTCTATGGTCTCTGGAGGCTTCTGCCTTCTGTGACAGTCTTTGACTCCAAGAAGAGGCAGATGATGCAGAGGAGGGAGGCCCATGGGGAGGGTCTCACCTTGGCAGGCGGCACAGCAATCCCCTGAAGCTGGACCAGGGTCAGCACAGGCTGGCTGACAGCTGACCTTCTCACAGCTCACCTCCCCAAGCTGCATGAGCAGGAAAGAATCAGTAAGCTGCCCTGTCCAGAGGAATGCCCTTCAGGACCTCTACCTTCAGGCCTCCAAATTGAAATATTCCCACATAAAGCAAGAAAAACAGACCCACCCCAGGCCCTGCCCAGGAGAAGACAGCTGGCAGAGAGCAGCAGTAAGACAGGGTAGCCCAGTGCAAAGCACATTGACTCTCAAGTTGGGGTTCTGTGTTCAAATCTTACATCAAAGTATCACAGATTTAGAGCTGGAAAGGACCTCAAACCTCTCTCGTTTTACAGATGAGGAAACTGAGGCCCAAAGTACAGAAATGATTTGCCCACACAGCTTTTAAAGGTCTGAGGCAGCATTGGAACTCAGGTCTTCCTTATTCCAAATCCAGTGTTCTACCCACTGAACCACCAGAAACTGCCTTATGACCTTGGGACAAGCTGCCTCCTCTCTGTGGGTCTCAGTTTCCTCATCTATACAAGGAGGCAGTTGGTCTAGATGACTTCTGAGGTCCCCTTCTGGCTCTGAAATCTACGATCCATTTTAAATGAATCATTTCCTGTCATCTGGGTTCCCAAAAGAAAGGAATGAGAAGGGTAGGGGTCAACAGCTTTGAGGGACAGTCCAGGAATGTCTCGGGCAGGTCCTTTCCCCATTCACCTGGCATATACAGCGAGTACAGGGCTCATTCTCCAGCAAGAACACCTGCCCATTGCCCACCTTCCTTCCTTCATAGTTACAGTCTGCAGAAGGAAAGAAGAAACAGGACCCGTATGAGCAGTGGTGCTTGACCCAGAGCCACAGAGCATTCCAATCCCATCCCCATCTGGCCCTAGCATACCTTTTCAGCATATTATACATCATTCTTGCTCATGTACTCTACACTCTAGCCATCTCCCACCTCTGGGCCTTTGCCTGGGCTGTGCCCATGTCTAAAATGTCTAAACTCCTCCTTATCTTTGCCTCTTAGAATATCAAACTTTCTCCAGAAATGCCACTTCCCAGAAGAAGCCTTCCTTGATATAACTCCCCCAATTTCTAGCACCCCCCAAAAAAATTACTGTCCTTAGTTTGTATTTTAAAAGTTCCAAAGGCATAACAGATTGTCAGCCTAGGTGTCAGGAAGACCTGAATTTAAATACAACCTCAGATACATATTAGCTGTGTGACCCTGGGCAATTCATTTAACTTCTGTTTGCCTTAATTCAATGGAGAAGGAAATGGCAAATCACTGCAGTATCCTTGCCAAGAAAACCCCATGGACAATAGGGTCCATGGGGTCATGAGGAGTGAGACATGACTGAACAACAACAGCTTGTTACATACGCACATATAGAGAGAGAATTACTTATTTACTTGATATTTCTCCCAGTAGAAGTTAAGCTCCCTGAGGGCAGGGCCAGTTCCTTTTTGTCTCTGTATCTCTGCACCTTGCACCCTATCTGGCACACAGTAGTTGATGAGTGAATGCTTGCTGAATAAAGGAATGAATGAGCAGAGGTGCCTGGTGGAGCTGCTTACTCACCATGGCAGACTGGGCAACATTCTCCCTCAGGGTGGAATGGGTAGGTACAGGAAATGAGGCAGTCCACTGGGGAGCAGGCCACAGAACCCAGCTACAGGACACAGAAACACACAGCTCAATAAATTCTTGGTGACTGCTGTTGCCTGACTAAACATGAAAGAGAGTTGACTTTGGAGTCAAAAGGACCTACAGAAAGGCTGTAGGGAGATCTCTGGGGATCGTGGAGTTTAATAGAACCCTTCCCTCCACCCATTTTACAGCCCAGGAAGCTGAGGCCAAGAGTAAAGGCCCAGGATGACCCAGGGAATAAAGAAGGAGAGCTGGGATTTGAATCCAAGGCCTTGGTGCTATTAGAAGAGTTTGGGCAAGCGGCTGTAATCATGAGAAATGGAGTTCCCATTCTGCTAAGAGAGGCAGGCCATGAGAAGCGGGGTGGGAGGTAGAGATGGGAAGGGGAAGGTATGAAACCCCCTCCAAGGAAGGTTATGTCTCACCCCTACAAATATAGGGGCCTCCCTCTCTGTAAGAAGGGCTCTGGTGCTGGAAGTTGCTTGTGCTTGGTGTTACACCTTCCTCAAATAAAAGCCCTTCCTAGCAACAACTGTCCCAACACCAAGAAAGTGTGTCCGGGTGAACTGACATGGGAGAGCAATAAATGTAAGTGTGTCACACAGGAAGAGAGTCCTCTCAATGGGATGGAAGAGCACCCCCATCTACAGGAACTGGCTATTTGTGGGCCCTAGAGGAAGTTTGACAAAGACCACTGTGAAGGTGTCTGTAAAATGCCTTGTCCTGACCATCTCATACAGAATCCAGAGAATTGCAGTTGCTTTGAATGCCAAGAAAGTCTGGAGAGTTGTTGTCAGAAGCAAAAAATACTCCATCCAGACACGTGCAGCTGTGAGGACAGATGCCCTTTCCGCACCAGAACGTGTATAAATGGAAAATGTGCAAGGCACTGCGCCTTCTGAGGGACAGAAAAGGCTCCCGTGGGCTCCATGGCAGAGAAAATCCTGTATACATTTTATCCCTGTCCCAGCCCCTACCTTTTTGGACTTTTGTAAACAGCACACTCCTTTGCCAAGTCGCTGTCACTTTCCAAATATTAAAACATGAGTCAACATCGACTTCACTTAGCAAGAGTGAAACTAGCCCACGTTTATCTATTCCATCAAATTAGCTGCCAGGAATGGATTCACTGGGACACTAGTAAATGTCCACTGCCAGAGGATGCTTATGGGGATGAAGGATCCTACTTAGAGCTTTTTTTTGTTGTTGTTACAAGGAACAAATTGGATAATTTGCCATGGAGTGACGGTTACTATCCCAACTGTTAAGGAAAATGGACCAAACCTTCGCTAACTACAACTTTTGTGAAACACTCTGATTCTCTCTTGTACAGAACTTGATTTGTAATATGTTTAGCACTAACTTTTTGATCTACTGTCCAGCTTTTGATCATTGAGTTTGTTGAACTCAATATGTATCATATTTAAATATATTTAAGTAAATACATGCATCATTTTTTCAAGCTGAAAAAAAAAAAGAAGGGGTCTGGCAACTATCGGACAGCCTCAGGAATTCTGTGAGGCCTCAGGGTCTGAGTTTAAGAGGCCAACAGTCTGCTAGGGCTATTCTGGAAGGTGGTCATGTATTGTGGGAGGTGGCCCTGAGGGTAAATCTGCCCCTTTGCCCTTTTACAAAGGAGAGGAGAGAGGGAGGGAGTAGCTGGAGATGGTGCCCACAGAGGTCTAGACAGAGCTGAGTTGGACCATAAACTAAAGGCAGGTCCCTGGGAGGCATTTCTGGGAGAGGGGAAGTTCCAGATGCACATCTGCTGGGGTCAGCACTAATGTTAGCCCATTGGCAGTTTCCTAAAGCTCAGCCATGGCCCCCTCCAGATCCATCATACCAGACAGATGCAGCTCAGACAAGGATCCAGCACAGAAGGGAAGGTTTCGTTGTTATAGAATATTCTTCCCGTGTAGGTACAACCTGTGGGGGAAGGGAGACAAAAAGGCAGGATCAAAGTGACTTTCTGTGACAATCGTTACAGACCTGGCCCCCACATGATGATGTCTGGCCAGCTTGCCTTTCTCCCAAATCCATTTCCCCATTAACGTTGGATTCCATTCTAGGTCTACTTTGTTTGTCAAGTCGATTAGCCTCAGTTCAATTTCACAAATATTTGTCAATTGCCTAACATGGGCTTGACACTAGAGACAGAAAGACACAAATGAAAATACCCGCTGGCCACAAGAAGTTTCCATTCAACTAGTGGAAAATGTCATGGACACAACTAGAGACAAAGTATATCCAAAGCAATACATAGGACGTTCCAGAGGGAGAATGTAATTATCTAGGGAAGGGGCAGACAGTCAGGAAAGGCTTCCTGTAAGAGGTAGCATTTTGAATGAAGTTAGGGGTTCTAGGAGTAGAATCAAGAACCCAGTGGAATAACCCTCTTCTTTCCCCTCAGTGGATACCCCCAGTCCAACATCCCTCTGAGGAGGATGCAGGGTTACTCACAGGGCCTGGCACCATGGAACTCTGACCACCACCTCTCCACCCAGCCCCTGCTTTTCTCTCCCTAAAGCCCACCAGTGGGTTCTTCAAGGTTCTTCTATGAAGCTTTTCTCAAGAGCTCCAACCCCAGAGACATTCTCCACTCCTGATAACCCCCTCACTTTATTATCTGTATTGTACATTTTGCAACTGTATGTTATTTAACTGATCATTTCACATAGCTCACTAACTATGTACAAGTTCCAATTCCCCAAACTGGTTATGAGTTCAGGAGGCCACTGTGTCCATCTCAAGGTGCCATCTAAATTCCAAGTCGAGGAGCACCAATCCAGGCACTTAGTACTCAATAATTGCAGGTCTAATTGAATGGAGCACTAGCATTATGCAACATGGAGGCTGGATGGGACCTTGCCGATCACTTAGGTCAATCCCCTCATTTTACAGATGAGGAAATGGGGGTGGGGTACCCAGACTTGCTTTAAAATTCTGTTCTTCAATAAGCTATTTTAATGGATCTGTAATCAATCAAAAACATTCATTAAGTGACTACTATGTGCCAGGTGCTGAGTGAAAGGCTAGGAATACAAAGAAAGGCCAAAACTACTCCTGCCCTCAGAGAGTACCCATTCAGGATACAAAACAGAAATAACTAGCACATCCAAAATACGATGCAAACTTAGAGTGAAAGGCTGCCTCCCATGATCACCTCCATGAGGTAGACACTTTCTCCACTGATGTAGATAGCAACCCATCCTATGAAATTCGTATCTATGTCCTCCTTGGTCTGATAAATATTTGTCAGGGGGACCATCTAACACTCTGAGAATCTTCCTCTAGTTCCCCTGACACTGTGTACCAGTAAATGGTAGAGCTAAGAAGGCAGTATTTACTCTCTGGAACTTCTGTTTCCTCACCTGTACAGTGGGTATTAAATGGCCTCCAGTTCTAGATCCAGGACATGATGCCCAGCACTTGGCACAGTGCCTAGTATACCATTGGTGCTTAATAAATGTTTATTGGCTGGCTGCCTGGATGAAATATCCTCCAAGGTTTCTCCTGACTCCATAACTGTAGGTCTCTGGCCTCCCAACCCTATGCAATTAGAATGAATTGAGGTCTACAGGGGACTCAGAAAGTAGAGGACCTCCCTTCTCCCTTACCTGCTGAGCAGTCGGGGCAGCACTGTCCTGGGATCCGAATAGGATGTGGACAGGTCTCCACACAGTCAGTCCTCTCACAGCTCACAGAACCATCTGCCTGAAAGAAGGAGGCACTTGACAGAAACCCCTGAGATGGTACCTGGAACCAGGCCTAGTTTTCTCGCCACTCCACCCATTCAGAAAGAGGAAAGCTGTCCATGAAGCTAGCACTGCTCCAGAAGGAGGCAGTTCCCATTCCAAACAAAAGAGACAGCTGGAGATCACTGATTAAAGTTGGCCAAGCCATACCAGAGAAGGAGATCAAAACTCTGCCCCAAAACAAAGAAAAATCCCAGAACCCCTCTTGACAGGCAGATTGTTCCCAAACTGAACCAGAACCTGAGGCCAGTCTGATTCATTGCCAGCATTGGAGGACGCATTCATCCCCACCTTACAGAGCACAGGAAGCCCCTCTTTTACATATTGTTTCGACAGGAATGCAAGCTTTACCAAAGAACAGCGACCCAGGGCTGAAGAGGATCTGAAGAATGCTTACCAATGCTTTGGGCAAACTGGCACTGAGGTTTTGTGGACTCAGCTCACTAATAATGGCTTGGAAAGCATGCACAGTGATGGGTATCTCTCACAGAGGCAGGGTCAGAGAACCTGTGGCCTCCAGGTCACATGTGGCCTTCTAGGTCCTTAAGTGTGGCTCTTTGAATGAATCCCAAACTTTTTGTTCTGTGAAGTTTGGATTCAAAGGGCCACATGTGGCCTCGGGGCCACAGGTTTTCCACCTCTGAACCTCTTCATTTTACAGATGGAGAAACTGAGGTTCAGTAAGCTCAAATCACTTCCCCAGGGTCATAAAGCCAGAAGGTGTCAAAGGCAGGACTAGAATTCAAGTCTTGCTGGGGCCAGGCCCACTCTCTGCCACTACACCACATGACCTCTCATGTGTTTGGGCATATGTCCAACCTCCATTTCCCCAGATTTGATTTTACAGAATGCCCTAGGTCCTAACCTATTGCACAACAAGGGACTGGGCGGCTATACAAGAGCTAACAAAATGGCAGCCTGAAGCAGACAACAAGGACAGGCCCCTGAAGAAGGCTAGGTAACAGGCGGGAGCAGGAGCCTCTCTGTCTCTGGCCCAAGCCGGGGAGAACAGGTAAAGCTGAGTGAGGTAGAGCAGGTTGTCATTCACCTGGCAAATGCATAACTCACAGGGATCACCAGGGGACCAGATCTGTCCAATGGGAAATTCAATTCCATTGTCATCCAGAGAGCAGCCTGCCCACAAGGAGAGAAGCAAAAGACAGTGAGAGGGAAGAAATGACATGGGGGAGGATGGCCCATGACCAGTTAGCAAGGACCTGATGAAAGCTCAGAGGTGGAAGACACCATTTAGGCCAGCCTTGTTGTGGCTGATGTTCAGTTGAATCTGATTCTCCATGACCCCCTTTGGGATTTTCTTGGCAGAGATACTGGAGTCGTTGGCCATTTCCTTCTCTAGCTCATTTTACAAACAAGGAAACTGAAGCAAACTGGGCAAAGTGACTTGCCCAGGGTCACACAGCTAGAAAGCACCTGAGGTTGGATTTGAACTCAAGTCTTCCTGACTCCAGACCCAGGGTTCTATCTATCCACGATGCCACCGAGCTGACCCCTTTTCCACATGAAAACCTCTAAATACTTGAAGACAGCATGTTCATCACCCCATCACGACCACCATCTTTGCTCCCACAGGCAAAACTTTTCCAGTTCCTTAACCCAATCTCATCTTATTTGTTCATCTTCATGATGAGAGAATTGAAGACCAAGGCACATGATGGCAGAAGGAACTGGGTATATTTAACCTGGGGAAGCAAAGCCTCAGGGGGACACATTCATTGTCTTCCTATATTTGAAGGACTCCTGTGTGGAAAAGGGCATAGATTTGGTCTGCTTGGCCGCCTGAGGAACCTAAGAGCAGAGGGCAGAAGTCACAAAGGGGTAGACTGCAAGTCAGTAGAAAAAAATATTTCCTAATCATTAATAATAATAGTAATAATGATAGCTAACATTTATATAGCACTTACTATGTGCCATTCACAGTGCTAAGCACTTTATATTTATATAATCTTATTTGATCCTTACCATAACCCACTTTACAGATGAGGAAACTGAGGCAAACAGAGGTTACTTGGGGATCACATAGTTAAGTGTCTAAGGTTGGATTTGAACTTGGGTCTTCCTGACTCCTAGGCCAGTGCTCCATCATACTGTGCTAGATAGCTCATTAGGAGCTATCCAAAAGTGGAATGGGCTTCCATGAAGGTAGCAAGTTCCCCATCCCTAGAGATCTTTCAGCAGAGCCCATATGTCTACTTGCTGAGGCTACTGTAGCAACGATCCATGTGTCAGGACAGGGCAATGAATTAAAGGCTGGAATCATAGAATCTCAGAGTTGGAAGAGATCTCAGAGACCATCTGTACAAGAATCTACTCTACCAGTGGCCATCTCCTCTTTGCCTGAAGACCTCAAGCCTACAGGCCACTGAAAACTCCAGGTCTTTTTTCAGATGACTAGCCACACCTCCTCCTTCTTATACATGTGAAGTTGACTGTTTGGACCCTGCAACAAGACTTTACATTTACCCCTATTGAATTCCATCTTGTTAGATTTGAGCCAATGATTTAATCTGTCCAGATCTGTTTGAATCTGGGCTCTCATGCAAATGGCCTCTAAGCTCCCTGCCAACCTTGAGATTTTCAGATTCAGCCCAGGGGTCTGGGGGAGAAGGAGGAAGGAAGGGTCTGTGGGCCATCCTCACCTGACACTGGTGTGGGCTCTCGGCAGGTGAAGCAGCACTGGCCTGGCCCCAGCTGCCACTCTTCTCTTGGACAGTCCAGTTCTGGGCAAGGCGTGAAGGAACACTGAACTTCCCCATTCTGCAAGGGAGGCACAGGATGGGGGCACAGCAATAGATGAAGGCTTCCACATTTCTTCCTGCTGCCTATTCTAAGGGTGGGGACTGAGAGCCAGGATCTGAAATCAACCGTACTCATCTGTTCCTCAGCCTTTGCCTTGACCATGTAGATGGAAACCCCCGCCACCAACAACCAGATGACATGGGTTTATGGGGAGAATGAGAGAGATGGGATGGACTGTCATTGTCCCCATGGCGTTAGTCACCCACCTTACCCCAGAAAAGCTCTCGGGGAGCAGAGCACTAGGGCCAGCCACCCCCCTACCTGGCAGACACAGCTGGTACATTCGTCCCCGTCCCCGCTGAACTCAGCCCCCTCTGGATAGAATCGGCCATGAAAATAGCATCTCACTGCAAAGGAGAAACGTGTCAAGACTTCTGCACACCAGAAGCTCAGGAAAAGGAAAGATGGGCACCATGGGAGGGCAAGGGCCCACTGCCAACCAGCAGCTAGGGCTTCTGGACTCTGACTCCCAAGTCAGCCTGCCTTCCACTGGACAATGGGGCCTTTCAACAGAAGAAGTGACTTATTCAAGGTCACAGCCTAAGAACCCAGACTCCAATTAGCTCTACCCTGTCCTGTTCACGGCTGCCTTTCTCATGAGATCAGGGCATCTCCCAAATGGTAAATGTATTCTGTCAAATTGCTAAGGTCACACCAGCTGCTTATCACATCATGGAAAGAAAAACCAAGTTTTAAAAAAATGTTTTGAAAGCCCCATCAGTGAGGAAGGGAATGGCCCCCTCTGCCTGGGGGCTCCCTCTTAGCCTCGCCTAGCAGCTGTTCCATTTTAAATACACACCAATGTCTACAATGTCAAGAATCCTATCTTCAGATTGGAAAATATTTGTGGCCCGGACTGGCCGAGGGCAGAGACCTAATAAGTCAAAGAAATTTACCTGGAATGCAGGGGCAGCAGTCAGACTGTGGAGGGGTCAGGCAAGGACCAGGAGGACACTCGGGCTCAATGCACGACACGTTCCCAGCCTGAGAGAGGCCAGAAAAGGGGCGTGGGGGGAGCTGGATGAGGAGCCGGCCCAGGGATTTCCAAGCCCCCGGGTTTTTTCTCCTCTTCATGATATGCTCAGTCTCCTACCCATGCATAATGCCTCTTGACCAACTAGAATCTTCAGAGTATTGAGAGGCATGGAGGTGGGTATGCCCACTGGGTTCCCCCCAAATCCATTTTGTAGCAAATTTCACTGTGCCAGCTGACCCCCTGACAATGCGCTTTTGCATATCAGCTGGGTCAGAAAGTGAGCAGACATACTTAACAGGAAACCTTCCCAATAGGCCCAGTTGGGGTTACAGGTCCACCATACTCCCAATGTTTACACGCTGACTCCCTTATTACATTGGCAAATATTTTGCCTGGAGAGAGATCAGCCTCATTGGCTGGAGGTTCCTTCAGGAGTCTTCTCCCCCTCCCTTCCTAGCCAGATGGATTGTGTTTGCTGGTTAACTCTTTTCTGACTGCTGAGGGCATCCCTGTCTCAGAGGACCTCGAGAGAAGGAGCCTGCCTCCCAGTGGGGCCATCCCCACCCTGGCATGTGTCCATCCTGGAGTCTTGGAGCCTCATTCACAGCAAGATGGACAGCCCATCCCAGCTCATGCCCTCTCCCCTTTAGTGTCCTGGGCCTCCTTGGATTCCCCAGAGAGCTAAGGAAACAGCCCTTGGGGGCTGGATGGGGAAGGTGACACACTTACGAGACAGACACAGACGGTGCAGTTCTTGTTGGGAGGGGAGAACACATCCCCTTCGGCTCTGGGTAAACCATCATAAAAACAACCTGGAGAGACAAGGAGGAAATGAAACCACCCAGGGCTAGTCTGCCCCAAGGGTGGAAAGGGGAAAGCCCTGACTGACCTGGCGCTCTTTCCTACCCTCACAGTCCCAGTGAAGAGGGGACCCCCTCCAGCACCCTGAATCAAAGACAAAGTAGACTCAGAAAACCTGGAAAGAATCATCCACCAACCAATGTGGAACTGATTAAGTCACATCCACTGAGCGTTAGCCATGCTGGCACCAGAAGGGACCTCCTTCAGCTGCTGGGGAGTGCAGCTTACACACAAGGCAGGGGAGGGGGAATGCACATCTATGGCAGGCTAATGAGGACCACGAGCGAGCAAGGCGGCGGGAGGGGGGGGAGGCACACTGGGCCTCGAGACACACACACACACACACACACACACACACACACACACACAGCGCGCAACCCTTTCTCTTTGGGGGTGAAGCCAAGGCAAGCGTCCTAGTCACAGCACCCTACACGCCTACACGCCTCCTCAGCCTTCCCAGCTATAGCACAGAGACAGCTGGCCTTGGAGCCAGCAAGACTGGGGGATCCTGGGGACTCACCACCTCTGTGAACCTCACTTTCCCCATCTATAAAATGGACAGAATAATGCCTGCCATTCCTACAGGAATGCACTGTGTTGGTCAAATGACAGGCTGTGGGATGTGATGGAAAGAAAGACCATGGGCTTTGGAGGCAGGGGACCTCACCCAAATCACAGGGCCAGAGATTTAAACCAGGAGGGACCATGGAGGCTCCCTGGTTTTACAGATGAAGCCAATGACTGGCCCAAGGTCACACAGCTAGGAAGTATCTGACAAGTTCACCATCTACTCCACCCCCAATGCTTAGTACTCTGACCTTCTTTCTACCTGGGTCCTCTGCCATTCCCTCCTCTGGGAGTAAGGGGCTGGACAGGACCTCCTGTGAGGTTCCAGGGGCTCAAGTCCCATGATTCTCTGACTCTCAGAAGCTGGAAAAGGCCACTAACAATAACGGGCATTGACCTCAAGCTTAAGATTGACAAAGCGCTTTGCATGTGTTTTCTCACTTGATCCTCACAACAGCCTGGTGAGGAAGGTGCTATCATTATGGCCATTTTAAAGATGAAGAGACTGAGGTTCAAGCAAGTTAAGGGACCTGCCCAGGGTCACCCAGCTAGTTAAAGTCTGAGACGGGCTTTAACTGCAGGTCCTGTTTCCTGACTGTACCAAAAGGGAGGCAGGATTGGCCATGGGGGGAGAGGGAAGGCTTGGTCCCACAAAGGTACCTTTGAGCTAATTCTCACCTGAACAATTGGGACAGCACCCACCATCTTGGGACGGCAGTGGGTGAGAACAGCTGGCTTTACACCTCACTTTCTCACAGGTCACCTCACCATCCTATAACAGGAAACACTAGTTACTGCCAAGCCACTGGCACAGAAAGATGTCAAGGCAGAATGAGACAGCCCTGGGCGCTTGCACCCACCTGGCACCCACAGTGCACACAGCCAGGCTCAGTCCAGCGGCTCCCATGCTCACGGATGGCTCCTTGGTGCCAGCAAGGCGAAGGTGCTGATGAAGGCCGAGAGGTCGAGGGGCCCCTGGGAGGGGAAGGTGTCCTCACTGCCTCACCATGCAAGAGTGACGGAGGCAGAAGACCTGCCAGTACAGATGGTTTCACCATTCTTCCACGAGAGGAGGAGCTGGGAGATGGGGTGGCCACTGGAGCTGAGGACGCTGGGGCAGAGGTGGAGGAAGTCGGCAGGGCTGAGGTCAGCATCGGAAGGGGAGTTGTTTTGATTGCTGGTGGTGGGCCAGGTGCCCGGGATGGAGGGCCATGGCCAGGAGGAAGGGCGGGCAGGCCAGACTCCGGAAAGAGTAACAGCATCTTTGGGGGGTGCTGGAGGGATTGGAGGATGCCTGATGGGGCAAGCACAGCCTTCGGAAATGCTGAAAAAGAGAGCTCCAGGGAATCAGTTCCCCTGAGGTGGCATCAGGATCCTGGAGGGCAGATGGCTTCACAGAATCACAGAATTTCAGTTAGAAGGACCTCGGTAACGTCCAATCTAACCCCCACTTAACCCATAATCAACCCACTTAGACCTCCAGGGAGTGGGACCCAACCCCTCTCAAGGCCATCCATTATACTGGGGAAGAGCTCTAAGGAAAACAAGTTTTTCTGGGCCTAAATGTCCCCCTCTTGAGTCTTCCCCAACTATTTCTCATCAGCCTACTGGAACCAAGCCAATCCTGCTTCCATCAAAGAGGCCTTCAAATATAAGAGACAGCTCTATGTTCCCTCTGAGAGTTCTCTCTAGAAAAAACCTCCTTACATCTTAAGCCTGGGTCCATCAACTTTTCTTTTTTAATGTTTTGGTTTTTTATTTATTTTTTCCTTTGTTTTATTTTCTATACTTAAAAACATCATTCTGAGAAGGGAGCTGTAGGCTTCACCACAAAGGGGCCATGACACAGAAAACAGAAGCTAAGACCCCCTGCTTGGAACCTCGGGCAATATGGCGCACCTTCCCAGCGCATCGGCCCCATTCAGGGCACCCCCTTTGGGACACTGTCCACCTCATCAATGCCTGTGGCCACCCAGAACAGAACAGAAGAGTCCAAGGAAGGCCTCCTGCAACTCTCCCCATGGCAGCTACTTCTTTTCCCAAAGGCTAGTCCCAACAAGTGTCATCCCTCTTCCACGTGGCTGCCCTCCACATATACAGAGAGCTACCCTGCTGCCCTGAGTGTTCTCTTCTCATCTCCCACCATAAGTGGAAGAATGGGAAGGGGGAGGAGGCTAATTCAACCTTTTCTAAGGTTCCTTTACCCGGCTAAACCTATGATTATGTCACAAAGTAGGTGTTTAACTTCTTTCAGCCAGTCTTCAGATAGCATGGTCTAGATCAGGCCCTTTGTAAGATGCTCACCCTTCTAATCAATTTTCCCAATAAAGAGGTCAGTACAGGGATTGGTCCTAAAAACAAAACCTTTTCCCATTTCCCCCAACTCTTTGTCTCCAACTGTGTCCTCCAGATGGGCCCAAGGCCGCCTTGATCTCCTCAGGAACACTCCCCCGACCCCAGCTCCTAGAGCTAGCACACCAAGAAGCAGGACAGAAGGAAGGCCAGCCACTTTCCTGGGCTTCCCACCGACCATTGCAGCTGCCTCCTCCTAGCTGACAGCAGTACAAAGGGCTTTGGTCCTACAGGTCACCGGGCTAATGCCTCACTGCCCTCTGGGATAGAACCACCCTGGAAGGGAGAGAAGGAGGGGGCAGGGAGGGCAGAAATAAGGCGGGGGGGGACTCAAGGGACCCACAGATGAGAACAAAGAAAGAAGGGGTGGAGAAAGTGAGTGGGGGCAGCAGCGTAGCCAGCAGGCAGAAGAGGTGCTTTTTAAAGAGCTGAGCCAATAAGCACTTATTAGGAGCTTACTATAATCTGAGCTCTGTGCCAAGCTCTACAGGAAAAGACCAGGAATAAAACATTTTAATTTTTTTAAAGAGAAAACAAAAAGTTCAGAAAGATACAAATAGGGCGATTTTGTTACTACCTAGTTAAATTTATTACACTTTTTTTAAAGCGCTGTGTACAGAAAGTCAAGGTTTTATAAATAATCTCCTTTATTCTTTATTGTATACTGAAATCCTTATGCTCATAACTTTAAAAAAGAAAATAATTTTAAAAGAAAAGGAAGAATGAAAGGATGAGGAAAAGGGGAGAAAGAGAAGGCATTTAATAGAAATATTTTAGAAATAAGAAGGAAAGGGGCAGCTAGGTGGCATAGTGGATAGAGTATCAGACCTGGAATCAGGAGGGATCAGAGTTCAAATTTGACCTCAGACAGTACTAGTTGTGTGACCTTAGGCAAGTCACTTAACCACAATGACCTCAATGAAAAAAAAAGAGGGAAAAAGAGAAAAGAGATGGAGGAAAGGAGGAAGAGGACAAATGAACAAAGAATCAGAAAAGACAAAGTTCTTGAAATCCTGGATCTTTCTGAACCACCAAACCCCAGAGTCAAGAGGAGCCTTAGAGGCCAGTGAGTCCAAGTCGTGTATGAACAGTAACCCCTTAAGACCGAGAGTTCATCGCCCTTTTCATGTGTCCCACACTCCTCCAGTAGGCTGGGGAAACTTATAGACCCCTTCTCAGAATGGTTTTTTTGTTTTGTTTTGTTTGCTTTTTGGAGGGGGAAAAGCAGGGCAATTGGGGTTAAGTGACTTGCACAAGGTCACACAGCTAGTAAGTAGTAAGTATCTGAGGCAGGATTTGAACTCAGGTCCTCCTGACTCCAGGGCCAGTGCTCTATTCACTGCACCACCTAGCTGCTCTCTCAGAATGTTTTTAATTGCATAGGATTACAAAGGAAACTATTTAGTTATCAAAATATTTTTTAAGAAACATTCACAAACCAGAGATAAAGAACTGCTACTTCTACAAAATATCTGAGAAATGGCCATCCAGCCCTTAGTGCAATGATTGGCACATAGTAGGTGCTTAATAAATGTTTGTGGATTGACTGAATTAGAAGATCCAGATTTTATTTATTTATATTAAGACATTTGTTAAGAGTCTACTATGTGCTAGGCCCCAGGAACACGAAAACAAAATGAAAGCCTTCTAGCCTTTGCAGAAGTCTCATTATTCTTGAGAAGTTCTTTGTGGGGCAGCTAGGTGGCACAGTGAATAGAGCACCCGCCCTGGAGTCAGGAGGACCTGAGTTCAAATCCAGCCTCAGACAACTTAACACAAAACTAGCCGTGTGACCTTGGGCAAGTCACTTAAACCCAATTACCCTACCTTATCCCCTCCAAAAAGAAAAAAAAAGAAGTTCTTTGGGACTTCAAACCTCCATCTTAGATCCAATTTCCACCTCTAGTGCCTACTTCTGCCCTGTGGGGCCAGGCAGAGCAAAGCTTATCTCCCTTCCACACCACAGGCCTTCAGAGAAGGAAGAGGATGCTTACCCTCACAGGATGCCCTGTCTGCACTCAGGCGGAATCCTGCCCTGCAGGCGCAGCGGAAGCTCCCCACAGTATTCTGACAGGCGTGATGACAGACCCGCCTCTCTGGGGGTCGGCGACATTCGTTCACATCTGCAGAAGATGCCCCATGCACCCACGGAGGTTCTTTGGTCAGTCTGGGACTTCTAAGCAGGGCCTCCCAGGGCTCTCGGCCACTAAGGGACCTTTCCTCCTTCCCATCACGGGCTGGAGACATACAGGCCCCTGTTCCTAGGCCCTTTCCCTGCCCTAGATGGCCAGTGGTAGGCTGGCCCTCACTGCTGCTGGTCAAGACACACCAAGGCATTGGATGCTACCCAAACAGCTATCCCTACACCCCTATATTCATTGCTGTGTCCTTAAGGATTAAACAGGTGGTGCAACAGATGGGCCTGGAGTCAGGAAGATCTGAGTTCCAATCCAGTCTCAAGACACTTACTAGCTGTGTGACCCTGGGCAAGTCACTTAAACTTAACTTCTGTTTGCCTCATCTGTAAAATGGGGAGAACACTAGCATCTACTCACCAGGTAGTTGTTATATCAGATAATAATTGCAAAGGGCTTGGCAGTGTCTGGCACATAGAAGTATGTGCTATTTAAATGTTAGTTATCACACACCTAGCATACAATAGGCAAGTCCTGCACAAATCTGCCCACAGCCCCATGCACTTCTATGAGGTCATCAAGTCCAACCCCATCATTTCTACAAGGAGAAAACTGAGGCCCAGGGGTTCAGTCACATAAATCCCCAAGGTCCTAGAAAGGATGCATCCGGGAAGAGGCAGGGCATCTCTGAGGGAAGGTCACTGAACTTGGTGAGATGGGCCATGAGTCTGAAAATCCAGCTTTGACACTGTCACATGATAACAATAACAACAACATCTCTATTTACTGAGCACTTTTTTTAAGATTTACAAAGCACTTTGCATATTCCATCGGATTTTTAGAACTAGACTGTGAGGCAGATGCCATTATTACCTTCATTTTACAGCTAAAGACAGTTAAGTGACTTGCCCAGGGTCACACAACCAGGAAGCATCTGAGGCTGGGTTCAAACTCAAGTCTTCCTGACTCCCAGTCCAGCTTTCTAGGCAGTGTGCTACCCAGATGGTTTCCTGTGACAGTGCTAACCACCCCAGGAAGGAATTTTAAAAATCCCTGAGTTACTGAAAACATGGATCCACTCTGCGGCATGACTGCACGCTGTGTGGCTGGGACCTTTTCAAGGACAAGGAACTGGCCTCCAGCTCCCTCATCCAGCCAGTGAGCAGCTTGGACACATTCTAGAGTCATGTGACCGGAATGGAGCCAAGCTCAAGACTCACCACTGGGGTCCTTCTCTGAGGTTCTTTAGCTGCTCATGCAGAGCAAAAACACAGGGCTCACAACTCCTCCGACCCAGACAAATTTGCTGAGTGATGCCCATCAGCAAGGAGGGCCTGCACACTCAAGAAGACCATTGGCAAAGGAGGGGATGTAAGCTACCAAAGGCCATGGGCCCAGAGGCTCAACCTCTAAGTTTATTGGTTTCATTTTTTTTCTGTTAATAAGTTTATTTGTTTCACTTTTTTCTGTTAATATGTTTATTTGTTTCACTTTTTTTGTTGTTTCTGGAGTTAATAAACTCCAAATCAAATGAGCTTTATATAAATGTAAAATCGAAGAGCATTGCACATGAAAATATGAACTCTTCCTTATGGATCTTGCTTTTCTTTTTAAGTAAATAATAAAGTTAATATGTAGCTTTCAGTTTGATTCCTTATTTGGGGAGAGGGGAGGGCAAACTCAATCCATCCCCCCCCACCTTCTTCCACTCAGTCATCTGTGTGGTGTCTCCTCCACTGACCTGCGAGCACCTTCTGAGAAGGGAGGGTGTTTTGGCCTTTCTTGGCATGATCAGGAATTAGTTAGCACAGAGTCCAGCACATAATGAAAGCCTATTCTTCTGGTCACTGGGACTCAGCCCCAATTCACTCATTGAGTGAAGCCTACAAGGAGATGCCCCTCGACCCCACCAAGCCTCACCTATACAGGAGTGCCGGTTACCATGGAGGTAGAAGCCTGTTCGGCAGGAGCACCTATAGCTGCCGATGCTGTTCTGGCAGCCCTGCTGACATGGGACTGCCATGCACTCATCAGTGTCTGAAAGGGAAAGGAATGAGTCCATCAAAAGCACATCCAATCCAAATGCTGGCTGCCTCCGTGAAGAGCCATAACCAGGGAGGCAGCCAAGGCTCTGTCCAAGGCGCTGATCTCTAAAGGGGGCCACCTTCCTCTGAGGGAGTTCATACCTTTCTGTCCTTTGCCAGCCCATTCAGGGAGTGGGGAAGAGTAACCAGGCTTTACAGAGACCCAAGGAGAAGGGAGAGAAGGCACACAGCCCCTTCCACCTGCTCAGATTGCCTGCCCATTAGCTATTTTTGTTCTAGGTTAAAAAGTCTCTGGTTACTGCTCTGCCCACATAGTCTAAGTTCTGGGTGTAAAGACAAAAGTGGAACACAGGGCCTGCCTTCAACAAGCTTCCATTCCATTTATGCTCTTATTCCCAAAGCCAGCACTGACTCAGGCCCCTCAGTCCAGTCTACCCTCCACAAAGGTGCTAAAGTAATTTTCCTTAAGCATAGGATTAACCAAGCTAGGGGGCAGCTAGGTGGCACAGTGAATAGAGCACCAGCCCTGGAGTCAGGAGGACCAGAGTTCAAATACAGCCTCACTTGACACTTACTAGCTGTGTGACCTCAGCAAGTCACTTAACCCCAATTGCCTTGCCTTCCACCCTCCAAAAAGAAAATTACAAAACAAAAAAAAAAACCTCATCCTTAGCAAATTCCAGTGACACCCTCCACTTCCAAGATCAAAGATCCACTCCTCTGGTGGCCTTTAAAATGCTCCTCAGCTTAGCCAAAACCACCTTTCTAGCCTTGTTATACATCAATTCCATTTCTATACCACAGTCTGGCCATACCGGCTTCCCTCTACTCCTTAAGAACCCCACTCCATCTCCCATATCTATGTCTTTGCATTGGCTGGGCCCTATGCCTGGATTGCTCTCCTTCCTCACCTCTGACTCAGAATCCTGGCTTCTTTTAAGACTCAGTCCAATGCCACCCAATTCCAGACACCTTTCTGAGTCCCCAGGTGCCAATGCCTGTCCCTCTAAAGAGGCCTTACACCTCTGTAGTTAGCTTGTATGACTAAATTATATGCTTGTCTCCTCACTTAGACCATGAGTTCCTTGAGGGCAGGGCTATTTTTGCTTTTGCTTCCTGTCCTCAACACTTGGTACATATTAAAGGCTTCATGAATGCTTGCTAACTGATTGACCTGCAAGGCTCCAAAGGGCAGAACCAAGACCAGGGGCTAGAACCGAGGGACAGACTTGTGCTCAGTGTAAGGGAATGCTTCTGACCAATGGGGGCTGTCCCAGAGTGAAGAGGAGCGCCTGGAAGTGCTGAGGCCTTCCAGAAGCACTGGCCATATTCCAGGAAAGGCTACTTGACCATTTCGTGGGAAGGTCATTGAGGGAATTCATCCCCTTACAGTCTGGCTTCTGGCCTCATCATTTCTCCAAAGTCACTAAGGATCTCCTGACGGCTTAATCCAATGGCATTTTCTCAATCCTCATTCTCCTTGCCCTCTCTGCAGCCTTGGACACTGTTGGTTACTCTCTGCTCCCTCCCCCTCTCTTCTCTCTGGCTGTTCAGGACCCCCCCCCCCCCTCCTGGTTTTCCTCCTCCCTCTCTGACTGCTTCTCCTCTGTCTCCTCTGTTGGGTCCCCATCCAGAACACATACTCTAACCATAGGTGTACTTCAGGGCTCTATCCTGGGCCCCCTTCCCTTCTCCCTCTATAGGGAGTTTCATGTTTACATGCTTCACTTGGGGATCTCATCAGTGGCTCCCATGGATTTAATGACTATCTCTATACTGTCGACTCTCAAACCTCCCTCTCCTGCCCCAATTTCTCTGCTGATTTCCAACCCTTTCAGACATTTTGAGCTGGATATCCACTAGACATCCTAAACTCAACATGTCCAAAACAGAACTCATTGTCTTCCCCCTAAAACTTCCCCTATCCTACATTTCCTGATACTATAGAGGGTAATACCATCTTCCCAGTCCCTCAGGCTTACAAGCTAGGTGTCATCCTAGATTCCTCCCCTCTCCCTCACCCCTCCCAATATCTATGCTGTTGCCAAGGCCCCTCAATTCCACAGCTCTTGAATGTGCCCCCTTCTCCCCTCTGACACTGCTCATGCCCTGGTGCAAACCCTCATCACCTGACACCTGGATTATTGCACTAGCCTGCAGGTGGGTTGGCTTGCTTCACTCTAATCCTTCCTCCATCCAATATGATTTTCCTTGAACACAGCTCTGATCATGTCACAATACTCTCCCCACCACCCCACCCCCACACATAAACTCCAGGAGCTCCCAGTTGCCTCCAGGAGCAAATACAAGATGCTTTTTTTGCATTCAAAGCCTTTCATCACCTACCTCACCTTTCCAGTCTCCTTACATCTTCCTCCCCAATACATCTGCTTTTGTGTGACATTGGCCTTCTCTCTGGGCCCCAGGCCTTCTCTCTGACTTCCTCCTCCCTAGAAGTTCTTCCTCCTCATCTCTACCTGCTGACCTCCCTGGCTTTCTTTAAGTCCCAACTAAAACCCCACCTTCCACAGGAAGGTTCCCCAACCCTCGTAATTCCAGTGCCTTCCCTTGGTAAATTATTTCCTATTTATCTGGTATACAGCTTGCTTTGCATAGATTTGTTTGTCTCTTGTCTCCCCCATTAGACTGTAAGTTCCTTGAGGGCAGGGACTGTCTTTTGCCTCTTTGTATCCCCAGTGATTAGCCCAATGCCAGACACATAGTGGGTGCTCAATAAATGGTCATTGCTTGCTTTATCTATTCAAGTATCCCAGGGTAAACCAAGATGACCTCTGACTTTGATGCCAAAGCTGAGATTCCATGACCCCTCCCCCAACTGCCATCACTCACAGAGCCTCTTGGAAAGCACTGGGTTCCCCTCCCCTCCAATGACCCCATTTCCCTCACCTTGAGCTCCCCTCAGCCTTCTCCTGCCTTTGCTCCAGACAGACACTGTCCTCCCTCTTGCTCTCTCCTCAGCCCTTGTTCTGTCTCCTGGCTGGACCTTAGGGACAGTTTCCATAGGATCCACCCTAATCCCCAAGCCTCTTTTCTGGGGGACTTACCCTGACAGCTGTGTCGGTCAGCAGAGAGTTGCATACCTGGTCCACACTCACACACAAACCCTCCTTCTGTATTAACACAGAGACCTTCACAGGAAGAGCTTAAGCATTCATCAATGTCTGAGAAGGAAAGACAACACAGGGAGCTTGTGGCCTTTAGGAAATTTTTCTGACAAGTAAGAATAAAGACATTGACCCCCAAGATGAACTCAGATAAAGTTAGGGGGATTCTGGACTGGTTGAATGAGTAAACCTGCCCCAGGGATCAATACTTGTCTCTGTCATGGTTACTATTTTCATCAATGACTTGGATAAAGATATAAATGAAATGTTCATCAAATTCGCAGATGACAATGCCCTTAGAATGTAAGCTCCTGGAGGGCAGGGCTGCCCTTTGGTATTTACAGCAACAGGACTTAGTATAGGCACATAGCAAGCGCTTAATAAATGTCTCTTGATTCATGATTCAGTCATTCATGGTATAAGACCAGGAGGGATAGCTAACACACTCTACTGTTAGAGAACTGAGAATTCCAAGATGTCTCAGCAAGCTATATACGACATTAGACTGAATATAACACGGAAATAAATGATCTGGAGCTGGAAGGGACCCAGGGGCCATCTTGTTCAATTCCCTCATTTTACAGATAAGGAAACTGAGGCTCCAGGAGGGGAAGTGAAAGACTTGGTCTCAAAAGAAGCACAAGATGGGGGAAGAACAGTCTTCCTGGAAGGCCTTGGCTTCTTGTCTTGGAGGTGTCCAGACAAAGTTTGGATGACCACTTGTTGAGGATGCTGTGGATGATATTTCTCGGTTTGGACTAGATGGGCTCCATGGTCCCTTCCAAATGCAGAAATGTTCCACTTAATGAAAATCCTACCTCCTGATCTGTAAAATGAGGTGGAGTCACTCTTCCAGGTCACCCAGGTACTAAGTGGTACAGCTGGGATCTGACCACAATTCCTCTAGCTACCAGCCTGACGATCTTTCCACTACATCATGGAAACCAACCCCCAGACATTCCTACGCCCACACGGCCAGCCACACGGCAGGCGAAGGAAAACACCCACCCACCAATAAAATAAGCTCATACAAGGTCAGGGACATACTCAGATGGAAAGTCACACACTTGCTCTCATAAAACCACAGGAATCATGCACCAAGTCAAGATGTGAGAGAAATGATCCACAGACACAGAATTTTAAGGAAGGACTAAGTCTGCTCACGAAATGTCCAAGCTGTGAGGAGGTCACCTCATCCAACCCCTTCCTTTTACAGAGAAGGAAACCGAGACCCAGAGAAAACCAGCAAGATTTTCCCAAATCATAGCAGGGACAGAGTAGGGCCACAGGCCTTGCCCCTCTGACTCCAAGTCCAGTGATTTCCCACCAGCACCACAGAAGGATTCATTCTGAGACTGAACTGAAATCAGCGCCCCTGTCGTTTCTACGCATTATTTCTTCTTCTGCCCTCTGGAGCCAAACAGAGCAAGGCTAGTCCTTCTTCCACAAGAAAACCCTTTAAATGATTTAAAACATCTATTGTGTCTTTCCTCTATCCCACCATTTCTTTATTCTTCAAATAAAAAATCCCCAGATCTTTCAACTATTTGTCTTATACCCCAGGATTAAGTTCCCTCACCAATATGGTAGCCACCTCCTCTGGACCTCTTCTATCTGGTGAACCCAGTCCTCCAGATGAGGTCTAACCAGGGCAAAAGACCATGAAACTAATATCTCTCTTATTCTAGACATATAGAATGTTTCTGGCATCTATGAACATAGCTGAACACAACATTAGTGTTGGGGACCAGTGACATTACTGATTCACTTGGGTCTTAGAGTCTCTTCCACATGAACTGATACCCAGTCATGTGTTTGTGCTATTGGTTATTTAAACCTCAGTGTGACTTGACATTTATCTCCATTCAATTTCATCTTGTTAAATTCAGTCCTTCCTTAGAGTGTAACCCCTTCCTCATTCTGTTCCACTGAGGTTGGGAAAAAAAGGGGAAATAAACCACTCACCCTAAAGCTTATGAAGGCATACGATCTGAAAGGTTAGAACCAGAGCAAAAACTTGAGAGGGGAAAAGATTAGGAATATTGGCAAGTTGAATGGGCAGCATGGAATGAGCCTGGGCCTGCCTTTGAACCCACTTAAACTTTCCACAAGTAATGGAAGTTGAATAAGTCCCTGTACCTCTCTGGGCCTTGGTTTACCCATTTGTAAAAGGAAGGGATTAGACTAGCTAGGCTCTCAATGTTTCTCCCAGCTCTAGAGCTATGATCTTCAGATACAAAGATATTTCCTCTCTCTGGGCCTCAGTTTCCTCATATGGAAAATGAAGAGTTTAGACCAGATGGCCTCTGAGTTCTCTTCCAGGGCTAGAGTTGTAAGTCTCTGATTGTATGAGAGGAAAGGAAAGAAGAAGCCACCAAATGCACAGCCCTGTCCCTTCTTCACCTCCTCCTCTGAGCCTCTTCTGGGCCACCAGAGATAGAAAACCCTAAGTTCTATGACAGACAGCTGAACCAGACACGAGGATGTTTCTCCTCCAGTTCTCTCTCACAAACTATGAAGAGTCTTGCCCCAAATCATACAGTGAGCAGCAAAGCTGGTCCTCTGGCCGGAGACCCAACACTCCTTCTTCTTAGGGCAGATAGATAGATACACATGCCTCAAGGGAAGGCTGCCAATGGTCTTACCTGTACATTTGATGCCAATGGCTGTTTCTATCATGGAGAACCCCACAGGGCAGACTCGGGCCACCTCTTGACAGCCACCATGGTTACAGGCCAAGTCACAACCATACTCACCACAAGGTCCAGGGGCTTCTGAAATGGAAACATTGGTAACATGAGAATAATTAACAGTAGCCACAGGGCAATCTTTGCCCTGGGTCGAGCCCCACCAATTGTCGGGGCAGCAAAGAAGGAGGATCCCCTGTTATGTAGCCATGACAGAGGAAGTCCACCCAGCAGACTATAAGGTCTACATGATGCTAAAAGACTGGCCACTCCTGGAGGCTAAGCAAAAGGGTTGGGGGCACAGAGGGACAAAGTGGCTCTGGGACACCCTAAAGTTTCTAAGCAGTACTAAAGAAGGCTGATGCAACAGATGGAACTAGGCAGGAAAGGAAGCACACACCTGGAAAATGTCTCTGAATTTCTACCTGGGTCAAAGCCCAGTGGAACCAGCCTTAGTTATAGCTGCAGTTACAGTTAGCTACAGTTATAGTTTAGTTATACAGCTATGATAATAGCTCACACTTAAGTAATAATGCTTGGCTGTGGAGTACTTTCCTCATCCCAGGCCTGGTAATGCAAAAATTATTATCCTATTTTATAAAGGATGAAACCAAAGCTCACAAAGGAAGCTTGACTCATGTGAGCCTTCTTATGACTTCTTGAATAATGGACCCAGGTCTTGAATGTAGACCTTCTGTTCCCTTCTTTGCATAGACATTGTGGCACTGATGAGCCCCCAGCCTCCCTTCCCCACAGCCTCCCCTAGCATATCCCTGGAAAGAGTATATCCACACAATGTTTTGCATGACTGCATGTGCATAATATCAAGATGTGCTGTTATTCAGTCATTTTTAATCTTATCTGCTTCTTGGCGACCCCATTCGGGGTTTTCTCGGCAGAGACACTGAAGTGGTTTGCCATTTCCTTCTCCAGCTCATCTGACAAATGAGAAGATTGAGGCAAGCAGGGTGAAGTGACTTGCCCAGGGTGACCCACTGGGAAATGTCTGAGGTCACATTTGTGAGAAATACTGATAGTTTGGTTTCCACAGATGCTCTAGGAACAAGGAATGCTTTGTACAGGGTGTGTGGGAGGACCCAGGTCCAGGTAACAGAGAAAAGAGCAGAATGGATTATCCAATCATATCGTGGGAAGAAATCTGTAAGGGGGAGGGGGAGGCACCCACACTAAGCTCATTGTCTCACCAAGGGTGACTCTGGAGGGGAGAGAGGGGCCATTCAGGTGAGGGGCAGTTGAGAAAAGGGATATCCTACCTGACTGGACCAATGATTGTGACAGGGGTGAGCCTATATAGTCTTTGTTCTGCTTCTGTCAGGTGTGCGTATCCTGCTCCACGAGGGAATACACACACCCACTTCTCTGGAGAACTGTCGATAAAGGATCTCTTCTCTCACTCAATGAGCTGTATTTTGGGTTTGTAATACACTTGAAATCAGGCCTCCCTGACTCCAGTCTCAGCCTTCTCTCCACTTTGCCACCTAGGTTCCCTATATATTGTTTACATCTTTTTCTAATTTTCCAAATTGCTTGCCTTCTCAAGGAAAGGGGAGGGAAGGAGGGAAGGAGGGGATTTGGAACTCAAAAAAAATTTTTAAGGCAATTGGGGTTAAGTAACTTGCCCAAGGCTACATGGCCAGTTATTTTCGTGTGAGTGTTAAGTATCTGAGGCCGGCACCAATCCCAGGTCCTCCCGACTCTGGGGCTGGCACTCTTACTCACTGCGCTATCTAGCCTCCCCAACCCAAAATTTTTTAAAAAACAAATGTTAACATGTTTGTTTATATGCAATTAAGAAAAAAATAAAATTAAATATGAAAGGTTTTTAAAAGTGTACGTCCGTGGTGTACCGTTTGCTCTATCAGAGGACCACAGTCTTAGAACGGAAAAAATGATCTAGTCTTCTTTTCTGGGGGACTGACTGCAGTTCAGCAAGGAGAAGGGACAGCCCAGTTCACGCAGCTAGAGTGTACCAAGTCAAGATTAAAAGCCAGTTCCCCTGCTCTGTTACCTGGGCAGGTGATCCCTTGCTCTCCATCCCGGCAGGAGCAGACATTAGGAGCGATGCAGTAGCCGCTGCCACAGCCAAAGGAACACAGGGCTGGGGGAAGAGATCAAGGGGAATGTGAGAGGATTGGGGTCCCCTTCGGACAGTGGGTGCTCCAGTGTGTCTCCTCTGATTCTCACCCCGCCACATTCCATAGGTCTGAGAGCCCCATCACTTGAAGAAGAGGTTCAAAGCCCACTGAAGGAGCCAAGGTACTTACGGAGGGTACACTGTCCACTGCCCAGGGAGGGCACCCAGCCAGGGCAGCATCCACTTCCAAACCCTGAGAGGCAAACATGGGGTCCTAGGCGACGTCTTGAAAAGAGAGAGATTGTTTTGGATTCTCTGCACTGAGGGAGAAACCAAGTCAACTGAACAATGGAAACCAACCATGTCAGTGGGTTGGTTGGTCAACAGAAGGTGGTCCCTTAAGGCAACTCTAGTCTAGAGACTTGACTATGCACTGGGCACTGTGGCACCTCATGTTCAAAATCTGATTCAACAAATCTTTATTAAGCTTCTATTACTACCAGTCAGGCACTGGGCTAGGTGCTGAGGATTCAAAGACAAAGAAAATAGACCCTGCCCTCAGGATGCTTACATTCTACAGTAGGGATACACCATACCAATATTAAGCAAAGACAAGGTAATTTGAGGAGGGACAAAGCACCTCTACCTTTCAAACATCTCTCACACACATCCCTTCTCTCTAACCATGACCTTAGTTCAGGTCCCATTGGCACTACTCCAATAACCTCTAGTTGCCTCTTATCTCTCCTCATCCCAAAGTATCTTCCCCTCAGATGCCAAAATGATTTTCCTCAAGTGTAGGTGCATCCATGTTACTCCCCTGCTCAATAAACTGCAATGGCTCCCCATTACTCCAGGATCGAATGCAACCTTCACAACCCTTTCTACCTTCCCAGTTTTCTTACACTTTACTTCCCTCTGTGAACTCTTCCCCTCTCTGTGCCTTTTCAATAGTGGTCATCCATGCCCAGAATGCTTTCCTTCCTCAGCTTCCCAGCTTTCCTTCAAGACTTAGTTCGAGGGGGGCAGCTAGGCGGCGCAGTGAGTAGAGCGTTGGCCCTGGAGTCAGAAGGATCTGAGTTCGGATCCGGCCTCAGACACTTAACACACATAAACAAAAAACCTAGCCATGTGACCTTGGGCAAGTCACTTAACCCCAACTGCCCTCCAAAAAGGGGAAAAAAAGACAGTTCAAATCCTACCTTCCTCCTGTCTTTTGTGGTTCCTATCTTTACCCAGCCCAGCCCCTACAGCTAACGCTTTTGCTCTTAGATACCTTTCCCTTTATATTGTATATAGCCCCTACATTCGTAGTTGTGTTTGCATGTTGTCTATGGACAAGTCAACAAGCATTAATCACCTATTATGTTCTACACACCCTGCACCTTTTAAGGAGCCCCAGTCTAATGGAGGAGACAACTTGCAGACAACTGTGTACATACAAGATATACACGAGAGAAATTGAGGATCCTCTCATAGGGAAAGTGCTACTATTAAGGGGGACCTCCCCCATTCGGATGAAAGTTCTGCCAGTGAACAGAAGGTTTCTACCTTTCTTTGGATCCCTAGCTTAGCACAATGTCTTGGGCACTTAATAAATGCACGTTCCTAAGTGCTAGGCTAACCAAGAGGTCTCAGCCTGGAAGGCCCAGGATGCTCCAAGGCAAGGGTGCATTCCAGGTGCATGCTGGGAGGCAGCCTGGATGGAATGCTATATGCTATAGACAGATAGACCAGAGACAGGTCAGCTTCCTATCCTGGGAGCCCAAGTTTTTAAAAACCGTTCTAGGTACTGGATTGCTTTTGACACCCAGGAGAGAAGAATATGTATAGTAGGTACCCCATCCCCCACAAAAGCTCCCTTTCCATCTCACTCCTAACTCCTCTGAGGATTAGGGAGTGAGAATATCATTATTGCTTCTGATGAAATGATGAGAAAAAGGCCCTAAGGCATGGACTTGCCCAGGGTCACACAACTACAAAGTAGCAAAGCCAAGCTTTCCAATTGAGGTGCCCAAAGGAAACTTGCTGTACCAGGAGAAAGGAGGTCTGGGTTGTAATTTCAGTTCTACCACAAACAGGTAGTATGCCCTTGGCAAAGTCATTTCCCATCTCCTGACCTCTTTCCTCATCCCCAAAACAAGGAGGGTTGAGTAGATGGTCTATCAGGTTTGCAATTCCCAATGGACTTGGACATGGTTGCTCACAACAGACTGAGTTTGGGTGTTAAGGTGGGGAGGTATTACTGTTTGAGGAGGAAGAGAATGAGGTAAGGGGGATGGAGGGGAAGGAAGAGGAAGAAGAGAAGGGCTATGAGGAGAGGTGAAGAGGAAGAAGAAAAAGGGAAGAGAGAGGAGAAAAAAGAGGCAAAGGAGAAGGAAAAAAGAGGAGGGGGGAAGGAATTCCAAGCAAGGGATTAAGTGGCCCAAGGAGAGGGATCCATGAAGAGAAAAGGCCATTGGGTTTGTTGGTCAAAGCCCTGAGTAATAGGAAATTCAGGGGACAAGAGTGGAGGGTGGATCAATGGGCCGCTTCAGGAGGCCCACGCTGGGGCATTCAGATTCCCTCCTTCAAAAAGATGGAGTAAGTCGAGGTTGTAAGCAGGGTTTGCCCTGGGGTCGGTTCTCAGTGATCACCCAGGCTGACCCCCTCTTGATCTATGTTGTACAACCTTAGGGGAAATCTCTTAATATCTCATCTGTAAAGAAAAAACGTTCAACTTCATTAGGTAATGAACAAAAGTCCTTTGAGCCCTAAACCCTACTGAAAGGAAGAGCAATAAGGTTCTCTTTGTGCAAACTCGTGTCAAGAAGCTGCCAGAAGCCCTTTCAGAGGTTCAAAGGCTTTGAGTTGGCCTCAGAACCCCCTCATTTTACAAGGAGGACAGAGGCCTGAAGACTCAGTTTGGTAGAATGAAAAGGATGCTGATTGGGAGTCAGACAACCTGACGTCACTCGCTAGGTGACCACTTCACCTTCCTACCTCAGTTTCCCCATTGTAAATAAGTTGGATCAAATAACTTCTGAAATCCCTTCCTGTTCCCAATCTATGATTGCCTATGATGTGACTTGCCTATAGAGAACCAGGTAATTCAATGGTGAGACTTGAACCCAGGAGACCCCAAGGTCTGGGGTGTCCTTTTCTATATGAGGCTGTGGGCAAGTATACATGGGGATTCTTTTCTCTTCTCCACCACCAGCCAGAGAACAGAAGTCCCCAAATTTCCCAAGGGAGCTTGGCAACATTGTTCTCTACCCCCCTCCCCAGACCATACCTAGCTGAGTCCTGCCCCTCATAATAAGTGGCAGGGTGAGAGCTGGAGGGGGAGCAGCCAGGCATCTAATCTGATTGTGGCACACTGGCCAGAGGGACTGATAGATACCCTCCAAAGGAGATGCAGCTCAAACATTCATCTGTCCAATCCAATCCTGACAGGAACAGTCACTGAGTGGAAAATCCCCAGGGAAACAAGCTCACAAACTGACTGAAAGACAGGTGGACAGCAGGCCCTGAAATGTGGCCAAGAGCCTCAGGCAGCTCATGAAACAACACAGGTGCGAGCCAGCCGTCAGGCGGGAGCAGCAACGACCCCCAGACTCTTCAGGAGAGGGAGCCCTGGCCCCCAGCCAGAAAACCCCAGCCTGACACAGTGTTCTCACACAGGGAGTGAGGAGCGAACAGCACACGCACACAGGCACACACTCCCCAACAGTCAGAGAGCTGACAAGCAGCAGGAGTCTGCCTGATCCCGCCCTCAAAGGGTAAGCAAGTCAAGACAAGCCCAACAGAAAAGGCAACATCCACCCAAGAGATAAAGGAGGGAGGGAAGGAAGGAAGGAAGGAGGAAGGGATGGAGGGAAGGAAGGAAGGAAGGGAGGGAGGGAGGAAGGAAAGAAGGAATGAAGGGGGGAGGCTAGGTGGCGCAGTGAGTAAGAGTGCCGGCCTCGGAGTTGGGATGACCCGAGATCGGATCCGGCCTCAGAAAATGAGCTCCCACGCATAAATAATGACTGGCCGTGTAACCTTGAGCAAGTTACTTAACCCCAATTACTTAAAAAAGAAAAAAAAAGAAGGGAGGGAGGGAGGAAGGAAAGAAGGAAGGAAGGGATGGAGGGAAGGAAGGAAGGAAGGAAGGAAGGAAGGAAGGAAGGAAGGAAGGAACGGAAGGAGGAAGGGAGGGGGGAGGAAGAAGGAAGGAGGCAGGGAAGGAAGGAGGGAGGGAAGGAAGGAATGGAGGAAGGAAGGAGGGAAGGAGGAAAAGAAGGAGGGAGGGGAAGGAAGGAGGGAAGAAGGAAGGAAGGAGGGAGGAGGGAGGGAGGAGGGAGGGAGGAAGGAAGGAGGGAGGGAAGTAGGGAAGGAATGGAGGGAGGGAATGAAAGGAGAAAGGAAGGCGTGAAGGAGGAAAAGAAGGAAGGAGGGAAGAAGGGAGGGGGAGGAAGGAAGAAAGGGAGGGAAGAAGGAAGGGACGGAGAGAGGAAGGAAAGGAGGGAGGGAGGGAGGAAGAAGGAAGGAGGGGGGGAAGGAAGGAATGGAGGGAGGGAGGGAGGAAGGAAGGAGGGAGGGAAGGAAGAAAGAAGGAAAAAAGTAAGGAGGGAGGGAGAGGAGGGAGGGGAGGAGGAAAGAAGGAAACATGAAGGGAGGGAAGGAAGGAAAAGAAAGAAAAAGAGAGAGAATTAAGGAAAGAAGGAAAGAAAGAGAGAAAGAGAAAGCCCCAGGAGATGAATACCAAGCAATGCTTGAATGGGCCTGGACTCTTTAAGGAAGACTTTTCCCAATGAAGTCGTGATTTGTTGTGTTTGAAGGGACTGTTGGTGAAAAATCAACCCCCATTTCTCTTATCTTATTAAAGAAAGTACAGAGAAGCAGAGATCTCTCAGTCATCCAGTCAGTCAACCAGCATTTATTAGGCATCTACTGTATGCCAGGCATTGTGCTCAGCACTGGGGATACAGAGAAAGGTAAAGAACCAAATCATTCCTGGTTTCCAGAAGCTCCTGGTCTAATGAGGATGAGGAGACAGGCCCAAGAGAGCATCTGCTCTGCCCCTCTTCTTATGGAGGGCACCTAGGGCCAGAGTGGGCAAAGAACTTGCCCAAAGTCAACTCAGGTAGTGAGCAAGTGAGAATTGGACCCCAGGATTTCTGTCTCCAGATCAAGAATGCCAATCACCATCCCACACTGCAAGCTCCATCCTGCTTATGCTCAGCTCCTAGGGTGCATAGAAACGCATGGTGGGGCCATCCAAAACACAGCAGAGGAGCTTTGAAGGAAACAGATCTCTGAGAAATGAAGGTGAAGTGAAAGGGAATTCCAGATTTGCACAAAGGCAGAGAGTGGAGATGGGAGACCTTTCCTGCTCTGCCCCTGCCCCTGCCCTAGTTCCAGCCCCTGTCCCAGCCCCTGACCCAGCCCCTGCCCTATACCCTGCCCCTGCCCTAGTCCCAGCTCCTGCCCTATACCCTGCCCCTGCCCTAGTGCCAGCCCCCTGCCCCAGCCCCTGCCCCTGCCCTAGTCCCAGCCCCTGCCTTAGTCCCAGCACTAGTCCCAGCCCTGCCCCACCCTAGTTCCAGCCCCTGCCTCAGCCCCTGTCCCAGCCCCTGCTTTAGTCCCAGCCCTGCTTTAGTCCCAGCCCCTGTCCCTGTCCCTGCCCTAGTCCCAGCCCCTGTCCCTGCCCCTGCCCTAGTCCCAGCCCCTGCCCCTGCCCCAGCTGCTTGGGCCTTCTACTCCCAAATTAGCTACTGTCTGCATAATAATATCTAGCTGAGGCATGGAGGTGGTGAGGAAAGCTGGTACTGTGTGACCTTGAGAAAGTCACTTAATCTATTTGCCTCAGTTTCTTCAACTGTACAATGGAGATCATAACAGCACTTACCTCCCAGGCTTGTTATGGGACTCAATTGAGATAATATGTATTAAACACTTGCTGTGTAATACATTTTTCCTTCCTATATATGTACCTAGATAGATACAAACATGTGTCTCTGCTGTCTTCTGGGGCCAGAACTCCTGCCCCTTTGTCTTTTTATTCCCAGTGCCCAGCACAGAGCCTTGCACAAAAGTAGGTGACTGAGAAATGCTTGTAGATTGGTTTAGAGAAGTCACTTGCCCAGGGTCACCAGCAGCAGAGCTGGGACTAGAATCCAGGTCCTTGGGATCCCAAATCCTCTTCTCCTCTGCTGAACCCTGCTGCTTCCAGGGCTAAAGTTGGGCCTCCCAGCTGTGCCAGGAGGGGAGCTGGTCACCAGGACAAGCAGGGGGTCTTCAGGCCACCTGATCCAGAAGGGCAACTCGGCCCAGGCAGGGACAGAGACAAGGCTAGACCCCCCCACCCCAACCTCCCCTAAGTTCACAGTAGTCCTCCGGCTGGCCCAGGGGCCGCTAGCGGAATCCGCCAGTCCAGGATGAAGGCTACTGAGGCTGCCCAGGGAGAGAGAGCCCTCGCACCAAGGCAGAGCTCGGCTGGGGAAACCCCAGCACAGCGGGTGAGGAAGCAGGACTCTTGGGCTGTTTTGCCTCCCTCAGTCCTTTGACCACCCCATAGTCCCCCCACCCACACCGCAAAGTGGACAGCGCTGAGGTGTGCCCTAGAGGACATCTGCCCGCCTGTGCAGAGTCGCCCCTCCGCACCCGGCGACCAGTGCCCTCCCTCCCTCGGCCGCTCAGCCTGCCTGGTGACCAATGCCCTCCCTCCCTCACCTCCCAGCCTGCCCGGTGATCACTGCCCTCCCTCCCTCCCTCCCTCGCCCTCCCATCTTGCCCTGTGACCAGTACCCTCCCTCCCTCACCGCTCAGCGTGCCTGGTGACTAGTGCCCTCCCTCCCTAGCCCGCCCAGCCTGCCCACCCGGGCTCCTCGGGACTGGCACGGAGGAAGGCTGCGAGCGCCCGAGAGAGCGAGGAGCGCTGGTGCTCTGGTCCCGGACTTACCTCTCGGCCGCGTAGGGAACGGGCTTCTTCCTGCCCCCCGTGTAGCCTCGGGCGGAGACGCCGGCAGGCAGGGAGAGCACCAGGCAGGCAGCGGCGGCGGCGGCTCGCAGGAGCAGCCCAGCCCACATGGCTTGCCCGGGCTCGGGGCTGGACGGCCCGCCGCTCCCTCCCTTCGCCCCTTCCTCGCTCCGCTGCAGGGGGGAAGCCGGGAGTGGGGCGGGGGGGGGGTTAGAGAGGATGGCGGGGGGCGCTGCCCGGCCGGCCGGCCCCTGGCCCCTCCTCTTGCCCGCCCCACGCGCCTCGGGGGCCCCGCAGGGAGCCGGCGGCCCTGAGAGCTAGCCCCGGGCCGCGGGTGCTGCGCGCTAGGAGCTGAGGGGTTCACGGGGGGCTGAGCTAGGCCGAGGGGGAGGATCCCGCCGGGGAGGGAGGGAACAGTGGGGAGCGCCTGGGGGGGATGGGGGCGGCTCTCTGGCACCCGGGGGGCGCAGCTGAGCACAAAGGGCAGGCGTGAGGGCGCTGCTCGGGCGCTGCTCGGGCGCTGGGAGCCGAGGGGGGCGCACTGTTGCGGGGGGAGCTGGAGCTGAGCGGGGTGCGCTGGAGCGGGGGGAGCTGGAGCCGAAGGGGGCGCTGCTGTGGGACAGTGGAGCGAATGGGGAGGCAGGAGCCAACAAGGGCGCGCTGGAGACAAGGGGCCGATGCTGGGCCCCCGGGGCCAAGGGAGCGCTGAAGCCACGAGGGCGCAAAAGCCGGCGAGAGCTTGTGGAGCGGGAGGCCAAGGGTAAAGATCAGAGACCCCTCGTCTCCCAGCGGCGGACAGGAGTTGTACTGGGGGGGAGGGGGGGCAGCGGTCTACGCCCCAGGAAAGGTTGACCCCTGGGGCCCCCAGGGTACTGGGACGGGGCAGAGGGAGCCTCCCGTTTCCTTGGCCGGGGGGCTAGCTCTGGGGCCCAGCCCGCCCTGGGGAATACAGCCAGAGAGCCCGGGGGCCCCGAGAGGGAGCAAAATTGGCCTTTGCCATCCCCGCCCCTCTCCTGGCCTGGCGGTGCTGACTCCGTTGGCCTCGTGGCCCAAACTCCGCCCTCTCATTTAGGGCGGCTATTTCTTTTGTCCCTTAAGGTGAAAAGAGCTTGGGGACCTGAGAAATCTAGGGCAGATTTCTCCTTTGAGGCAGATGACGCCCAACTTGTGGGTGCCCTGAGGAAGAGCCCTCTTTTAAGACAGTCTGGGAGAGGCTTTTTCCAGCCTTTTCATCCAAGATACTCCTCCTCCAAAATAATAGGGGGTGGGTCATCTGGGAAGCTGTCCCCACTTCAATCAAATAGCCACAGGAGAGTTGTCAGGTCTTCCCCAGAGACTCTATTGGCTACAGGGGCTTCCCAGGTGCCCACAGAGTGTCCAGTGTGAGTGGCCAAGACTGGCAGCGAAAACCTAGAAAACCTCACAGGTTGCTAATAACAGTTTTTAGACACTGTTTGGATACTTCCAGTGAGGAGGAGCTCACTGCCTCACAGATCATCCTATTCCATTATTGGGCAAGCACTGATTCAGCAACACTGAGCTGAAACCTGCCCTCCTGAACTTCATATAATAGTTTTGGAGCTAGAAGAGGCCTTCGTAGTCATGCAGTTTAACCTCCATTTAGAGAGGAAGAGATGGAGACTCAGTGGTAAGTGGAAAGAGCCCAGGATTGAGGGCTGGGACAGCCTTTAACTCCTGACTCTGATGCTGACTTTCTAGGGGACTTTGGCTAAGTTATTTAGCCTCTCTGGGCCTCAGTTTCCTCATCTGTAAAATGATTTGGAAAAAGAAATGGCAAACCGTTCCAGTGTCTGCCAAGCAAACCCCAAATGGGGTCATGGAGAGTTGGACATGACTGTAAACAATTAAACAACATGTCCCCGTGACCTCAAGGTCACACAGAGTAAGTTGGAGAGCTGCAATTTGAAACCAGTTCCTCTGACTCTAAGCCCAGTTTACTGCTTAACTTGGACCCTAGTGTTGCTCTTTGAAAGAACACAGTTTACTTCATTTTTCCATATACCTGCCTTCCAATGGGTCTTTTCTCCTTCCTAGGTAAAACCTAGATCATTGAGCTAACTGGGGCTAGTAAGAACCTCAGAGAATGTGGAGTCACAGAACCACAGAACTGGAAGGGACATCCTCAGTGGTCACTGGTCCAAGCCAGGCTCCAAAGGAATTCTCACTGTAACACTGAGTTCACTCTCGCCTAGGCTCAAAGACCGCAAGCAGGCAGAGCCGTCTCCCAAGGCAACACTTGGCTTTTTTGGATGGCAGGAAGTTTTTCCTGACAGTGTAAATTGGTTTCTATGTAGCTTACACTCAATATCCCTGTCCTCTAAGACCAAACAAAACAAATCCAATTCCTCTTCCATAGGAAAGTCTTTCAAAGCCAACCATCATGTTCCCTGAATCTTTTTCTCTAGTTTAGACCTGCTTGGTTCTTTTAACCAGTCCTCACCTGCTGTGGACCCCAGGGCCTTTTCCAGACCAGTTGCCCTCCTCTCTAGACACTCTCCAGTTTACCATTGTCTTTCTTAAACTATGGTGCCAAGAAGCAAACAAACAGGATGGGGACAGAGTACCTGTGTAACATCCCTCCTCAGGGCTGAGTAAGCATAGAAATGACTGTTATTACCTTCAGGGTTCTACAGGAAGCTCCATGGTGGCTGTTGTCACAACACTAATTCAAGAGCCCACTCCGGAGGGATTCCCCCTTAACAATCAACCAGCAGATCCAGTTAGTTCTCTAGCAAAGGCATTTATTTACTCAAATGGTATAGTAAGAGTAGTTAGAAAGCATTTACCTCAACTCGGGTTGGGAGGGTGTCCTCAGAGAAAAGTCTATCATTGGCTGCTGGGATGCACCTGGCAAGTCACAGCTCTGCTGGCGCCTTCCCAGGATGCCACTGACTTGGCTGCATTCTTCAGCGGGAACGCCACATTGTTCTTGCAGCTCCAACCAGGGATCCTTAGCTTGAAATAAGCAGAAGCTTTTCTTCCCTGCAATTCTCTCAGAGTTTCAACTCAGCTCCACACTGACTCAAAAACCCCTTCCCACAGTAAGAGCTTCACCTTGCCTTAGGGCAATCTGCTCCAGTTCTGTGAGTTCTTCTTCCCATAATCCTTAGGTGACTCTATATAGATGAGTGAGTTAGGACCAAGGGATGTTTGCAGTCTGTACCCCACAGGGAAGTTCATTGTCTCACTGACCTCTACATAAGCAATTGAGCTCAAGCCTATGAGACTTCCTAGGGTTGGGAAGGTCTATTTGGCTTCCCCAGACCTCGTCTTTAACAGTGCAACATCTCTGTAGTTCCTCCAGACAAGCAGCCTTGGGGTACCCCTCAGATGCCTCGAAGCTACAGCCCACTCCTTGCAGCCCAAGATGGCATCCCTTTTGGGCTGCTACATCATGTTGCTGATTCAACCTGAGCTTGCTGTTTACTAACCCTCAAGAGCCTTTTTAGAGCCACTGGTATCCACCCATCCTGCCCCCACCTTACTTGTGAAGTTGATTCTTTGTGCCCAAGTGCAAGACTATGTTTATCCCTACTGACTTTCATATTAGATACAGTTCAATATTCTAGCCTTTTGGACTTGGTCGTCCAATGTGTTAGTGACCACTCCAAGGCTTTGTGTCACCTGCACATTTAGTAAGCAGATCATTTATGGCCTGATTCAAGTCATTGGTAGCCAAGTGCAGGTCCCTGGAGCACTCCATGGGAGACCCCAAGCACATTGAACCATTGAGGCCAGCATGCAACAAGCTCCAAATCTAGCTGTTTCAAATCCATTTCTCCAACACACACACCCCCTGATTTAGAGAGAAGGAAACTCACCACAAAAGGGTTAAATTGACTTGCCCATCTCTGGTTCATTCCACCATGCTTTCTATAGCATGGCTTCCTGACTCTTCACAATCCTGGTCACCCATGGTGACCATGGTACCCATCTCTAGGCAAACCAAGTTGTCAGTGAAATTTTTTTCAACGTGCCACCCACAACTGAGCTCAATATTCTAAATGTAGTCTGCCCAGAGCAGCCGATTGAGGCTCCCCATATTCCAGTGTTTTCTCCCATTGGTCTTAGAATGAAAAGGTCTTGAGTTAGAGTTAAGCTTAACAACTTATCCAGTCTTGCAAGTGAGACCCAAGGAACAGAAAGTGACTTGTCCAAAGTCCCTCAGGTTGTGGGTAGTGGGGCAGATATTTGACTGCGGTCCATGGACTCCAAATCTGAAGCTGATCCTGTCGTGGCATTCTGCCCTCTCTGAGCAGTGGGCTGAAAGCCCCATGTCTTTGTTTTGGATTGCTGTTGTTGCTTTTTTTAACATAAGCTATTTTGAAGCCAAGCAGGCACCACCCTGCACCTATGTAGTTGTTTTTGGACCTAAAAGTTAAACTTGAAGCCTATCACTCTCTTAGTTCATTGTTATATGTTCTAGCCTGAATTTAAAGGAAAGGAAACCATGTATAGTAAATAGATAGGTGAACGCAATTCAAGGAAGAGCGAGAGGAAAGTCAAAATGTATCGCCCCTAAAAATAAAGACCAATGGTATCAACCAAGCCCATGCTGCCCTCCCTAACAGTGTCTAACCCAAGGTCACTACCTCAGGGTCACCAAGCATTTGATCCCTGCTCCACTCGGGTACCCTCAGGCATTATCTGACACATCTCCTTACAAAGTGCCTTCAGTGCAACTAGATCTCTAAGAGAGGCGTCAAATGGGCCCCCTTGAGAGAATGCAGTCCAAACCATTCCATTCCTGAGTATGTCCCCAACAGGATTAAAATCTAAATGGAATGTATTTAACAAAATAAATAAAAATACAGTAGAACATAGATGCTAATAGATGGTTTTCTAAGTCAATGCAGCCTGCAGTGACACCTATGTATGGTTTGGTAGCCCCCTTTTCTAGATGAGTTCAATACCAGTGCCCCTGGGTCCCTTTCCATATTCTGTTTTCGAAGGTATCTTCCAGCTCTGACGCTGTTTTACATGCAAAAGTATCTTCCAGGTCTGGGTTTCCTCATTCTTTTCCTTGTCCCTCCAAACTCAAACATTCTGTGTACTAACATCATTTCCAGTTTTGAAATTCTATGTTCTATATCCAAATATCACATCTAACTCCAAGAGTCTATGTTCTGCTTTGCCATTCATGGAAAGCTCCCTTTCAGGTCTTCCCTGTCTTCCAGCTCAGTTAGTGATTTTTAAATGCATTTGTGCCCACCCTGAATTGCTCAAGCATAAAAGCAACCACTTCCGTGTTGCCAGAAGCCATGCTCTTACCCTAATCTATCATGAACCCCTTCTTCATTCCCATCTAACCTCCAATCAGCCACTGCCCAAACTCCCTCCATTCCACATGGTTCTGTTCCTGTCTCTAAAACTGTCTCTAGGTTCAATCCCGAGACCTAGTCATACTGGATCCATGCTCTATCAGTCTTTCCTGCCCGAGATCCAAAAAACTTTTCAGGTCATCCCCACCTTTGGCTTTCTCTGCCCTAGACTGGACTTCAAAAAACCTCAGCCTTAACCTCAAGCCCTCCTAACAAAAATTCAGGATCCTTCCAAACGATTCCCAAGGTTAATCTGGTGCTACAATCGTCCACATCTAACCTGGGGAAGAATTTGGAATAGTAAGACAGTGGTCTGGGGCTGTGTTCTCTAAGAATTTAAAACCGTTCCCACACAATGGGAGTTCTTCTTCTTCCCTGGTAAGCAACCACCTTAACCTTCAGTTATTCACCTTCTCCTTTATATGCACTCAGGGGTAAAGCACACAGGCTTCCTCCGTCCCTGGAATGCTGACCTTGTCACTTCCCCCTTGGCCTCATTCAACAGCGCGTTTGTTGTCCTATGGGAGGCCTTTCCTCTCGATCCTCTGATAATGCTTGTTTTCTATTCAAATGATCTCATCCTTATGAAGCATGTCCCAATAGACCGAGAGCTCCTTGAGGCCAGGATTTTGTCTGTGGTTTTCTGTCTTCAGCATCCAGCACACAGTGTCTGGCCTGTGCTGGACAAGGAGGCTTTTAGAAATACTTGTTCAATTGAGTAATAGATGCTTAATGGATATTCGATGAATAGGAATTCTCAATTCCTCTCATCCCTCCAAATGATGTCTCCTGTGCATCTCCGGCTTACTGTTTGCCCACCTCCCCACCCTTCTCTGATTTGCCTGTAATGGGGTTAAGAGAATTTAGAGGTTCTCTGCCAGATTGGCTGATAACTTAGTAGGACAAGCGGGGCAAACCTCATAATTAAATCTCTCTCCCCCAGACTCCAACTCAGTCTTACTTCCTGCCCAATCTTGGTAACTCATGGACTCACTGGAATGAAAGAGACCTTCCACTGAACACAGATCCCTAACTATTGTTGGCTGCTAAGAAGGCTGGCTTGCGACCCATCCCAAACAATCATGTGATGAGTCAGTAAGTTTCTATTATTTTCCCAAAGGTCAGTTCGTGCAGAGGCCTGGAGTGAGGTTAGCTCATCAGAGGCTTCATGGAAAGGGGCCATTCCAGCTGGCTGTAGCCAAGTTCTTCAGACAGCCCTTCCCCTCAGGAGGAGTGATTAATGGTACTTGAGGGGGGTTTTCAGAGCAGAACATCATTTCCCCAAGGGCCACTTGGCAGTGGGATGTGTAATGATGAAACTTAATTCTCAATGACAATTCTCAGGAACATGAGCCCCAAGGAATGCTTGGGGGTTCCCCAACTTAGAAAGATCAGACAGAGGAGCAGCAGAGCTTAAAGCATGCTACTCTCCAAATGACAAGAGCTGGAATAGGGCCCAATCATCTTATTGATGGGGAAACTGAGGCTACACTGGCCTGCCTAAGATTACAGTTAGCTAGAAAACAGTGGTTGGGCTAGGACTAGAAAAGAGCTCTCCTGACTGTCAGCCCAATGTTCTTCTTACTGTATCTGGGCCACAGCCCAGGAAAGGTGTGATGAAGCCACTCATGTTGAGCTCAATAGGGATGAAGGACAGAATCTTTGTAGGTCCCAGGGTGTGCTCCTCAGCTGTGCAGACTCTGCCTGTCACCCAGAGGCTCTGCATAGCTGATACTAAATGCACAAGAGACTGATTCATAAACCTAAAAACCAATTTATTAATTTCCAGTGGGGTTAGGAGAGAAGGGATAGATCTTTTCAGTTACTCAGATACTTAAGCCCATTACCCCAAACACCTTTCTCAATACTTGAGAAAAAAACAAACCAAAAAACCCAGACCTAACCATGAAGAGGCCACCTACAGAGCCAGGAGTCAGATGGCTTGGAGCAATGTCCTTCTCAGGCTGTGGGAGCCCAGACAACTATCCCTGCTCCACTGGAGGCCACCTCATTCTAGTTAACAGAAGGCCCGTCCACATCAGTTACTCCCTTGGATGGTACTGAATTAATGTGGCCAAATTTACTCTTTGGATCCCTTTTTTCATGGTAGACTTGTTCTAATTAGCTAGATCATGGATAATTTAATTTTTCACACATAGGATCATAGGAGTTATAGCTGGAAAGGATCTTAGATGTCTGTATTTTAAGGATGAGAGGCCCAGAAAAAGGGTTTTATCCAAGATTATAGGGGTATAGTAAGTACCTGTGCCTATATTCGAACATGTCTTCCCACACAAAAACAATATTCTTCCACATTGTAACCTGGTAAAAAGCCCTGATGGTTCAGCCCATTTTCTTAAGTGCATTTGGGAGATGTCACTAACAATCCATTTATAAACCACCATCTTCAGGTGGGCAGCTTCTACTAATCTTAGCCATGCTGTATGGATTCTTAGTTTTAATTTCAGGTGGCATTTTTTTTTATCTTGTCCCTAAATTCTTATTTGGGGCTGACTTATGGGCCACCTTGCCCTCAATACGCACTGAATGTAACAATCCAACCAATTGCTAAAGACAGCTCGGACAATCCTGGTCAATCATATGGGTATTCTTTCTTTCAGACCTTAGTCAGACCCTTGTCAAGATTGGTCCCCAGGACAAGAAGTCTGGTCAAATTCAAACCCTGTCTTTAAACAATTAGTTCTGCATTTCAGTTGAGGTCAAATTGTGTCTTTAGGGAACTCTGAGAGGTCCCATGAGAGAGAAATCATTTGGTTTCCTTAAGTCAGAAGCCAATAGACAACTACCAAGAAGGGAGCCCCACTGCAGACAGTACCCATCCTTCTGCTCATTCTGACAGCCCATTCTTGACTTGGGACATGACTTCGAACTTTCTGATGTTACTGGGGGGAGGCCAGATGGCTTGGGAGTGGTGTGAATGCTCAATCCCAGCATCCTTCCCACATCCTGCCAAAGCGACCTTCCACTCCACTGGGCTGACAGTTCCTGCTTCTCCAGGGTTTGTAGGACTCAAGGTCGAAGTTCTTAGTCTGGCATTCTTGGCCCTCCACAATCTGCTTTATTGCACCCCTCTCTGTGTCCTAGTGGTAGCATGCTACCTGCCATGTTGGAGAGATTACCTCCTGCTGGGCCCTACCTCCCCACCCTCCAAACAACTGATGCATGTTGAAAGCCTTCCCCTTTGAGTTCAAGGCCCAGGTAAGGGGCTCGGTGCCTATCCATGCAGCGGCCTGGATGCCTACTGCCTACTCCCTTCTTCAAGGCTCTCAGGGGATGACCTGATCTTTCCTGAAGCACCATTACTTGTATCTATCTTCTCTGTTGGGCCTTCCTCAAAGGGTGCTTCTGTGCTCTAGGGCTCCTTAGCCTCCCCCACCAGCCCTTAACTGAATTGATCTCAGAATGACCTGAGGGCATCCTACTGGGGGAAAGGTGGTCCATGTACACTTTGCCTCCAAGCTGAGACAGACTTAACACAGAGTAGGTAGGCACTTAATGTTCCTTGAATTAGAAAGAGGCCTAAATCCCAGACCCCCATCCCAATCAGTGTTTGTTCTAGAGAAGTCCAAGGAATCTGGCTCTGCGCATCTTTCTTAGGCCTCTGTGAGTGCAGTGGGTGCTGGGCAGCTGCAGAAACATTCAGAGTGGACCAGAGGACCACAGGACTTAGGGAAAATCTGCCTCTTGGCTGCCCTCTCCACATTATGACCACTCGGGCAGAAAAGTATGTTAGTGGAAAAAAAGTTAGTGGAGTCACACATCAGGGGAACAGAAGTGGAAACACCAGTGATTCCTGAACCAATCTCCCGGATTGGGATGCAAGGTCAGATGATAAGAGGGGAGAGGGTGTGGAAGTAGGTGAGCTGAGCTGCCTCCCACAGAGAGGTAGGGAGAAGAGCCTCGAGATGTTTCAACCCTGGCCAGGCCAGACAGAGGGGGAAGAGAAGCACAAATAATGGGGCTCTCCTCTTGGATTCTACTTTATTTGGTAAAACTCAGAAACCAACAACCTGTCTGCTTCCCCCGCTCTCCTTGTCCCTGAAGGCAGCAGCTCCCTAGGGAGCCCCGGGATCTGTCACCACTTTGCCTGCTGGTCGAGGACTGAACGAGGGAAGCTCTCAGAGGCAGCAGTGAGAAGGCAGGAGGAGGGCCCAGCTTCAAAGCCAGTGAGCCCCACCTACCCCCCCCTCCCAGTAAACCAAATCCAAAGACCCTAGAGAACAGTGAATGAGCAAGAGTCACAGATCTTCCCTTCAGCCAAGAGCTACCAAAGAGGACAATTGGTCAAGACCAAGGCTTGGTGGTCCCTGGTGACGGCTGAAAACCCAGGCATGAAAGCACTGTCCCCCCAGCCCATTCCCAGTATCTCTAGGGAGCTGGCTTTAGTCCAGAAGGGCCCTACTCCCACACAGGGCAAAGTGTGGCTCCTGGGGCTGGCAGGCAGCTGGCTGGGGAAAGGCCCCCCCTCACTAAAGAAAAGGAGGGGGTGGGGGAAGACTCCAGGCGCTGCCAATGGAGAGAGGCGGCTCCGGCCACATGGCTAATGGATCCGAGTCAGCTCCTCCACAACCTTGATCAGGTCGTCCGCGGTAGCCTCTCGCTTCATGCCACTGCCGTCATCATACTGTAATGAGGAAGCCAGGGTTTGGGAATAAAGTCAGGCAAGAAGAAGTGATCCCATCCTCTCCCACAGAGAGCCAGGAAAACATGCTGTGTGTGGCTGAGCGAGGCAGAGGCAGCCTCTCAAGTGAACCAAAGGAGAAAGCAGCTCTTCTGTCTCAGGACTCAAGCCTACAGCACGTGAACAGGTGCCTGACAATACATGGCCTGGGATGGGATTTCTAACTTCCTGCATTGCAAAACTGAGAAGATGGCCTTTCAACCTTACTTTCTAGAACAAGGATGGAAGGATGAGAAGGGGAAGGCTCACAGAAGATCCTGAGCTTCCTGAAATCAGGAAAGATGTGGTGCCAAGGCTCACCTGTAAGTTAGCCACGACTTCCTGCATCTTGGGCCGGCTGATGTCCAAGAAACTCTCAATCAGATCTCCATCAATGAAGCCTGTAGCCGGCTCTGTCTTGCGTTCGGTGTGAAACGATCTCCAGGTACAAGGATGAGTTAAGGAATGGGCTCGCTGAGAAACAGAGACCTGCCCTCACCTGGCCTCCGGAGAGAGCTCCCTGCCAAAGATGTATAGCTCCTCAGTCAGTGAGCATGCTCCGACTTATAGGACTTAGAACTGGCCAGGGCCTTGAAGGATGTTAACTTCAAACCTCACATTCTGCAGGCAAAGCACCAGAAATTCTGACAGAAGTGACCTGCCTAAGGTCATGTAGCTACAGAACCAGGCCTTGCCCCGGGGCAGTGTTCTTTCCAAACACTGGACAGGACCAAGTCCTCCAGGGTGCCCCTGCCACTCCCTGCTTGCTTAGGGCAGCTTAGGATGTGTGGACTGGTAAACTGGGGCTTGGTCTCAGGTCCCAGTGACCCAGCCTCCTCGTCTTCCTTCAAACACCTAACATCTTCAAAGATAAGTTCCTATGTCCCCATCCAAGTCATTTCTCTGCCCAAAGAAAGTCCAGCAGCTTTTCCCTACAGAGGAAATAATTTTGCCCCAGCTGCTGAGGCTGAAGTGGGGGGCACCCCTGGGTAGGGCAGGGTCAATAGGCTTGGGAGTATGTAGGGCTAACAAGAACTCCAGAAAGGATATAAGGAGTGCTCAATCTTGCCAACACTTTTGATGACTTTATTGAGTCGGTTCTGCATGTCCAACAGAAGATTGTACCAGCTTTCTGACAGTGAGGTCACCAGACCTGAGAAAGCAGAAATAACAGGGAGCCAATGGCAGAGGTCTGGAATCCCCCCAGGAATTGCCACTCACCCCAGGGCAGCTTAGGTTACAAGGTGGAGAGCCTCCCAGGGCAGAACTGGGATTCATGAATCCAAAACAGGAGAGTGAATCAAGGCCAAGATGTGTTTGGGGAAGTCGTCCCCAGGAAGACCAGCCTCACCGATCATGCCGTTGACTGTTCCAAAGAGTACGGAGCCTTGCGTAGGGGTGGAGGTCTCGCCCAGATTCTGCATCACCAGGGAGCCATGGCAGAAGACGTTGACAAACTCCCCCAGGTGGAAGAGCCCCACTTCCTGCAGGTGCTGCCGCTCCTCATCAGTGGTGGCGGCACTGGAAAGCACAACAGAGCCAGTGCTCATTACGCCCTCACCCATGGAGGCTCCAGGGGTTCGGTCATATACATAGATGTAGGAGAGCACTGCCAGGCTGCTCCAGTCACTGCTCTGGAGGGAAGCCAACACTGGCCTTCTAAGAATGGAACATGCCAGGACTGCCTAGGTCCTGGAGAGAACAGAAGGTCTAACCCTCACAACCAGGGGTCTCCGGCTGGCAGAACCTGCCAGTGCCACTGGACACCTTTGCTTCAGTACACACCGAAGATGTCACCAGACAACTGAAGTAGGGGATGAGAATGTCTCATTTCTGAGTTCTAACGGTCAATATTACTGATCTGCAGCGTGGCCTGAAGCAGCATGGACTCTGGCAAGCCTGTCAGACCAGTCTATGGGCAGCATACAGAGGCCACATCTACTGCCTAAACCATTTCCTTTATGGCACCACAGAGGGGCTAAGAATGTAGACTCAAATCTCTGTATCTCTACCTCATCCCCTTTCCCATCACTCCCACGGGAGGTCACTCACCTGTCCTTCTGACACACAAACAAGTTAAAAGCATTCTCAGCCCCCAGGAAATTGTCATCATCTAAGATTTCTACAGCACTCATCCAGTTGGGGTTAAAGTCCCGGGCAATCTTGAAAAAAACCCAAAAGAATGAGAAGAGTCAGCAAGTTCCATGGAATGCAGTCCTGGGACTGACTGTATTTTGGCCAAATACAGTCCCCACACTGGCACCATCAAGATGAATGGTTTAGTGCTGGTATGAGACCCCAGGGAAGGCCTCCCCAGGCCCCACCTCAGGTCCCATTCTAATGACTTTCCTGGACCAGAAGCACAGTCCTTACCTCTTCAAAGTTGCCCTCCATGGGCTTGTAGGCAAGAAGCAGCACTGAGCGCATTAAGTCCCCAACCAGAATGAAGTCCCCCTTGGTCTTCAGGTACAAGGCCATGATGTTGTTGTAGTGATTGCATTCTGTCCTAAGCTCTTTCTCTGCTGTCCACTCATAGAGTCGTACCTTGGAAAGACAAAGGCAGGAGGATTTTCTCCTAGGGAATCAGAGAATGCTCCTTGGCCATTAGGCTCGCCAGCCTAAGAAATCTCCCTGGAAAGGAAAGGTTGCTCTCCAATGCTCTGATGCCTAACCAGAAATGGGCAGCAGCTCTTTCCCAGACCTAAGTGCCTGGAGCCTGGGCTGATGACATCGAGATGAAATCTAATAAAAAAGTGCAGAAGCAATGTTCAATATGTGAAGAAACCTGTAATGAAGGCTCTGGGGCTTCTCCAGCTTGAACCACCCTGAGAGTCCCTCTGCCCCTAGGCCAGAGAAGCCTGGCCATTAGAATCCATTAAGCACCTGTCCCTAGGTTTCTGCCTGAGAAGCCCTTCTTACAAAACTCTGCTTTGTTTCCTCTGTGAAGAGTCTTCGAGAACAGGGCTGTTATTCCATTTCCTCTTTGCAACTGCTTACAGGATTCTGCACAAAGTAGAGTTTCAATACAATAGCCCCCTGACTCACAAGCCCAGGTCTTGAACCTTATCTTACTAGGAAGTCCCTCATCTGAGTGGAGGGCACAGCGCCAGACCAGAAGTGCTGCCCTGTAAGAGGTCTCACCGTGCTGTTGATGCTGGCTAAGAGTTTCCCATTGAATTCCACCATGGAGTACACAGCACCTTTTACTTCCTTCTCAGCAACAGTCTGTAGTTTGCCTGGGAAAGAAAGATGATGTCCTTCTGTCACCATAAACTAACCCTCCTCTGGCCTGTTCCTCCTCCCCCAGGTCATTCTCTGCCCAGCTCTCTTCCAGCCTGGGGTGGGTCAACAGCAACGCCCGCAGCAGCAAGAAGGTCCGAGATGATTTAGCCTCTTAGAGAGAAACATGAATATTAGATGAAAGGGGACAGAGCACTGTATACTGGGTATATACCGGGCACTGGGGAAGCTACATAGATAACGAAGACACAGGCCCTACCCTTGCCATAAGCATGTGTATACCCAACTACACCATCAAACAGTAAAGGACAAAGGCATAAGGAAGAATCCACTTCAGACTAGCAAGATGTGTGTGAGGCACACAGAATCTACCACAGGGCCTACTGCAATGTCAGATGGGAAAGGAATTCTGGCTGGGCAGCATGTAGGCCTGCGTCAATGCCAGAGTCACAAGTCAGGGAGAAAGCCTCCCCCCACACCCACCCCCAAATTTAAGTGGAGTGAGATACTCCGGTGGGTGCCGATGTGGATGCTGTGGGCTTGCAGAAGGCAGGACATCTGGCCAGCTCAACATGTCTCAGGAAGTGGTGACCACAGTCATGATGAGCACCTCATCACAAAATGACGGCTAACCTAGGGGCAGAGAGCAAGGCTCTCATCGCCACTTCCTCCAGAGAGGAGCCAATAAAATCAACATCTGATCAATCCCTTGGAAAGTACGCTCTTTGTCCAGTCGCCTTCTCTGATGTGACCCCTAGCAGCCTGACCAAGTGCAGGGGTCCAGACACAGTGAGGATGCTGCCTTGTTTCTGGGTCCTCCTCAGAGTTTATCTGAGAGAGAACAGGGAGCAATGAACAATGGACCCAGTGCTCTGGGCATCGAGAGGTGCCGAGGAAACGAGAATGACACATGTGTCATGAAGGAGCTCCCAAGCAGCCCGATGGAGACAATCAAAGCTGGCCTTCAAGGGGCCTTCAATTTTAAGACTGATCTTTGGTGACATATGTTGTCTTCATTTTATGGATGGAGAAACCTGAGGGACAGTGATGGTAAAAACTGATGCTAGGAGCAAAACTCAATAGACTCCACCCTCAAGGGAAAGAGTGTTCCTGACTTCCAGCCCCCCACCCCACTCCTATTTTCTCACAGTCCTGCCTCCCCACCCCCACCCACCAAGGTCTCCCAGCTTTTGAAAGGGAAAGCAAGGAGAAGCAGTGCAGAGGAGCAGGGTCAGGACACACCCAGGTTGATGACGAGCCCTCGGCGCTGCCTCAAAGTCACTCGGCCCACACCCAGACTTCTGGAGACCGCTAACAACCTGCTTCTGTCTCCTAGCGGCCGCAGAAGCAGCACTCACCGTCTGAGTACTGGAAAACGACAATTCGGCCCTGCTTGGGCTCTGCCTCTTCAGGATACACCATGGCAGTGCCTACGATGAAGTACGTGTTGGGATCTTTGCCAAGCTTGCAGGAGACCAAGCTGAGAGCATACTCATTCTGCAGGAATTGGTGGGCATGGAGCACTAGGATAGAAGAGATTGTCTGCTCTCACCTTATGGCATATGTGTACCTCCCACCTATCGACAACCTAGGTCCATAGCCTGCTGCTGGGGCAAAGCTGACATGGAGGAAGGGACTGTGCCCCTCCCAAGTCTTCTCATCAGGCAGCCCCAAAGTGGCCTGTGAGAAGATGGGCTAGAGCAGGAGAGAGCGGAAAAGGACAGGACACAAGGCCATGACGGATCCTGGGGGAGGAGGGGGGGGAGAAGGGGAGATGTAGTCAAGCAAAGTGACCCCAGCAAGGAGGAACAAGGATCTTCCCTTGTTTCCACATCTGAAGTGGCTTGTGGTGCTCAGCTGCCCTTCCCCCCCAAGCTGGAGATGCCCAGGCCCCACCTTCAAAGGTGTGCTGGTCAATGATGAGAAGATTGTGCACTTCGACTTCTTCTCCGAAAGACGTCTCATGAGGGGCTGTGCTGCTGGAGAACAGCTTGCTGGAACTGACGCTGCTGGACAAGGCCTGGGGGCCAAGGCAATCTGGGTTAGGCCTTGTCCTCCAAGCCCAGCCCCTACCCCCAGGCAAGAGCAGCTGAGAAGAGGCAAAGGCTGCTTTAAGACCACCTTGAAGGAGAGACTATTCAAGGCATGCAAGAAGCCAGCCCTTCAGCTTAAGGGCAACTGTGCTACTGCAAAGCAGACTGGTCAATGCCCCAAGCAGGATCTGCCCCCAATGAACTGACCTGGGTGCTGGCGCTGGGCCGAAGGGCCGTCGTCCCTCCACTGGCATCCTGCACCTCAATCCGACTCGAGAGGACCCCAAAGCACTGGGATACTTCCTGGTAGCAAATCTTTCTGTTTGGAAGTTTTTTAAGGAGAGCAAAAACAAACAAGATCTGGCAAGGCTGGCCGGCAGGAGGGAGGAGGCGAGAGGCTGCTTGGGGAGCACTTGGTGACTCCCTTCTGCACCTGCTGTGGGTGGGCTCACCTTGGGGACTCATAGAGAGGCACGGTGCGGATATGCAGCTTCTGAATCTCATCTATAGTGCCGATGGTGAGCGTGCTGTTGTTGGCCAAGGCCAGGCTGGAGGGAAGGAGTGAAGCTTAGAACAACCAGCCCAAGGCGCTCTGAAGAGCCCCGCCCCAGCTCCCCACGTGGCCTCACCTGTCGGGATAGCCATCCGAGTTGAGGGGACACATGTAGTTGACTTCCTTGAGGTTGACATTGGAGAAGACAAGCTTGTGATTGCTGCTGTAGATGACGGTGGGGCGGTCAGAGCAAGCAAAGACATTGGTGGTGGAGAGGGAGCGGAACGTTCTCAGCACCGTGGGCTGTGTCCCCAGAGTCACCTTCTTCCGGTCACTCAACAAGCCTACGGGGCGGAACAACATCAGGCCCAGGCCCAGAAATGAAGGATTCAGACCTGACAGTCTCTATTTGCAGAGTCCCACAGAAGGGGGAAAGGGAGGAAAGAGGGGCCAGAAAAGGGACATTTCCAACACTTGTGGGTAGTGAAGCCCAAGAAGGCCACCCCAGTGAAGAGCAGAAGGGAGGGCTCTGCCCAGCCCCATGCTGACCTGTCTCAACGCTGAGCCCAAAGTAGAAGAGGGCCCCGTCACCCAAGGCGCAGAGGAGGTAGTGGCTGCTCTCAAAGGTGGTCATCAGGATGGAGCGAGGAATGATCTCTGCCACACACAGGGGAGACAGTGTCACACACCACAGTCAACCCAGCCACAACCCAGGCTCCTCAGCATCAGCCACCTACCTCCCCCGAGCATCTCCTTGTGCAACAGCTCAAAGGAGGGAAGCTTCAAGATACGGGCCGAGATGTCAGTCCAGAGGCCGATGGCACAGAGAGGAGACATCCCGCTGCTGTCCCCCAGAGGGGTGATGTCCAAGCACGCCACCTCATGCTCCATCTCTGTATGGCTAATGAGAAGAGGAGGATGTCAGAGGGAGGTGCTGGGCCTCAGGGAAGGCCCCAGGAACCGGAAGGAGGGAAGCCAAGGTGGTACCTTATCTGCCTGAGCTCCTGAGGATGAATCTGCAGATAGTAGAGGGCCCTGCCCACAGCCACCACCACCTGGCTGCTGTTACAGGAGGCCACACTGATGTTCTTGCCCTGAGGCTCCTTCCATTCACTCACTAAGGCTTTGGGCTCCTGGCTGACAAGCCGCACAGAAGCTGAGGTGATCTAGACAGAAGCAGAGGGGAGACCTCTGAAGAGCAGCCCAGGCTCTGTCCAGGTCTCTTCTTCCTTGACACACATCATGGACATGCCTGTCCCAACACTCCCATTGATGGGTTGCCATAAGAGGGGAAATTGTGAAGGAGAATGATTTAAATCAGGTTTCCCGGAAGTTGAATAGAAGGGAAATGTACAATCTTATGAAAGTGGAAGGGATTTTAGAGTTTAGTTCACCACCTCCACACAATACATAAAAGTATCAGTAACAAGCCTGTCTTGCAAAGAGATTAAAAAAAAAAAGTGGGGAAAGGACCTGGGTAAACAAACATATTTAGAGCAGCTCTTTTTGTGGCGGCAAAGAACTAGAAATCGCGGGGATGCCCATCAACTGGGAAATGAACAAGCTGTAGGATACAATTTTGATGAAATCTTACTGTGCTGTAAGAAATGATGAGCAGGTAGATTTCAGAAAAACCTGCAAAGATATGTGGACTGATGCAAAGTGAAGTGAGCAGAACCAAGAGAACACTGTACACAGTAACACCAATACTGTATGATGATCAACAGTGAACGAGCTCTTCTCAGCAATACAATGATCCAAGACAATTTCAAAAAGACTCATAATGAAAAATGCTATCACCTGCAGAAAACTGATGGCATCTGAGTGCAGACCAAAGTATGCTATTTTTCATTTTCTGCACTTTTTGTGTTTTTTTTATTCCCCTTTTGTGTGACTGAACACATATAACCTATTCCAAATTGCTTACCATGGGCACAGGGGGAGAAGGTAAGGAGAAAGAGAGAAAATCTGTAACTCATTTTAAAAAAAAAAAAGAATGTTTAAAATTGTCTTTACATGTAACTAGTAAAAAAAAAAAATATATATATATATATTTTGCTTTTTGGAGGGGGGAAAGGCACGGCAATTGGGGTTAAGTGACTTGTCCAAGGTCACACAGCTAGTAAGTGTTAGGTATCCAAGGCAGAATTTGAACTTAGGTCCTCCTGACTCCAGGACCAGTGCTCTATTCACTGAGCCACCTAGCTGCCCCTAAAATATTATTTTTAAAAAGTATTAGTAACAATAACATTTTATTTAATTAGCACCACATTTTTATTTTATCTTGTCCTCACAATAACTTCATGAGACAGGGATGGCAGAATTATTCTCTGCTCTGATAAAATGAGAACCCAGCATCCACGGGGCCCTGCCACTACTCTGTGGCACAGAGAGGACTCAAGGGCCTTTCTTGTGGCACAGGCTCTCTCCTAATCTGTGGTGCCCAGGAGCCCATCCAGATTCTGCTTCAACAGACAGGGAACTCCCTAACAAACACTCAACTCATCTCATTCTATAACTGGTAGAAAATTCTTCCTTATACTGAATTAAAACCTGCCTCTTTTAGTTTCTATCCACTAATGGCTGTTTCATTTTTCTCCTAGGAATACAAGATAATCAATACCAGATTTCTAACAGACCTCAGAGGCCTTTGTCTTCCAATCTCCTCCTTTTAAAGAGGCAGTGACTTGCCCAAGGTCACAGGCAGGTCAGAGGTGAAGCCTGACTATCTGATTCTAGACCACAGGGCATTCCCTGGAGTCGCTCAGAACTGAGTCGGATTAATCCCTCTTTCATAAGATGGCTCTTCAAATATTTAAAGATAAGAAGGCTCACAACGCCCCCATGTCTTTTTCCAGGCTAAATAACAAGTTCCTACAACTTTGATTTCCGAGTCCCTCTCCAAGCCTCAGGGCTGCTTTAGACACTTTGTAGCCTTTCAATCTTATTACATGTAGCACCCCATGATTCACTGCATGTCCAGCTAATATGGAGCACCAGCCAGAGGAGAGTGATGGAGGAGGCCACAGCCAAGAGATGGCCCATGGCACCTCTCCCGGTCTGCCTGGCCTTCCCTACTGTCCCAGGCCAGTTCTCCTAATGAAAAGGAGAACAAAGGCTAGCATTTACACAGAGCCACAAGGTTTACAAAGTGCTTCACAAGTAGGACTGATTTGTCTTCATAATTCTGAGGGGAGGGCTGTTATTAGCCTCATTAGCTTATTATTAGCTGAGGAAACTGAAGCAAGCAGAGCCTAAATGACTTGCCCTGGATCACACAGCTGGGAAGTGCCTCAGGCTGGATGGGAACTTGGGTCCTTCTGATGCCAGGCCCAGAGCACTATGCCCTGAGCCACAGCCAGCCACCTGAACTGAGCTGCAACGATAACATGAGAAGAGCTGGAGGCCAGGGTCTGAATGTCCAGGCACATGAGGCTGACACAGTGAAGGGGCTGGGGCAAATCCTATAGTCCCTGCCCCAATGCTTTGTGAATGACAGAGCCTGGAAAAAGCATTCAGGGTCTGGCATGCCACAGATGGCCACCACCTCCAAGGGAAGCCTAGGAGACACACAGGGAGGATCAGAACACAGTGAATGGCATCTCTGGCAGCTGTAGGTATATCCCCAGTGACAGCAGGCCCCCACCTCTGTCTTGTGCCAGGGCAGGGGGAGGCAGCGCCATGCAGCCTCTCTTCTTGAGGCCTGTGGCCCATGGCCGGGCACTTACCTGGATCAGCTGCTGATGAGCCACATTTCCGCAGAAGAAAGTCTGCTGATCGTCCACAAACCCTGTCAGCTCTGTCTCCTCCACCTCCTCACCATTCAGCATCAGAACTCTGCCAAGAGATGGAGAGCCTGCCTCAATCTGAGAGCTCCCTGTGGAGCAGAGTGCCTGCTTTCCAGGGCCGGGATTATCCTCACCTCGTCTGGCCCACAAAGGACAGCACCAAGGTGTCATCAGTTTCTCGGCTAGAGTCGGACCTGAGAGGCCATAAGCCTAGAAGGATGAAGACCAAGGCATCAGGATGCTGCCCTCAAAAACTCCAACCCTCAGCTCCCCCCAGGATGGCTGGCCTCCTATTTGTTATGTTTTCTTTTGGCTTCGAGAACAAAGCAGAGCAAGTGTTGCCTCACAGCCTCCGGGGGAAGGCCTGCTCTTGGCCTCCAGCCTACTCTAGGGAGCTCCAGCGGGCAGGGCATTGTCCTGACGTGTAGATAAACTGTCCTCCTAGCTTCTACTTATTTTGTGTATCAAGCAAACCAGAATAATCACTCTTCAAAAATGTGCAATCCTTCAAATACTTGAAGACAATTCACATGTTCCCTCCAAGGCTAAGGCCACTCTCCCCTCCCTGAGGCACAGGCTACTGTACCTTTGATACCCGGCAGGTCAATGCTGGCATGTTCGTGGATCCCAATCCCATTCCGGATGATGCGCAAGGAGCCTTCCTTAAAAGCGCCAGAACATGTGACCAGCTGGACACAGACAAAGAGAGACGGTCACCAACGACCTCAAGAATGAAGATCAAAGTCACAACTAGCAATTTTGCTCTAGGGACAGGTGGCACTCCATGCCCTATGGTTACTTAGGAAGAAGCCCTGAGACAACCTATAAAGGCTGCCATCCCAAGGTTTGGAGGAAATGACCCACCTGGAAGCTTACTAATTTAGCACCCTTAAACCTAATTCTGAGGTCTTTTAAGTAGCAGAGATTATATCAAAATGTACATACAACCAATTTTTAAATTCTGTAATATTTAAAAACCATTATTTAAAACATCTTGACCCTCCAAATTTCGGTGCCATGGGGAACAGACCTGATCCCCCTGCCTTAGTCACAGCTCTGATTAAGACCACCATACTGATACCCAAATATAAATAGGGCAACATCAGTCCCTTAGCTGAGGGCCTCTCATTTTTAACACTAGTCTAGCAGAGGACACCTGGTTGCCTGCGATAGCCTGACACAAAGCCAGGAAGCACCAGGGCCTTGGTAGACGTCAAAGGAACATGGAAAGGGATTTGCAGAAAAGTTCCATCTATACCAGAATGTTTAATTACAGTAGTACTTTGTGGTGTAAAGTAGAAGCAGCAGAGATTGGGGAAGGGCTAGCCAGACTTTGGCAGATCACTGTTACAGGTATTGTTGGGTCACATGAAACAATGACCATGATAAATACAGAAAAGCACAAAAAGATGAGAAGGGAAGGGAGCAGAGCCAGGAAACCAACACACACCCACAGACTCTGACAACATAAAAGGAAAGCTTGCCCTCCAAGAGGACATGAGGAGACGTCTCCCTGCCCTACTCTTTGAAGTCTTGCCTCTCAGAGAGCAGAGAGGAAGAAGAATCTAGGAGAAACACAGACAATGTAAACATGGAAGAGAACAATAAAAATCCACTTTAAAAAGATTTATAGCGCTCCCCCCCACTCCTCTCTTCCCCAGCACAGGCGGAATGGCCAGATTTCAGGCCAGCCCACCCAGCTCTCACTTCGCATCCTGCCCAGGGCCTCAGCCTTACCTGGCCCTGGCCCTGCCTCTCCAGGTCTACGACACACATGTCCACAATGGGACCCAGATTGGTAAAGGTCTCCATGGCCACAACGTAGGAGCCTTGCTCATTGCTGTCTACATTGAGCTGAAAGTAAAACACATTACATGTTTAACAAACCTCCAAAGTATCCCATCTCCTCAAGTTTAAAGCAAAGACAAAGCTTCTGATCTTTCCTGGAGCCTTGGAATCTGCCAACTCTGCCTGTGGAGTGACACCACTGGGACAGTGTGAATGGAGAAATATCTGGTCTGAAACTTTACCACCTTGTTGTGAGGAACTCAGCAAGGCAAAACTGGTCTCATCAATTTCCCTTAGTGGGAAGTGGCACCGAGGCTCTGGCTGGGCAGGGGGCAAAGTGACAATGAAGAGAGGCTAAGGACAAGAAGGAGGGAGGAAGATGGCGCTTCTTACCTTTACAAGCTGAGAGTCACCAAGGCGGGAGCCAACAAACACAACGCCATTGTCCAGATACGTCAAGCATTCGGCGATGGAGGTCTAGGAGGAAGCACAACTTGCAGGAGACTCTGTGAGAGCAGCTGCTCCCCGCTCCCCCAAACTGTGCGTATCCGAGGGCAGCCTCGGGAGCACTTGCAGGGCGCACAAGCCTATGTCACAGTGAATCACAGGGAACTTAACCCAGGCTTCAATGTTTCTGAATTCTCTGACTCCATGCAATTTATCTTCTTGGTGACAGAGCACTGGCCCGCTGCCACAATCCCAGTCTCCACAGCAGTCTGCCCTCCACAGCGACATGCCTACAGCTCCCACCTCTCTCAGGATAAGCACGATTCTCTTATACTTCCCACTGCCAGAAGCCTCCCCCAGCGCCATGACCATGGGATCTCCCCAGTGTTTCCAACACGCATCCGTTTCTTGCTCACCCCTCATCTTTATGATAAGGTCCACTGCTCTTCTGATTGAGATTTTCTTAAAAGCCAAAATTCACTTGACAATGGAACAACTAAGAGGCTGCTGCTAGTGACAAGGTGACTACAGACAAAGTGATACAATTTCTGATGGCCAAGCATGGGCAGCCACTTGAATGCCACTAAATAAAGTACAAAGAACCAGGGACAAGGATCACCTCTCCAAGAAGCTCCACCCGTAGGTCCTTAAGGGTCACCGTGCCATCCATCTGCTCCTCCTTCTCTAGAAGCAGCATGAAGAGACGGCCTTCCATGTCTCCCAGCAGGTATCGGGAACCATTTGGATCGACTCGGTTGTGGCACACAATAGTGCTTTGCTGTCCCCACGGAAGGAAAAATAACGAGGGAAGTGGTTTCACTCTCATAGCAGAGAGTGAACCCCAGGAGGCTGCTCCCTTTACTAGGTAGGCCTCACCATTTTATCAGAAGGAACCAAGAAAGCCCCAGGATGCCTTTGGCTGACAACATAGAGACCTGGGTCCCTGGAATGCACATGAGATAAAGGAAGGAGATATGAAAAATGCAACACATGGAGATCCCTCTGTGTCTTCTGGGACATAGAGGGGTGGGGACAGCTATTTTCTGCATGGTACAGATATAAATGAAGACAGCTCCAAGGACTTCAGGTGAATGCTATTAGAGTAGAGTCTTTATACTAGATATTTCACCCACCCAAAACGAGTAAAACTATATAATTTTTCCTTCTATAATGAATGTGGATTTTTCTTTATTAGAAAAAGTAACTCCAAAATTTTGGTCTTTTTCTCTACATGAGCTGCAAGAATAATTTCTGCTTGATACATTCAGCTAACTTCATGCAATAAATGCTCCTGCTAGTGGGTGAAAGCTTCTCTTTTCTATGGACACCTGGCCCCTCACTGGTCTAAGGTTTTTGAGGGCAGGCTAGCCTGAGGTGTCTCCAGAGCCTCACAAAAGCATCCAACCTCAGAACAGCAGAAGCGAAAGGCCTAGGGGAGGGGAAGCAGGAAGCAGGAATCTCACCTTGATGATGGGAGGGGCAATGGCCAGGTACTTATCTCCATTGTGATAGGTGATAGATTCTTGACCAATAATGATTGCACCTCCAAAAGGCTCGGGGACTGTAGAAGAGCAAGGAAGAAACTTTAGAACAAACCCCTGGCTTTCAAGTATCAAGGATTAGTGTCCTCTCCATTTAAAGAAAAGAAAATGAACACGGGATTTTCCAGAAGTATACCTTTTAGGACTTGATTAGACCTGGCATCAACTCAGCATAGAACCCTCTTTTTTTCTGGCTTCTTTAGAGCTTTTTCAAGGAGTGAGAAATGTTCTTCAATAGTCCCTCTTTCCCAATTTTCTCTCCTGAACAACAGTAATTTTTAAACCTTTGTCCCTAGTTCTTCCATTCTCCACCGCTTTCAATCCTTGATCAGTTTTTCCTTCTATAAGATCAGAACCAACATGTGGAAGCTGTAATGCATGGTTAAATGAGGGCACTGGATGAGGGTGATGCCAAGGTTCCTTCCAACTCATCTGTTACATGAGGAAGCAGGGCCTAAGGGCAGGAGAACAGCTCACACCACAAACGAATAGATGGCTGCAAAAACATGCTCTGTGGAACATGTTACAGCTGCAACTGAGCAGTACCATTTATGTGGAAAACAGGCAGCTGACAAGCACTGGCACTAACAGGCTTCCAGGCTTCGCCGGAGCTGGTTGTACGGAGATTAAATGACACAACTGCAGGATGGCACTGGATGAGAGAAGCCTACCAGAGGGTGCCAATACTGGACCTTACCCAGATAGGATCTAGGCCTAACGAGACCTTTCTAGACCAAGCTCTCTCCTGCTGCCAGCTGCGTGACCTTGGGCAAGTCACAAACTCTCTGTGCCTCCAACTTCCTCATCTATCTGACAGAGGAACATCTAACCTCCCCGCTTCCACAGCCTAAAGACAGAGATAGGAAGGAGAGGCTGGTGGGAGGAGCAGTGAGACAAAGCTCAGCAAGGCTCAGGTCTGTCCACAAAGCCAGGACAATGGTCACTTTCTTCAGACTAGTGTAGAGATCCTCCCTCCCAGGGTGGAGCAGCAGCCTGGCTCTAACTCACCCTCTTAGAAATGCTAAGTGCTCAGGGTCATCACCCCAGCAGGAGTGAGAGGGCAGACCTAAACCCTCAGGCCTCTGGCCTCCAATCCCCAGGTGGGGGGAGGCTGGGGACTTCCATAATAACTTTCACTTACTAGAAAGGCCAAATGATTTTTCTCAGGTCATACAGCTAGAAGGGGCAGACTGAAAGTGAGAGCTGGTCTCTTAATTCTGGGCCATGCTCTTTCCCTTACACCTGCCAAGGAGAATTGGAAAAAAAAAAAACCAAACTGGCAATGAGAGGAAGTGCGGTAACACACACCCGCTTCCAGTGACACTGTAAATGGCAAAGGCACAAGGAACAAGATGGAGCAAAATGACAACCACACCGAGGACAAAGCTAACCAACCTGCAATCACCATTGAAGCTTCCGCCTCCACATTCTCCTGCTTCCAAGGGCCTTTATTGAATTCCTTCTCTCGAAGAGACACTTCATAGGTCTTGACATGCCGTCCCTGGGGGTCCTAGCCTCAGGAAAAGGGGGGAAAAGGGGCACCAGTGCTGGTCAGCAGCAGGAAACGGACCAACACTGCTGGCCAAACACTAGTCAGTCAGGGCCAGTCCTTCAGGGTCACTGCTAGCAGAGGCCTGGTGAGTCAAGGCTGACCCAGGCTCTGTCCCTGCTCACCCTCACACAGCAGCCAATCAATAAGAATTCACCAAGTGCCTTCACACAGGGGCTCTCTGAAAAGAACTCCAGCTATAGTAGAATCCACAGCCCATCTTCAAGAACAACAGCACTGCACAACAGCAGATGGTGGGAACACAACAATTTTTACAGAACATTCTGCTGGGTGATGGAACTCACAGCAAAAAGAAGTGTATCCCAAAACCTGGCCTTGGCAGCATCCTGACTCAATTCCCACCCCATTTCTGGCATTGGTGATGACCTGCTTTCCCCTCTCTGGGTCACTCAGCCAGTCAGCCCAAGGCAAATACCGGACATGAACATGGCCCTGACACAAGGCCCTTGAGGTGGCTGCCAATATAGACTGGAGAGCTACCCCTCAGAGTTCAGCTGGGCCCTGAAGGTCCTTGAAGTTCACGGATCTCACGAACTTAAGGAAGAACTTTCTCATGGAGTGTAGCCCTTGTAGTTCAAGGTCTTTAAAGTTAAGAGGAAAGATCTAAAGAAAATAATCTTTAACACAAGACATGGCAAGCAGGACTCTTTTCAATGGCTTAGGCTTGTTCTGCATGTGTGTATCTGGGACATAAAGGTCCGTCTCTAGCGGGGGACACCAAGAACAACCCAAACTGTCTGGAAGCAGTCTGAACTAATGGTTTCTACCTACCCAGCGGTAGCCAAGCTCCAACAACCTGACTTTTATAAAGGGGGAGGAAGAAGAGAAGGGGACTTGCATTGAAGCTTCTAAGAACTAATTCAACATAAACATATCTAGAATATGTAGGTGAGCTTTCCTACCCAAGTCTCAACTTTCTTCCAACCAGTAACTAAGCCCAGAGATGATGAAGTGATACAGAGGCCCTCAAGCCAAAGCAGGGTCTCTATATAAGGCCTCATCCTCCCAAAATATCCAAATACCTGAGCAGGACCCAGCAAACCAGGCCAGCATTGCCCTAGGCCAAAAGTGTGACTACACTCAAGAAATGACTTCATACTCTACTAGTGCTTCACAAACTAGCAAAGTAGTCTGCTGATGGCACCCTCCATAGCCCAAAGGACAAACCTGGGATATGGACGATGATCTGATGAAAGCTTACAGAAAGTAAGCAATGAGCTAGATGGGAACTTTGTCTCAGATGACATCTGAAAATGTGTCCCTTCCCTTCCAAAGGCAATATCCAGATCAGCTCTCTACAGTTAAGCCCTAATGAGCTACAAACTTATTCCAGTAAAAATTTTCAGAAACAAATAAAGACAGATCATATTGCCTTACATTCTCTCTAAGAGCATAGCACCAGAGCCAACGAAGCCCTCCCCCAAAGCCCCTTCTCATCTCTGCACAATGATCAGCCTCCCAGGCAGGCACCTAGCAATACCGCAGGCACAAGAATCTAACCCTAGTCAAGTCAAAAAATAATCAAACTATTCTGCCTATCAGTCAGCAGCCCCTCACAGACCAGATCAAGCTGCTTTTCCCCATCCTTCCCCGGTCATTACCTGGTAGACAAAGCAGATGGTGGGGGCCTGGCAACCATAAAGGAACTTGACATCAATGACTTGAAGTTCCTCCAGACGAATGTTGAAGGCTTTCAATTCCTTATTGTCTCGGTCCAGAGGGATAACTTTAAAGAGGCCATCGTAGAGGCGCAAGCCAATCATCCTGCACTCGGGGTCAATGATGCCGATAATCCCAGTCTCAGAGGGCCGACCAATCCGATCCTAAAAAGAAGATTCAATGATGGGCCTCAGTAGAGGGCCCTGGGCACCATTTTCTAGCTTTGGTGCCATCTGAAGATGCAAGAAAATGACAAGCTGGGGCTACCTATGGTCAGAATAGGCCTAGAAGCCCAAGAGACTGTTACTTAAATCCAGTTTTACCAACAGCTCAATTCTGTGGTCAAAGAATGCAGTTCACTGACACGAGTTCCCTGTTCTTCAGACTCCCAAGGACAAGGAAGGAAATGAAGGAAGAAGGGCTTTCCTTTCCACAGCAAGTCAAGTCCATGGTGGGTTCTCTGACCACAGAGGAACTTTCCCAATTACCTTAATTTTTCTCAGCCAATAATGTAGCAGCTGATAATTTTTTTATTTCTTTCAAAGGCAGAGTCCAATTCAACTCCCTCTAGGCCAGTTTTAATGATCCCCAATTGAACAGATGAGTGACCCTGATTTGTGATGCAGCCCAGCATCCTGGGACTTCCCCTCACCTGGACGTTGCCATGAGCTCGGGTGATGATGTCAATGCTCTCCCCACTCTGCTTATACTCCAGGATGCAAGCATTGTATTTGGCTGTCAGGATGAAGAGAAGGTCCTTGCTCTCCCCCTAGAAACCAACCATATTGTTAGGAGACTTTCTGGGATAGGGATGCTGGATTTGAACACTGCCCTTCAAATAACCCAAGAAGTCACCTCCAGTGTGATGTCAGCCTCTCTGGAGACACCCAAAGGACCTGGGCCTCCCAGCCTGCTCTCACTCTCCCTTCTGGCCCAGCCATACTCACTCCTATGCACACCCCTCGATCCCAGCCTGACTTGTATCAGTCAGACCTCTGTACTGGTCTTATGTCTTCTAATTTGCAAACTCACTGAAGACGGCAACAGATGCCTCAGCTAACTGTATCTCCCCGTTTCTATATACAAGTACTCAAATGTGGCCTCCCCAGCCCTCCCATTTTACAGATGGCCCAGTCCCTGTTCCCCATGCCCACTTCTAGAAGCTTTCTCAGACACCACAGCTTAAAACCCATGCCATTCAGCTCTACGACATCAGACTTGCTGCTGCTCCATGGCAACCTCCAAGGTCCACCCATCCACCTTTTCCCATGACATTGGCATCTGACATGCAGTCTTTTTCCCTGACCCCTCCCCTACCACCATCCTTGAAAATGCCAGCATTCATAATGACGACCCCTCTATCGCTTTCCCACCGAATGCTTACAACTTCTTGGCTAGTGGGGTGACGCCAACCTCACCCCCACTTTGCTCCCTTCCTCTTCCCATACCCGCTTTTCCTCCTCATTCTGATCTTCATTTCCTTGATCGCTCTCTATTCTCCCAACTCATCAACTTTGTTTCCTTCCCTGGGTCATGTGTGGCCCCATACTCAGCCTCCTCTCCCCTTCCACTTAGGAATCCCTTGTCCTGGTTCACTTTTCCCCATTTCCCAGGGTGGCACCTACCATTCACCCTGCTCTCATGCAAATGTTCCTCGAATAATGTAAGGGAGTTGGGTGTGTCTGTGACCTCAAACTGAGTCCCAATTATCAGATGGAAACCCTTCAACTTATCTCTTGCTGATTCTCTCACTGTCCAGAATGGCTGCTCAAAATCTTCTCTTCCTCCCTTAACCTTAACTGTACCTTCAAGATCTGACCCTTCCTCCTCCTCCTCCTGATGCTTCCAACCTTAGAGGCAGAGGAGGGCTACCTCAGGGCTGCCTATCACAAAGAACCCTCTTCACCTCTGTCTCTAGTTCATTCCCTTCTCCACTGTTCTATCATCCCCTCTCAAATTTCTAGCATCTTCCTCTCTACTATTCCTTTTAAAAAGTACAACATCGAGTGAGCTATTACTGTTCCAGTCTACCAACATGCTCAGGCCTTCCCTATCCTAAAAACAGTCCCTTTGGACCCACTAACCCTTTAAACCACCATTTTCTTCCTGATTCTTCTGCTCCCTGTCAAACTTGGAGAAATCGCTCCCTCAACATCCTCACTTGTTTCTCAATCATTTGCAATCTAAGTTCCATTCCTACCCCTTGGCTCAATGGGCTCACTAAGTCAACCGACCTCTTTTCCTATCATTTTTTTTAGCGCCAACACTCCACTTTCCCTCCTTTGGGAGACTTTTGGGATTATCCTCCTACCACTCTGCCTCCTTTGTTGGTTTATCTTCTACCTGTTTCTCCAATACTGATGTCCCCTGACAGTCTATCCTTGGCCCTCTCCTCTACCAACAGTCTTGCCTTTGGAAACTGCCTCCCAAAGCCAGTACTGATCTTCTGTCAGTGTGCCAGTCCTTTATCTCCCACTGCCTGCTAAATAATAGCTCCTCTGGCATTTCAAACTCAACAAGCCCAACTAAACTTGTTACTCTTGAAGAGACTATGAAGTTCTTAGAAAATGAACCAACAACCTTACTTTTCCCTTTAATTCTGCTAGTCCTGTTGATGGCGCAGGATGCTTTCAGTCACCCAAACTTATAGCCCTGGCAGACCTGAGAACTCTTCCCTCCTTTACCAACTCCAGCCCGCTGCCAAGCCCTGACAATTCTGCCATCTGTCCGTCCCCTTCTTTTCTCTCCTATTCCCCGTCAGGTCTGCTTGGCCTCCTTGCTGACCCCCTGCTCCCTGCCAATCTAGCCTTCATATCACTGCCACAGGAATCTTCCTGATCCTAACGCTCGAATCACAACACTCCTACTCAAAAATCTTCACCGACTTCCCCGCTGCTTAATTAAACTAAAGTGGCTCAACCTGGTGCTCCAGGTCCTTCATGATTTGGCTCTAGCCAACTGTTCCAGGCTTGTATCATACTATTCCCCTTTATTCACTGAGAACCAATGAAATGGAACAGAACTCCACCCATATTGTCATCCTGCCCCCTCCCTTCTCTACATCTTAGTTCATGCCATCCTCCATTAAGTAGGAAGGATCCCCCCCGGCCTTATTCCATTGCTTTTCGAGGGCCAATGCAGGGACCACCTACTACATGAAGTCTTCTCTGCACTCCCTGTCCACCCTCCTCAAACTCTCAAAACATTCTACCAGGACCCCTCCACAGCATTGCTCACATTCCCCCTTACATCACAGCTGTATGTGTTTCTCTCCTTTCACTATTAGTTATAACCTCCTTGAAAGTGGGTTCTGGATCACAGCTCTACATTGGTAGAAAGGAAATGAATTTTAAGCAAACCTTCTTCTTCCCCAGCCTCTTTTCTCTCCTCCTCTCCTTTGGGCACGCTTCCATGGTTATACATTTTAATCCTTCATACCCCTTAAAATGTGCTGTCTCCACAAAACTACCCCAAAGGTAAGCCAATTCCTTCCAGATTTGTGAATCTTAAAGTCCCTCTCCCGAGTTCTGTTTCACTCCAAACACATTTCTGGAATTAAATTAGTGTACATTATTCTAGTCACAGAAATAACTAGATTCCCCATTTTATATACACCTACAAATTAGCTCTGAATAACTGACTGATCAGTTGGAGGAATAGGAGGAGTCACAGGTTCAGAAATTTAGAGCTGGAAAGCCCAAACTCCTCACTGGACAGATAAGGAAATTGAGTCATAGCCAGGCAAAATGATAACACAAAAGTAAGTGTCAGAGGTAGATCTGAAGCTATGTCTTGTTGATTCCAAGGCCATTGCTATCCCTGGCACATCCTGCCTCATATGTCTAGTCCAGGGCTGAGGAATCTGAGTCCTCAAGGCCACACATGACCCTCTAGGTCCTCAAGTGCATCCCTTTGACTAAACCAAACTTTGAAGGATAAATCCCCTCAATAAAATGATTAAAGCCTAGTCTCTTAAATATAGAACTTTTAATCAGAATATTTCAAAGACCCACATTTTCACCAAGATTAGTATTAAGCTTCTGGTCACTAATTAAAAGCTAATAGTGGGCTCTCCTCAGACAACAAACTGGTTTCTTCTTCAAAAAGGGCCCAAGACGCCCATGGTCTGCCTAAGTCACTGCTCTGCTTTGGTTTGCCACAGGGATTCTGAATGGGTGACTGACTTTAAGACTGGTTAAAGAGAGAGATGTGCAGGACAAAGAGCAGTGTAATCAATAAGGGAAGCCTTTAAGCCACTTGCATCACACAGACCAAGAGGAACAAGAGCAGAGGAAAAGGCGTCTCTTTTTTTAAAAGCCTTTAACACTCTTCTTCCTCGTCAGTCTCCAATCATTTTTGGGAAAACGAGCTTGAATGACCTGTGACGACCCCACCAACACTGCACCAGGGCTGGCTCCCAGACAACATTCCTAAAAGTCTTTCTAGCTTGGTAGGACCTGCCAGGGTTTGCACTCAACTAGCCTGGCTGCCCCCTCCACACAGTCACAAGGCTAGCCTCTCCCAAGCACTTAGCAATCAGAGTACTTTAATGGAGGTATCGAAAAGGCACAAAAACGAGTAACTGGTTGGACAAAGATATCTGGCATCCAGAACATAAAGTTCATTCTCAAAGAAATTAAGGAATTTTCCAAAAGGCCCCTTTTCCTTCTTCTAAGAGAGTCTTTCCAAGGTCCAATGCCATCCCAATATGAAGCCACCCTTCAAAGGTGCTTGCCCAGCCTTCCTATCCTACTGGACCACTCCCCAGCAGTGATGAAAAACAAGAACCAGGCTCAGCGCCCACCCAAGGGGCAGGAGCCTGGAGGTGGTGCTTACCTTGGGCCGGAAAAGCTCCATCACAGCAATCTTGCCATACATGCCCACCTCCTTCACAGGCCGCAGCCCCTCTGCAGTGACCACATAGATCTCCAGGCGTGTGTTTTTGGCAATCAGCAAATTCAAGTCTTCAGCAGAAGTGAAGTGACCTGAAAGAATTGCCACAGTCCTCTCAGGTATAAGAAAGGGTTGAGTCCTTCCCAGCAGCCTCTAAAGGCTCCCAAAGTACCTCAAAGTACACTTCTCCAATTTCCCTTTCTCATTTCCTTTTTTTCTGCTTGAAACAATCTCACTCCCATATATTTACAAGGAGAAAAGCAAGATCCTTTGAAAAATCAGACCATAAAAATTGCACCCTTTCTAGGAGCCAGAGAAAATGGCTTTGATTGGCTCTTGTCAATTAAAAGCCCCAGGGAGGGAGAGACCAATCAACTAAACCACAGAAAGACAAAGAAACTGAAGGACATGGACAAAAACACACACATATTCTCTCTTTCTCTCTCTCCTTCCCTCCCTCCCTCCCTCCTTCTTACACCTTCGGTCACAGTTTCAACCCTGGACTGAAGAACGTCCCTGCTCAACACCAATCTTTACCTAGTCTCCAAAATAATGGGTAGTAAGGGCCCAGATGATCGGGACAAAGGACCATAATCCCTTCCTTGTACTTCAAATGCTCAAATAGTCCATGTGTCAAAAATTCTTGGTACAATGCAACAGGCAGAGTGGAGAGAGCAGGGAAGGGGGGCTTTGGGTGCTCACTGCTCATTAAGAGGTTCAAGCCCAAGGAAATCCAGCCCACAACATCTACGTCTTCTAGACACTATTGACTTGCACTCTTATTGCTAAAAGTAATTCCTACCTACAGCTGGCTAACAGTGCCAATCCAATGTTAGCCCTTGTCCTCCAAACTCAGGTGTCCTGCCCACCCCCTCCAGCTGCTCTTTCTAAACAGAATGAAGATCCATTTATCAGGGGGATATGAAAGATATTATTTGTCAGGTAAAAAGGCAAAACTGGATAGCTGTAAAGTGTGAGGTTCCTAGGGTCCTCAGGTGGGACCTTAAACGGGCACTTCTTTCTTGATCAGCTTTCACCTCATCTTAATCTTGTGACTCCCTCCCTGATTCAGGAGATCAGAGAACCTAGAACTTCTAGGAAACTTAGAAATCCTTTGTTCAACACCTTCATTTCACAGATGAGGAAACTGAGGCCCAGAGTTAAAGGTCACACAGGGAGTAATTTGAGCCTGGGTCTTCTAGCTCCAAATCAAAGGCTTTTCCCTAGCCACACTCCCTCTCTGCATTCATAGACTGTGGGAGCTGGAAGGGGCATCCACGGATTCCTCCCCTTTTTTGGGTCACTCCTGTGAAACCTAAGGACCTCTTCTCAGAGTGTTTTTAAATGCATAAAACAAAATATTGTGCATAGGACTACAAAGGAAATGACATATTTATCAGAAAAGATAAACCAAACTCATGGACCCCACCGTCAAGAACCGCTGACCCAGGACCAATCCCCTTGTTTTGGCGGAGTGCCCTGGTGCAAGGCCTGTCCTCCAAGAGCTCAGAGTCCCTCGGGCACTCAGATGGTGCCACCCAGGCCATGCCCATGCCTCTCTTCCCAAGCTGGAAGGGTCTGGGACGGCAGGGGTGGAGCCCCATGATTCAGCTGGAGGCGAGGGAGGCACAGTCAGCCCAAGCCGGGAGGCTGGGCCCCTCCCGGAGAGCTCCAGGCCAAAGGGAGAAGGCTGGTGGCGGACAGCCCCTGTGCGGGGAGCTCTCTTTGCACGAAAGGGAGTCATCTCCTCCCCAGGGTCTTGGGGGCCACCTGGCTCCTGTCCATTCCGAGGGTCCCCAGGCTCAAGTGCTGCCTCTGCCACAAGGGAAGCTCCCGATGGAGTCTGGGTCTCATCTGGTCTGCTGGACGAGATCTGGGGGGCGGGGGAGCCCCCTCCTTGGAAAGGGGGGGGCCCTCAGAGCAGAGGGAGTGGAGCTGGCCAGAGCAACCCGGCTCCTAAGGATTCGCAGCCCTAGAATGCTCCTTCCCTGCCGGGCCTCAGTTTCCCTGACGGCTTTGGGCACCCCCCGAGTTCCGGGGCACATGGCCCCTTCCCTTCTGGGCCTCAGTTTCCCCGTGGCTCTGTGCATCCCCGAGTTCCGGGGCACATGGCCCCTCCCCTGCCGGGCCTCCATTTCCCCGACGGCTTTGGGCAACCCCCGAGTTCCGGGGCACATGGCCTCCTCTCCCCTGACGGGCCTCAGTTTCCCCCGCCCTGGCCCGCGGCCTCCCCTCACCCGTCACGCAGCCGTTGACGGCCGTGGGCTTCTGCGCCGTCACCACGTAGTTGTACGACATGTCGAGGCCGGAGCCCGGTCCGGGCGGGCCGGGGACGGAGCGGGCGAGGGGCTGAGGGGCCACAGACACGGACACTGACACAGCGGCGGCCGAGAGACGAGCGGGCCCAGCACACAGCCTCCGCACCTACACTGCCGCCACTGCCGAGATGTGCCGCCGCCTAGAGCGCCCTGGCCGCGGGGCACCACGGGACGGGCGTACTGCGTCCCCCTAGCGGCTCGGAGGTCTCAGCTCTCTTCCCCGGCATGAAGAAGTCGGCGGGCCGCAGGCCCCACCCTTCCCGTCGCCCCGCCCCCTTCCGCCGAGCCCCGGATGGAAGGACGCTCTACCCGCCCCATCACGGCACGTCAGGAGCGGAACAGGCGCCTCGCGGCTGGCGGCAGGTGAGCTCGTTGTGGGGCGGGGAGGCGGAGGGAGAAGGAGAGAACGCTAACGTCAGTTCCCTTCAGCACCCTCTGCCCCGCCCCCCCAGCTCCGAACTCGCGCCCCGCGTTCTGAGCCCGCCCCCTGCGCCGCAGTCCCTCAATCCGGAGCCGCGGCTTCCCGCGCCCCGCCCCTCCAGGCATGCCCGGCTCCTCCCCCCGCTGCTTCCTCTCCCGCCTCCTCCCAGCCGCCTGTCCCTGTAGACTCCAGCCTGCTTTCCCCGGGGGCCTGCCCCTCCCCCTCGCCTGGCCTCGGTTTCCCGTCTTGGGGAGCGCTTCCCTTTTCTGTCGCGTGCCGCGTTCCCCGCTCCTGCTCTGGGGCTCCGAATACTCGGGCACTTATTAGGCACCTGTTGTGTGCAGAGCCCCCGGGGGAGACCGCGAGCCCTGGCGGGAACCTTGGCACCACGTGACCTGAGCTTTCTGGGCCTCAGTTTCCCCGTCTGTAATGGGACCATGTTTGAATCTCTTCGTCGGTCCGGAGGCTGTGGCCGCGACATTGATGGCTTGTGCTGGGCTCACCCCGGACCGGCCGGGAAGGGGAGGGAGCCCCCAGCAGGCCTCGCCCTGTCTAGAGTTAAGACCTAGGAGACACACTGTGGTTGAGCTCTCCCACCCCCAGAGAGCTCCCCCAACCATGGAGCCCCTCCCCCATAGAGCCCTATCCCCCAGAGAGCTCCCCCACCACAGAGTCCCTCCCCCCCAGAGAGCCCCGCCCCCACCCCAGAACCTCCCCATGGAGCCCCTCTTCAGAGAACCCCTCCCCGTAGAACCCCCCACCATGGAGCGCCTACCCCCAGAAAGCTCCTCCCCAGAGAGACCTCCCCACCCCAGAGCTCCTCAGAGAACCCCTCACCACAGTCCCTCCCGCCCGAGAGCCCCACCCCTACCCTAGAGCCCCTCCCCATGGAGCCCCTCTTCAGAGAACCCCCCACCATACAGCATTTACCCCCAGAGAGCCCCCCTACCATAAAGCCTCTCTCCCCAGAGAGCCCCCCACCGTAGAGCTCTTCCTCAGAGAATCCCCCACCATGGAGCACCTCCTCCCAGAGAGCCCCCCTACCATAGAACCACCAACCAGGACCCAGTTTTGCAAAACCAGTCAAGTCCCATCAGCCACCCCTGACGAGGGGATGGAAAGCCAGGAGCACCCCAAGTTTTAGGCAGGAGTCTGCCAGAAACAGGTTAATTTAAGAAGAGTCAATACCTAAGCTATGGCTAGCTCAGAGTTCAGACCAGCATAGTGCCAGGACCTCCATCACCTTCCTGTCCCTGAGTACAGCTCTGTGCTGTCTGTGGGAGTCTTGAAGAAGGTGAAGGTTCTAGAACACAGCCTGGGCTTTAGCTTCCAAAACACTCAACATCTTAATCCCTGGATGCCGAGGAGGATGCTGCCCTTAGTAGGTCAAGACTTGGGGAGCCATTTCCTAGGATCTCAACCTTTATCTCTTCACCTTTATTCTATCTACTTTCCTCCAGGAAAAAGTCTAGAAAGGAACTTAGGCTGGAAAAAATACTATTTCTTAATATTTTTAGTTGAACCAAAAAGATTTTAATGTTCTTCCGTACAATGTATGCCTCATTCTGCACCCATAGTCCAACACATGTTTGCCAAGAGGAGAGAGGCATGTTTCACCATCAGACCTCACATTCCCACCCCTTTCTTTTACAGATGGGCCAACTTTGGGCCCAAAGGGGTTAAATGACATGTTCAAGGTCATACAGCTAGTCATTAACAGGATTGAAACCCAAGTCCCTGGCTCTTTACACTGCACTGCCCTGCTGGCCCTATCTCATTTCCCCAACTTTAGGATCCAGGAGCAGCTTTTTCCAGGAACCAAAAAACTAATGGTTGTTTGCTTTGCTGCCTCTGGGCCCCAGGAGGTCACTGGCAGGTATGCATGCTGACCAACCTGGGAGCCTGCCCAGGCCTTATGAGATGACCCTGCCTTGAGTGTTCGGGGCCAGCCCTACTCCCAAAGATTGGACATGTGCCCCAGATCGATTTTCCCGCTGAAGAGGGAGAGGATTCGGTACATGAGTGGACTTTGGTCCTTCTCCCTCTGTGCCTCCCACACCCCATCGTTGGGCCACGTGCTAGAATTTGGACTCAGATCGAAGTCCCAGTGGGAGCAGGATCCCAGCAGGCAGAGAGCTCCTGTTGGTGCCCCTGTGCTTGGCGTGGCTCAGCCCCTTAACAGGCCAGGCCCCCTTCATTCAGGTCTCCAAGTACTGCCTCCCACTTCACGTATACCCACTCACTCTCACTTTCTCCTAGGGCTGGGGTGGCCTCTCCCCTTCAGCTCAGAAGAGTTCCACGTGGACAGAACAACCCCTGAGGCCCTCGCTGCTTCCGAAGGACCTTGTGGATTCTGCTTCTCCTGGCAGTCCTGCCCACCATGGTGAGTTCTTCAGGGGCTGGGGGAGAAGGGAGCACTAGGTTCAGACAGGGACTGGTGCTGCATGGCCTCAGAGCGGGGCCCCAGAGTAGAGACCCAGCCAGCGCCTCCTTGGACTTTGGCTGCTGATGTGGCTTGGGAAACGCCGTTTCCCATTTGGGTTTTGGAAGCTGGAGATGCAGCTAGCTGGGTGGCAGTGGGAAGGGGATGGGTCCCTGCAGACAGGAGCCTGCCTCTCCCATTTCCCCCACTAGGCCCCTGGGGCTCAGTTCTGTAGGTCCCGGGGCTGGAGGCCCCACTGTCATTTCAAGTGAACCTAAAATCCTGTCTTCTGTGGGAACCCTTTCCCAGCTCTTCATTATTTCCTGCTTGTTCTGTACACAGCCTCCTTGTACCTACTTGTTATCTCCCCCAGCAGACTGGGAACTTCCTGACGGCAGGCACTGTTTCTTGCCTATTCCCATCCCCAACACACAGCAGAGTGCCTGGCACACGTACATTCCTAATAAACCTTTGTTGTCTGATGGGTCTAAGGTCTAGCACTGTGCCATCCAAAAACTCCCAGAGAGCTTTGAGATTTGGGGTCACCTATGAGGCTGCTCTGAGTGGCCAGGCCCCTCAGACAGTGGAGTAGGGGTTCCCCTGAGCTGAGCATGGCACTACCAGGGCAGAAGCCAGGCCCCCAGGCCCTGGAGTCAAGAATGGTCAGGGTTCGAGCCTGGCTTTCCTCCATGTATCCTGGGCTTTGTGACCATCATGAGTTCTTCCCAGGACAAGACCCCCGTGGCTTTCTGGTCCATCCTCCTCGTAACCTTTCAGTTTAACAGACACTTGTTAGATGCCCCCTACATGCCAGGCACTGAGTCAGGCACTGGGGATACATTCTCCTTGGGGTGGGGGATACAAGTGATGACAGAGTAATTTCAGGAGAATCAGGGCACCAGCCTGGGCAGGGTGGTGAGGGGGATCAGGAAGACCTCAAGCAGAAACCTGGTGGATTGGTCATGTCACTGGTGGGAGGCAGCATGGTCATGGGAAGGATGGGGAGGCAGGAGATGCGCCAGCTCTGGGATCTCAGGCAGAGGAAGCTGGCCTGTGTCACCTTCAGGGCTGGCCTGGCGCTCCTCTGTCAGGTATCCCCTTGGCTCCCCTGAACTGACCGCACTGTCACCTGCTTGTAGTCAGAGTTCTTGTCCTTTGCCTCTGTCCTCCGGGTCCACTTGGACACTTCCCTCTCCCTCCCCTCTAGCCTGAGGCTGTGCCTCTTTGTGTGGGTAACATCTCACCAAAGGCACAAAGCCACAGGGACCTGGATCCAGGGCTGGAAGGGCCCCCTCATTTAGCACAAGGCTCAGCTACTGTGCGAGCCCCATAGCTTCTCCCTGACTCAGTTTCCTCTTGTGTAAAATAAAGGGTTTGGTGAGAGGCCCTTGAAAGAGTCCTCCAACTCTGAATCTATGATATAGTCAGGGCTTAATGAATGCTTGTGGATCGGCTGATGGAGTGATTCTGACTTTCCTCATCTGTAAAATGAGGGGGATGGACTGGATGCCTCTGAGGTGCCTTCCTTTTCTGGATTTCCAGTCCTAGCCAGCCCTTCACGAACCCAAGGGAGGCCGGACTGTAATATCACCTTTTGTCCACCAGAGGCAATAGGGGAATAATCCAAATTATTCTGAAGGTGAAGAGCCAGCTCTAGGACTCTGAAGGTTTGGGGACCACTTTCCCAGCCTTGGCCCCCATCTGACACTCTGCCTCCAGCCCATCCCACACCCCTCTGCTCAGCTGGGAGGTTGGCTTTGCAGTTCCAAGCCTGCCCAAGACCTGGGATGGCAACTGAGACATGTGAGTGGCCGGGATTCTGCTTTGGAATCCTATGGGACCTTCAGTCAGCCATTTCATTTATCTGGCCTCGGTTTCCTCATCTGGAAAATTAGGGGATCCTTTCTGCCTCCCAGCTTGTGATCTTGTGATAATCAGGTTCTGGACATCACAGTTTGGCTGGAGTACCTTAGCATGTTAGGCAGGACCATCACATAGGTTAGGGGGAGTCATGTAAGGTAAATCTGGAAAGGAGCCTGAGAGCCAGGCCATGGAGCTTATGAAGGGCCAAGCTGCGGGGTTTATCTGATCCCAGAGACAATAGGGAGCCAGTGGAGATTGTTTGGTAGCAGCTGGTAACTAGTGTGGGACAACCAGAACTTTGGCCCAGGATATAAAAATTTAGAGGGTGCTAGTAACCCTTGTTCTCTTTCAGCAGGTCAAAACCTTGAGCTTAGTACCCAATTAGCAAGAATAATTAGCTCAGATAGCTGCAGCCCAGTGAACTCCACCCTGGCCCACCCCACCCCACTCTCTCCCCCTCCATGAAAGGGCCCTTGAGTGTCCCAGGGTTTCTGTCTCCTGGTGCTGGGCAGTATTTAAGCTATTTCTCCCCAGGGCCTTGTGTCTTGAGTCACAGGTTCCTACCACCCACTGACCCATTTTGTGGTGTTTGCCCCAGGCACAAGAATTGCTAGTTACAGTTGTGGCCTGACCTGTGCCTCTGGAAGATGGTACAAGCAGCCTGGGCTAGATGGCTTGGAGGGGGAGGGATGGAAGCTGGGAGACAAGTCTCTTGTGATAGTCTAGGTAAGAGGTAAAGAGGCCCACACTAAGACAGTTGGTTTGGGAATGGAGAAAAGGGGAGACACATGAGATACATTGTGGAGGGAGAATTGAAAAGACTTGGAACATCTTTACCTACTATGTCAAAAGAACAGCCACCAGGTCCTGCCCTCAAGGAGCTCAAGGAAAACAGTACAGACACAGAAATTTAATTATGAAATAGATACAAAGTAATTTCCCAGAGGAGGGTTAACAATAGAATGGGGCCTCCAGAGAGCAGTGAGTGGTCAGTATCAAAGCAGGAAGCTTTGGGGATTGTGCATTGGGCTTGGGCAGGAGGTTGTCATGCCTTTCCCAGTAGCCATGGTAATATTGATGTGAATATTGGTCCTGAACAAGGAGAAAGATAGCAGGTAGGGAACAGGAAGGACGTGGGTCATAGAGAGTGGGACTGGTGTCAAAGGCCAGGACCAGTGGAGTTCTGGGGCCTGGATGATTATAGAGAGGTGAAATAAGTTTGTGTACTCACCTCCCAGCCAGGTCTGTTCTGCCCTATGCCTCCAATGTTGAGATTATAAGTAGAGATCAAGGGAGACTTTACAAGGAAGCAACATCTATGCCCCCCATTGTGATTTGTGTCCGACACCAGACTCTGGATCCACTCATCTACCCTGAGCCAGCGTTGGCAGATTTGATCCCCTGAGAGAGCTATTGTTCTCAAGATTTGAAGGGCAATCCTGTGGCTGGCTATCTTCTTCATTCTGCCTCATGAGCTCTCACTAGTATGATTCCCATAACCATGAGATGGTAGATTTAGTTCTTTAGCAAAGACACTTACTCAAGAAGCTTAGCAAGTTAGTTACAAAACATTTTGCTCAAAACTGGTATGTACTCTCTCACAGACACACACAGGGCCTATTAGGGAGAGTGGGCATGAAATTCAAATGCAATGGTAATGAGGCCCACATGGTGCCAAGGCCACTCACAGCTTCAGAATGGCTGGGGCTCCGTATCCTTTCTCAAGAGCAGAGGTATTAAACTGGAGTGTGTGCAAAACCAGATTAAAATGTAATTGGGAGGGGCGGCCCTGGAGTCAGAAGGACCTGAGTTCGGATCCGGCCTCAGACACTTAATGCACACACAAACAAAAACCTAGCCTTGTGACCTTGGGCAAGTTACTTAACCCCAATTGCCCTCCCAAAAGGCAAAAAAAAAAAACGTAATTGGGAAACGTTTAACAAAATAAATAACATAGATAATGTAGATTTATAGTCTTCTAAGCCAGTTCTATTTGTATTTGACATTACTGTTCTAGACTAGAGTCCTCAGGGAGTTCAATAAAGGCCATGGTAAGGGTAAGAGATGTCTTCACATCTTAGCCACCTGGACCAATCCAATGTTGGCACAGGTCAGAAAGGTCCCAGACAGCTTGGCTTCTGCTCAGAAGGAGCCAGTTAGGCTCCTCCTTCCATGCCTCAGGGAAGGGGCTTCTGGCTAAGCCTGAGCAGACTGCTTGGCCGTTGGTCCAGGTAGGACACACAGGCACTCAGTGCTTGCTGTGTGGAGCCCATAGGGCTGATCTCCCTGGGACAGGTCTGGACTGGGCAGTAACTGTGCTGTGGGCTCCTCTCTGGGCATGAGGTCCCTGGCTCACTTTGATGAGTAGCTGTGTTTCCAGTGTTAGCCACTGGTAAAGTGGCTGGACTGTGCTGAGTTTTTGTCATTTGAGAGTTCTACAGTGAGCTTTTCTTCTTAACTAGAACAAAGGAAAGACCCTTACTTTAGCATTGGCAGAAGTCTCTTCCCTTTGAGTCCCTCAGTCCCTCAGCTCTGAGATTGTCACCTACAGGCAGAGGACAGGAGACGTCTTGCCTCTCCTATATGTTCACATTCTCTCCTGTCTCAGAACCCCCTTCCTTCTGTAAGCCACTCTACCTTCCCTAAGTATCTGGGGTCACCTAGGTGGCACAGTGGATAGAGTGCCAGGCCTGCGGGAAAACTCATCTGTTTGACTTCCAGTCTGGCCTCAGACACTGACTAGCTGTGTGACCCTGGGCAAGTCACTGGACTCTGTTTGCCTCAGTTTCCTCATCTGTAAAAGGAACTGGAGAAGGAAATGGCAAACCAGTCCAGTACATTTGCCAAGAAAACTCAAGCGGGGTCATGGAATATCAGACACAATCGACATGACTGAAGAGCGGCATTTCTTTCTGGATTGAGTGGGGGTCTAGGGCCCACAGTGTTGAGTGCAGCTGGTGTTCTGGAGGGGGCTCTTCACTTTCTGTTGGGTTGTTGTAGGTTTTCCTTCTCCATGTCTCAGTCTTTTGGAGACTCGCCGGGACACACCCTCCATCCTCTACTGTCTCCCCATTAGAATGAGCTCCTTGAGGGCTTGCCACCTGATTCTCGTTTTCCCCCCTCCCATGAATTCTTCACAAATGCTTGTTGGCTTGCTGAGCCTGGCCTTGGAAGAAGAGGAATGTTTTGATCCAATTGGCTCTGGCCTAGGTCCTGGAGATGCAAAAATTACATGAAGCAGCCTCTGCCCTCCAGGGAGACTTCCACTGGTGGAAGGAATGTGTGCCAGGCCTGGAGGGGATAGTCTGAGGGCAGAGTGAGGAGATGAAAGGATGACATTGGGCACATGGAGAGAGGAATCTGAAACAAAGCTGAGGAGAGGGACAGAGTGACACTGAGCGGGGTCTTGAATGCTGGACTCATAATGAGGAGGTTCCAAAGCCCTTTACATCCCTACGTCATTTCATTGTATCCTCCTAGTTCTGTGAAGTAGGTGCAGTTATCATTCCCATTTACTGGTGAGGAAACTGAATCTGAGAGATTGTTGCCCAGGGTCCGCACCTAGTAAATGTCTGAGGCAGGACTGAACTAGGCAGTGACTCCAAGGCTTCCCCTGATGCCACTCAGCTGTTTTTGCAAGGAATTGGAGGAAATCACAGAGACCCCAGGGGTGCATTGAAGGGTAAGTGCTTCTTTTGGGGATATCTTGACTTCTTACTTTCTCTCCTAACAGTCCTCCAAAAAGCTGGTGAACACTGTGACAGGCTGTGCCGATGATGCCCTGGCTGGGCTGGTGGCCTGTGACCCCGACCTCCAGATTCTGCAAGGACACCGTGTGGCCCTGCGCTCTGATCTGGAGAGCTTGAAGGGACGGGTGGCCCTGCTGTCAGGTGGGGGCTCTGGCCATGAGCCTGCCCATGCAGGTGAACAGCTGGAGAGGACAGAGGGCCTACACCACGTGGAGGAGGGTGTGGGGATGTCAAGAACATCAGGGGCCTGAGGACCAAGCAAGAGAGAACCAGCCATGGTCAGACGAGGGTCTTCCTTGTCTCCTGCCTCTGTGTTCTCCTTATGAACTCCCCCTCACTTAAAACGTTCTCACTTTTTAAAAAATAATTAATTTAAAAATACTTAACAAGCATCTCCTCTCCCTTCCACCCCCTGTCCCCACACTAGGGGAAAAAACCCACCTTGTAACAGAGAAGCATAATCTACAAAGACAAATCTCTACATTGGTTATGTCCATTCATCTCCCAGCAGGGAGGAGCACGCTTCCTTCCTGCTCAATCCTCTCACTGCACTGATCAGGAGTATCTAGTCCCTCACAGTCGTTGGTCTTTTAAACATTGTTGCTACTGTGTAACCTGTTTCCACTTGCATCTGCATCAGTTTACACAAGTCTTCTGAGGTTTCTTGGAACAGCACTCCTCAATGTTTCTTACAGCACAGCAGTATTCTATTACATTTATGTGACATGTGCCTCTCAGAATGTGGCCAGGCTGCTCCTGGAATTGCTGGGTCCATCGTCAGAATGTCCAGGAAGAGCCATCCAGAGTGTCCGAGGTCCAGAATGTCGCTGCCGTCCCCCTCTCCCCCTGAGGCATCCGTCCCATGGGGGCTTCCGAAGAAGCTTATATGGGCTGGTCCATAATAGAGCCAGTTCTGTGTCTTTTCTGAAGCTTTTTCACATGTGTTGATTTTGTCTTCCCAACAAGACAGTAAGCCCTCAAGGGGCAGGGACCATTCCTCAGGCTTCTGGACTCCCCAGGGCACCATGTAAAGGGCAGAACCACTAAGAACAGAGGAAGTGGGGTGGGGGCCAGAGGGATAAGGATTCTGCCGGGCACAGCCCCTCACCTCGCCTTTCTCCCTCCAGGATTTATAGGCAAAGGGATGCTGACTGGGGTCATTGCTGGGGCGGTATTCACTTCCCCAGCGGTAGGCAGCATCCTGGCCGCCATACGGGCAGTGGCTCAGGCTGGAACAGGTATGACAGGCATGCTGGCAGTAATGCTTCATGTGGGTTGGGTGGGGGAGGGCGGGAGAAGCATGGGGTGAGGGCTTCCTTACCACCTCTCTCTGGCTTCTGCAGCGGGGACATTGCTCATCGTGAAGAATTATACTGGGGACCGGCTCAACTTTGGACTGGCCCGGGAGCAGGCCCGGGCGGAGGGCATCCCGGTGGAGATGGTCGTCATTGGTGATGACAGTGCCTTCACCAGCCTGAAGAAGGCAGGCAGGCGGGGCCTCTGTGGCACAGTGCTCATCCACAAGGTAGGGCCTCTTGGGAGGCAGGGTCTGTCTGTCTTGGTGTCCTGGCGCCCAGTGCCTCACACAAAGTAGATGCTTTAATGGGGGGCTAGTGAATGAAGAGGGCTCCTCTAGGGCTCTTTCCATGGGCCTCACCCATGGGATGGAGGTCTTCGACCATCCTCTCCCCTGTGCCATGATTAGCTGCAATGGGGTGCCCTCTTTCACCCCTTGCCCAGGACTGACCAGTGTAGTCAGAACCAGAAGGTGCCTCCCAGGTCAGCTCAATGAGAGAACTGAGGTCCAGAGAGGGAAGTGACTTGGCCAGGGTCCCAAAGGTAGTAAGTAGAAGAGCCAGCTCTAGGACTTAGGTCTGCCCACTTGATGACAAACCCCCCTCAGGCTCCTTTCTGCCCCCAGGCGAGTCAGGCCCACTGGCCTGACTGTGAACTTGAGGAAGGCACCTTATGAGGGAGGGCTTCTCTCCTTTCCCCCCTGCCATCAACCTGCCCTCCCTGACCTCTGCCCCAGACTAGGGAGTCACTAGTCCCTTGGGGGCTTGGCCTCGTCTTGGTACAGGTGGCAGGTGCTCTGGCCGAGGCAGGTGTGGGGCTGGAGGAAATTGTTCGTAGAGTGAATGCAGCTGCCGCCGCCATGGGTGAGTGTTGGCCTGGGGGGAGGGCCTCCCCATCCCCTGGGAGGAAAAAGGAGCATTATGGAGGGAACAGGACCTTTCTGAAGGAAAGATGCCCAAACTTGAGTGCTTGCAAGCCAGACTAGGCATCTCTGGTAAGCTGCTGCTGGCTACAGGCCTAGGGGGCTCCTGCTCGCTGGCGCTGGCATTCTAGGATGCAAGAGTCCTTAGGCATGGTTTATTTCCATCTGGCTGAGGCCTCACCTCTACCAAGTGTTCTCAGGCATCTGGGGCCAGTCTAGAATCTGTGTCCCCAGGGCCATCGGGCAGAACTGAATGATTCTGGTTTTTGTTGGTGTGTGGGCATCTGCGTGCCCTTTTGTGCCCACACTGCTGGCAGCAACATATCTTGCCCTCTTCCCTCCTAGGCACCCTGGGGGCGAGCTTGTCCTCCTGCAGTGTCCCAGGATCCAAACCAACCTTCCAGCTTCCTGTTGATGAGATGGAGTTGGGCTTGGGTAAGGACATGTGCCTGCATCCCTCACGGCCTTGGGCATCTGCCTGGGTCACCCCCATCTTATCCCCAGTCATGCCGGGGCTGTCACTTGGGGGTTTCCCATAGCCATGCTTCTTCTCTCCACAGGGATCCATGGGGAGGCCGGTGTCCGTCGGCTGAAGGTAGGTGGGTGGGTGCTCAGTGCTCATGTTGTTCCAGAACGGGGCGTAGCCCAAAGCCCCCCTCATTGTCACTTCTCATGCACAGATGGCCACGGCAGATGAAGTAGTGAAGACAATGATAGACCACATGACTAACCCCTCCAATGAGTCCCATGTACCTGTCAAGTCTGGTGAGTGGTTGGTCTGGGGAGGGGCCAGTGCCTTTGCTGGTTCTGCCCAAGGCAGCCCATTCCTTCCTGTGTGCCAGGCCTGTGAGCTGACTGTTATCCAATGATCCTCCCTGCCTTCCCCAACATCTCCAGTCTGCTGTCAGATCTCACCCTTCACTATCCACACGGCCATCACTTTAGTGACATCCCTTGTCACCTCTCCCCTAGACTGCCACAGTAGGCTCCTCACTGGCACCCCCGACTCAGCTCCAGCCACAGACCACTGCCAAAATTGTTCTTGACTTCCCCCATCCACTTCCCTAACTCCAGTGGCTTCCTGTGAATGGCCTCTGGGTTGGTCCTTCCATTGGGCTTTCAGGGCCCTATGCAGCCTGGCTCCAGCATATCATCCCAGCCCCGCTGGACACTACTCCCTTTCCTACTCAACCAGACTGGCCTTGTCTTTGTTGCTTACATGTGGCACTTCATCTCCAGCCTCCACACCTTTGCTCTGGCCCTGCCACATGCCTGCACCCCAGAGAGTCCCAAGGCTCCCTCCCAAACTGCCTTGTACCTAACTCCCTTGTATATATCTGTAAAATGGGCATAGAACAGTATTTGCAAAGCACTGTCCAAACCTGTAAGTGCTATGGAGAGACTGTTACTATTCCATTTATAATCATTCATTTTGTATGTACAATGAACACCTGCGTCCTTGTTACCCCCATTCAAGCATCAGCTCCTTTGAGCAGGTAACGTTTCATTCTCTGCCTTCACCCCTACCCCCCCCCCCCCCCCGTAGTCTGGCACTGACCCGCTTCACTCATAAATCCCTGTTGAGACTGGCACTGATCAATCACTCCCTCTGATGTGACACCCCCAGGCTCTTCAGTGGTGCTGGTTGTCAACAACCTGGGCGGTCTGTCCTTCTTGGAGCTGGGCATCATGGCTGACGCAGCAGTCCGCTGCCTCGGTAAGTCCCAGATCGAGGGGGGATATCCCTTAGGGTACCACCCTTACATTGGGAAACTGAGCAGGAGACCGTGAAGAGGGCCTCAGGCAGGTGGCTCTCTGGGGTGAGGTGGGCAGGGCTCTCTTAAGATCTGCCCATGGCCCCTCAGCCTCTGCAAGGCCTCAGACCCTACTGCCCTGGCTTCTGTCTGGTATCCTTTCCCTCCCCCATGCCCTCCTTCCTCACGGATGCCTTCTGCTCTGGACTCTAGAGGCCCGTGGTGTGAAGATTGCCCGTGCCCTGGTGGGTACCTTCATGTCGGCACTGGAAATGGCTGGCATCTCCCTGACCCTCCTGCTGGTAGATGATGCCCTCCTTAAACTGATAGGTAAGGAGCCCAAGGTTAGGGTCCTGCAGGTCTGAACCTGTTCCCTTGGACTGAGGGGACCTGAGGAGGCTGGGCAAACACGGCCCTTCTCTTAGGGAAAGGGCAAGTTGAGGGCCCTGGTCCCCCCAGAAAAGTTACTTTCCAGCTTTTCCTTCCTATTGTCTTTGACTCGAGGGGAAGGGGGGAGGGGTTGGGCTTCTTAAATCTTTCCACCCTCTCCCGAAATCCCCAAATCCTCTTCCTGTGAGGCAAGGAGGCTGGGGACCTCCACTTCCCTTGTCCCTTCAGCTCAGGAAGCCAAGCCATGTGGCAGTGCTGGATCTGAGCCTGCCTCCTTTTCATTCCCAGATGCTGAGACCACGGCTTCAGCCTGGCCCCATGTAGCCAGAGTGCCTGTGACGGGTCGCACACGGAGCCGGGCAGCCCCCGCCGAGAAGCCAGAGGGCACCGAGCTGATAGCAACAGGAGGTAGCCTGCCCATCCGGCTGGGGGGTGGCATGGGGCTGCTCAGCACTGGCTCTCTGGAGTACTGGGCCTCCTCTCCACTGGCCTCTCTTTGCCAGGTGCTGGCTCTCAGAGGGCAGCTGCCATTCTGCAGCGAGTGTGTGCCACCCTACTTGGCCTGGAGGAACATCTGAATGCCCTGGACCGAGCTGCCGGAGATGGCGATTGTGGCACCACCCATAGCCGAGCTGCCAGAGGTCACTGCCAGAGGGACAGGGGAAGGGGTCTAGGACTCGTAGGCCTCTGCCCAGCTCCTCCTCTTCTCCAGATGGGGCAGATATCCCAGCCCCCATTGGAGCTTTCCCTTGGGTTTCAGCGCCTGATCAACCGTGAATGCTTCCTGGGTCTTGGCCTAGGGGAATGTGTTTCCCCTCCATCCCTTGCCACCGCATCACTCAGAATCTCTCTTTGCCCTTTCAGCAATCCAGGAATGGCTGAAGGAGGGCCCTCCCCCCAGCCGCCCTGACCAGCTACTCTCTGGCTTGTCCCGGCTCCTGCTGGAGAAGATGGGAGGTTCGTCGGGGGCGGTGAGTGCCCATTGTCAGGAGAGCTCCAGGGGCAGGGGCAGGGAGCCAAGGGGAAGATCCTGGGAGGCTGAGCAAGTCCAGTGCCACAGATACCAAGGCAGAGGCAGAGAGCTTACAGCCTCCCTTGGGTTGATTCTGGTCCCCAGCTTTATGGCCTGTTCCTGACTGCAGCTGCCCAGCCCCTCAAGACCATGCCTGGCCTCCCAGCCTGGACTGCTGCCATGGACGCTGGTCTGGAGGCCATGCAGCGGTGAGTCACCGCTGTCCCCATCCCCAGGTAGACCATCCCTCTTCCCTTCTATCTCAGTGGCCACTGGCGCACTTGAGCTGCCTTCTGCTTTCCCTGATAGGTATGGAAAAGCTGCTCCTGGGGACAGGACCATGGTACGTATGCCCCCCGCCCCACTTCCCTCCCCCTCCTCATTCCCTTCAGAGCTTCCCAAACCCCCACAGTCCCCCATCCACCTCAGTGCTCCTCTCGCTTGTCTTGGGCAGCTGGACGCACTGTGGGCTGCGGGCCAGGAACTCCACTCCCTGAAGACTCCGGGGGCCAACCTACTGCAGGTGCTGAGCAAAGCTGTCAAGGTGAGCGGGTCAGCTCAGCCTGGGAGGATGGGGAGGCTGCTGTGGGCCTTGTGATCCACTGAGACCGTCTGTCATGACCTACCTTCAGGAACAAATTCCTGAGGAGGGCAGAGAGGTCATCTGAGGCTAGGCTTGGTCCTTGTGGGGCACTCCCATGTGCCAAGGAGGGTGCTGGCTACAGAGAGAATGAATGGAGGCAGTGTGGAGCAGTGGCTAGAGTCCTGGACTTAGAGTCAGGAAAACCTGAATTCAAATCCTGCCTCAGACACCATGAGCTGTGTGACCCTGGGCAAGTCATGGAACCTCTCTGTGCCTCAGTCTGTTCATCTGTAGAATGAACTCATGGCTCTTCATGTCCCTTCTCTCTGAATCCTAACCCTTTGATCCTGTGGCATATGCTAACACGTGTGTCTGGTTGGGGGTATGTGTACAGGTAAGTACATATGTAATGGTTAGGGAGGGAGGAGCAAGCTCTAGGGGCTTAGGGGGTTGGCTCAGGAGCTAAGCCTTGAAGAAGCAGCTGGTGAGGGATTCGGAGCTGTGGAGGTAGAGGGAGGCAGCTGGGGCAAAGGCACTGAGGGGAGGTGGAATCCTGCCCTGTGCTGCAAAGGAGTCCAAATGCTAGAGGTGAGGGTAAGGACGTGGTCAGGCCTGAGCTGCAGGGAAATGAAGAATGGAAGCTTTGTGGGGCCTTGCAGGGGGCAGGGCAGGCACCCAGTACTTGCAGCCATCCACAAGGCCCATATGTGCCTCCTCCATGGAGCTGCCAAAGGTGCTCAAGGCCAAGGCTTCGGGCCTATGGCAGAGATAGAGCGGCCAGGCCCAGGACAGCAGGAGCTGTGGCTAGCCTGCTGCCCCCAGACTCAGGAGCTGAGCTCCTGCTGCCCCCACTCAGGAGCTGAGCTCCTGCGTCTTCTTCCACAGAGTGCTGAGGCTGCAGCAGAAGCCACCAAGAAGATGGAGGCTGGAGCTGGGAGAGCCAGCTATATTAGCTCAGCCAAACTGGAGCAGCCAGACCCTGGGGCTGTGGCAGCTGCCGCCGTGCTGCGAGCAATCTTGGAGACACTGCAGAGCCAGAGCTCGTGACTCCCCTTCCCCACGATCCAGGCCTCTTCCTGACCCTGAGCCCAGCACTTTGACCATTGCCGTGCAGCTGCTTAGGGGCCACACATCCTCATCCCGCCTCTCCAGGCCGCTAGCCTAATGGCCTCTGTCCGGCCTGTTTGTGAAAAGGACCCTTTTGCACAATCATGTTTTAAATGCACAAAATAATCAGATTATAAGGGAAATCAATTATGCTGCAATATAAATATAAAAATAATTTCCCCCAAAACCCAAGTTCCTAGAGCTCAGGTTAAAAACTATTCTCTAAGGCACTGTCCCCTCCCATCATCCAAGAAGTCCTGGCTTTAACATCCGTTACCAGGCAGGCTGTCTCTGGTCAAGGGAAAGCTGGCTTTGGAGCTTTAGACACTTACTCAGCCCTGGTCCTTTTGGTCTTGACACAAAGGCCCGTGGCAGTTCCAGGCCTGGCCAGTTCTGCTCCCCATCATCCTTTCTCCTCCCAGGGAGGGTGGAGCAGAGTCTGGCAGGGCCCCAGCCCCTCCAGATGGCCAGCCCTGTGCCTCCTGGATAAGACCTTTCCTCTACCTCTCAGGGTTAATATGCTTTTAAGGATTTCTCTCTCTCATAAGCCTTTTTGTCAATAAAGTAACAGAAGGTTAAACTCAATAAATCATGTCCCAACTGCAGCAAATCTGGTTCCCTTCCATGCCCACTTATTGTTCAAAGCCTGAGCCAGAGGTGGAGATGAAGCTGGCTGGCTCATCTGGAGATGGGCCAATACTGGAATGAGAACTGTCACATTGGAACTTGGTGCCTAGGGGTTTCCACTCTCCAGAGCACATGCCCAATGCAGGCAAGAATGCTAATGGGGACTTGACTGATCCAGGGTAGAGAGAACCTGTTTCAGTCAGAGTGACCAAAGAACCAGACATGTCTCTGATGGGAGCAGGACCAGAGGACCCACAAGCTCCACTTTCTTGGAGGCCATGAGTTACATAACAAGGCCAGTTCTCTCATCTTCCCAAACTTCTGCCTCTCATCAAAAGAAATTTTGGCTAAGCTTGAGCCTGACCAGAAAGAGGAGGATCCAAGTCAGCCATGGAGGCCCATCAGGCAGACTTGGACAAGTCTCCATCCTATTATTGAATATATAGCTGAGGGACCAAATAGAGAACCTGAGGGGAGCCCAGATGAACAGAGACCAGGGTCCATCCAGGTTCTCCCCAGTCTCAGGAGGCTGGCTCTCTGATCACAATGATGGCTGTGGTTACAGATGGTCTCCAAGCATTACACCCACAGGACATCATAGGGCCTGGGACACATGTTGGCTATGTGAACATAAAGCGGCAACCTTAACAAAGCGTCTAGATAGGCCATGTCTGCGATGGGAAGGGAGGTGGCATGGTCATTAGGAAGGGCTATTATGAAGGAGAATTATTTGGTCCTGTCCTCGGAAACCACAGATAGGAGCCTTGACATAGGGGAGACATGGACTGGCTATGCGCCTGAGGCAAACCACTTAGGGCAGCTAAGACTAAGTTACAGGTTAACTGCTATCCTGTTTTGGAAGAAGGAATTTCCACAGAGTTCAACCAGTCCCTGCTAGTTTGACCCTGCATTGATGGTAGGTGGGGCTGGCCCAGATCCCCAGAGGCACATCTGGCTAGGTGAGGGTCAGGCAGCTTTTACAAACTATCTGGGGCTCTGTAGATCAGGAAATCAGACCCTCAGAGTCAGCCAGGACCTCCACAGCCATCTGGTACAAAATGCCCTCTCTAGACTCCCACCCATGTGGAAGATCAGGGAACCCAGGGGAGAGGCAGCCCGTTGGAGGCAAGGGGAAGTCAGGGATTCAGGCTCGGGTGAGCAGGCTGCCAGTCAGACTAGAGGACCAGGAAGTGTAGTAAAAACAACTTTAATGCTGAAGAAGAAGTTGAAAGAATACAATTTTTGCAGTTAAAAAGGATCTTGACATAAAAACCACCTTCCCTCACTTTCAGCAATTACCAAAACCTTAGCCTTAGCAGGGCAAGAGGAGCTCCAAAGGAACCCTGGAGAGATGCCCCAGAGGCCATCCAGCCTCTGCAGGATCAGCCCCAGGTTACATTGAATAAGCTCAGCTCCACCCACAATCCTCAGAAAGTTTGTTTTCCCCTTTTATCAAGGTGAAATTTGCTGAGATTCTCCTGCCAGAAAGCCTGAGGGTCTTGGATCCTTAAAAGCACACTGACTGAAAACTTTCAGGCAGCCCCAAAGGAGCTGAGCATGCTGCACCCTGGCCTACGCCAAAGGCTCATAGAGCCAGATGGCAGGATGCTTCTCCCCACAGGACCAGCCAGCAGTCCGCACTCATCTGCCCTCTGGGCCCCCTGCTAAGCCAGGCTGCTCTGGGAGGGAAGAGAAGCAAATAAACCATGGGGAGGAGAGAGGATGGCTTCCTTTCAATGGCAAGAACAGCAGCACAAGAGCCCACTGTCAAGGAGGGAGGGGCAGACTGAGCCATGGCCTATGGGGAGTGCCTCTGCCAGGTTCCGCCTGGCGCAGGGACACCATGTGGGCAGCTCTGGGAGCTGGATGGTCCAGGAGTCCCCTGTCCAACAGTGCCACCTAAATAAATCTTCTCTGCCATTTCCAGGAGTGTGAGGACTTCCTGAGGGAGGGTGCTGGGGGGTGAGGGGGGTTAGGAGGCTGAACCTGATGGGCCAGAAGCAGGTCCCAGTCTCCTGAGGGGTGGGGAATGAGAGGAGTCCAGAAGACCAAGTCCAAAGGCAGCCCTGTCATTAGGCCACGCCATGATGCAAGTTTCTTGGGAGGACAGGTTGGCAGAGTTATTGTCAGGGCCCGGAGGCAACAGGCATGTAAGAAACAGGGTAAGGCCGAGATTCAGGTCCCAGCTGGAACTGAAGCTGGAGGGAGCGACACCCCACCATCCCTGTTACTTCAAAAGTTCTGAGAGAGAGGCCGAGTGGCAGAGGACCTCCCTTCTACACGGGATGGCTGGGGCCCACTGAGACTCACCCCTGCCCACCACGGCCCAGGCCTGTGGACGGGGTGATGAGAGGGCTGCCCTGGACACAGGCCCAGCCCTTTCTAACTGCTAGCAGCCCTGCTCCTGCCTGGGAGGAGGGAGATGAGCTCTGTGTGAGCCTACTCTGGTGCAGCTGACAGTGCCGACTTAGCAGAGGTTTGCAGGGGGCCCCGAGGAAGGGGCAGATAGGTGCCAGGAAGCAGGAGAGAAGCCCAGTGGCTAGTGAGCAGGACAAGCACAGGGGACAGAAGAAGTCCGGGAGCCAGCTGCTTTTTGGGCAATTCCAGAGCCCCCGGCAGAACAGAGCTTGGGGGAGGAGTGTCACTGGTGCAGCCTGCTCCTAGGGTGGGGGTGTAGGGGGGGCCCTTCACACCTCACTCCCCTTCATGCAGCAGGGGCTGGAAAGAAAGTTCAGGGGATGTGAGTCCCTGTCACCCACCTCAGGCTTCAGAGACCAATGCCCAACACCAGCACAGACCCCACTTAATGCAGAGGCCCAGCCTAAGCCACCAATCTTCCCACAGAGACTTTGGCTCAGCCCAGAATTCCAACCCATGGCACCACTGTCCAAAGGCTAAACCTAAGGGCTCCACTCATTCCCAAGTATTTAACTGGCCCTGTTCCACCAGTCACTAAAACTGGCTCTTCGGAAACCACTTGTAGAGAAAAGGCAAGATCCTTATGGAAAATGTGAATCTTCTCTGACCTTTGCCCTTGTGCTTGCACAGGGCAGCCAAGGTCTACCAAGGTCATGTGAGGAGATGGGCCTTTCATGCCTTCTCTCCCAAAGTGCACCCCTCTAAGCATCACCAAATGTCAAGATGAGAAGGGGCCTTAGAGACCCTTAAGACAAGGAAATGGAGGGCCACACTGGAATCCGAACCCTTCTACTCCCTGAATGACTTTGTGAAAACCACCTCCTATCTCTGGGCCTATTTCCTTATTGATAAGATGAGGGGTCAGACCAGCTCTGATACATCTATGACCCCCACTCAGACCCAGGGCTACATGGCTCATGTCCCAGGCAGGCCTTAAGCTTTCCCCCAGGACCTTGCCTCTCCTGGCTCCAGCCCCTGCCCCCTAGGCTCTTCCCCCACCCTCACTCCCCTCCCCTCATATTCCAGCTCCATGGACTTGTACCTGTCTGTCGGTAAGAATGCCTGGTTCAGGCCGTTTCCATGATGAGACCAGGAGGACATAGAGCACAGTCCCCACAAAGATGACCACCAGCATTCCGGTAATGTTGGCAAAGCAGGCCTCCGGAGGGAGGCTGGAGTAGGGGGCAGTGGCGTTCTTCCTGTGGGGTAACAGTGTTGGCTCTCCCTGGACCCTCCACCATGACTCACCATCTGTCTCTGCCCAGTGGAGGCCTACCCCTAGCACTAAGGCTGAGTGAAAAGGCCTTTCCCAGAGGGGCTTCCTAAGGGGCAAGACCAGGGACTATAAAAACCTAGCAACATGCATGAGCAGTTTCTGCTATGATGCTATGACCCCCATAGGTATCCGAGAAATACTTGACTGGCTAACCAAGCTCTTCTTTGAGAAAGGCAGCTTCTCTTTTCCCAATGAGGAGGTAGGTCCTAACTCAAAGAAAATGGCTGATGAGCCCCCAGGCCCTCCCTGTGCAGACAGCCCACCCTTGGGCGGATGGCTCTGTGGACACACTTCAGCTCTGACAGATCCCACTGCCCAGCCAGGGCCCTACAGGAGACTCACAGGCTGAAGAAGAGCTTCTCATTGATCCCAGAGAGAACAGAGGCCATTGACAGGGACAGGATGACAGCCCCAAAGAAGATGTGGATGGGCTTGAGAAGGCTTCGGAGCCACAGAGATGCCCAGGGCAGCAGGAAGACAATAAAGCCCAGGAACCACTGTGGGGAGAGAGCCGTGGGTCCCAGGGAGGGGAGAAGCCTACCAGCTCTCCAATCCCACTCCATGCCATCTTCCTAGCCCTAGACCTTCCATCTCATGGGACAACTCCAGTGAGACTCCATCCAAGCAGTCCCCCAAACTTTACCTCTGCCCACCTCCAACCGACCCAGAACTGTCCAAGTCATTCACTCTTGCCCAAATAGTCTAATTTTCTATTTCTGCCAATAGGAGACCTGGTGGTCTGGATGGGTAGAGAGCCGGCCTCAGCCTCAGAAGAGCTGGGTTCTAGTCCTGCCTCTGACACAAACAACTGGGACCCTGGGCAAGGCTCAGCAGAGTGAGTTTTCACACCAGGATCCTACACCATAAAACCCCATTCCAGGCACCCTGCCTCTGGCAGGACCCTACTTAGGTCGTCTCCACCTGTAGTCCAAGTTGCGTTAGTCATGCCTGTTCTGAGCAGGCATGTTGGCACTGGGCCCATCAGAAGGCCAAGCTCCAGACCCACGGACCCTGCAGATCCTCAGAATTGTGCTGAGGGTCCCGGCAGGGGAAGGATACTCACCTGGCAGGCGAAAAGGGCGACGGCTGTGATCCCTAGCCAGCTGTGCAGGGAGTAGAGGTTTGCGATCTGGTTGTGGCGGTGGAAGTTAAAGACAGCGACCAGCCCCAGTACTGCCAGGACGAAGGCCACCAGGTGCAGCACCGCGTGCAGCAGCTTCCATGGCAACTTGGGCCCTACCCAGGACTGGGGCAAGCGATACACCAAAGAGGCTGGGGGAAGACCAGGAGACAGGGCCTCATTGCGGGGCCTCCCAACAGCCCCAAGGGGAAAGGGGGAAACAGGGGCCCTATAAGGTTCCTTTTGACCCTTGAGTCAATACCAGGGCTGCAAGGGCCCATTCAGTCCAGCTTCCACATTTTTCAAAGACCAGGTCCCTCCCAACAGGCAGTGTACTGCTTAGGTAGGGCTGGAACCTGGGGCCTCGGACTCCAGGTCCATTGGTCTTTTCACTGACTCCCCCGCCCCCCACTGCCCACATCAAAGCCAATCTAAGTGCCAACCCACCTGTCTGTGCCATGTATCCAAGAGAGAGAAAAGGACAAAGACCCAGCCAGGGCCAGCCCTCTGGGGCAGGAGGCAGGGTGCCATGCTCAGGCCAAGGCTTTAATCAAAGCCCCTGGCTTGTGCTTTCTTGTTCTGATCAGACTCTTGGTCACCAACGTGAAGAGCTCCTGGCCCGATTTCTCCCTTATGATCTTACCAGAGCTGCTCACTACTGAGCCCCAAATAACGCCAACACCTATTTCAGTGGCCCTGGGGAGCTTAGACCCATGAGCCCCACAGATCACAAAGTGCTTTCTTTATGATAATCTAGTGAAGTGGAACATCATGCCCACTGAACAGATGCGTAAACTGATGCTCAGGGATCAGCTGCAGAGGACACAGGGTGTGACTTCAATTCCCAAGTCAATGATCCCAGTGCTGCCCTCCCCACCAACAGGAGGGGAGAGCAGACTGGCCCCAGGCCCAGAGAGGGCCCACCCCTCCCATGGGCCTGTCCATTTCCTACTCACCAGCCCCGTACAGCACCACCATACCAGTCACCATCAGAACTGGGTGCCAGTTGAACATGAGGCTGGTGCCATCCCAGCCCAGGCCGCCACGCCAATGCTGTACCCAGTAGACCGTGAACAGCACACAAAGGGACCCCAGGGTGGCCAGCACCAGGGAGAAGAGATAAAAACGTCCCACAGCCATCGTCCTCCTGGGAAAGGACAGAGCAGGTCACTCATCCCTTGCCTGGGCTCCTCCCCTAGGGCCAAACCGCCAAGAGGCAACCCCTCTCTCACCCTCGCCCCTTGCGTCTTGTCCACACAGGCTCAGCCTTGGTGCCTTGCCCAGGTGTTCTGGGAGCTGGCTGAGTCAGATTCCATCTGGTGAGGAGTGGACAGAGCCCTGCCCTGGAATCAAACAGTTCCTTAGGTCTAGCCTGGGCTGGAGTTGTGAGAACAGATTCCTCCCACTGGGAGAGGGAATGAGGAACGTTCACACCCCAGGGTGCTGGGCCCAAGACTGAAGGGGCTCAGCTTTGTGAAGGGGCAGCCTTGGAAACACGTGGCAAACACTCCACGCCCCACATCTGCTGTCCCTGCTTCTGCTTTCTCCAACTCAAGGGAAACTCCGGAGGAAGAGAGAGAGGCAGCAGGTCATGGTCTGGGGACCACGGAGTCTATTTTGAGATTTCCCACAAAGGCTGCTCAGAGAGAGAAAAATTACCAAGACACTCCCAGATCATCATGGTCCCCACACCTCTCCAGAACCTCTGCCCTAGGGTGCCATGGGAAAAAAACCAGCCTGGGAGGGTGGGGGGATGTGGCCCCAGGCAGGGCATGGTGCACCTGGCCTGAGGGGCCCAGGCCTGGTCTGCAGCTTTGACTGGGCAGCCACATCCATCCAACCTCTCTACCTAGTTGGCTTTGAGCAAGTCACTTCCCTCCACTGGGTCTGTTTCCTCAGCTGTAAAAAGAGAGGGCCAGAACTTTTAAAGATCAAAATTCTACCCTCAATGTGATGAGCATGTCACCAGAGCCCTCAGTCCAAAGCACAGTGGGCTCAGCCAAGAAAGGCAATGTGCCCTTAGGGGACAAGAAGACAAGGAGAAACTTAACCAGCACCAGCCAAGCACTCCAGATTGGGCCTGCCAGCTCCCAGGCCTGGGCTCCCCTATGAACCTGCATCTTGGACAAAGAAGCCAAGGATCTGGGCACTGAGCCAGTGAGCCCAGGGTAGGGTCCAGAGGTCAGTGAAGGGAAAAAAGCAGACCAAGAGCCGCCATGAGGTTGCCACAAGAAGATCACGCCACAGCTATCCTGGCAGCAACATGATTTTTCCTATCAGGTTTGTGGGCTTGTGACCCCTACCCTGGACCCATCAAATGGGCTAAAGTAAGGAAACAGTCACCAGCCTCAGTCAAGAGAGAGTTACAGGGTGGCAAGTGACTAGCACACCAGCCCTCTGGAATCAGGAGGACCTGAGTTCAAATCCGACCTCAGACACTTAATGCTTAGTAGCCGTGTGACCTTGGGCAAGTCACTTAACCCCAATTGCCCTGTCCTCTCCCCTCCAAAAAGAAAAAAAAAAGAGAGAGTTAAAATGTTCTCCCCCTTCCTACAGGAGCCCCATCTACAGGAAACTGAAGCTATGCGGGCCTCCTGCCATCTGCTCTGCCCTCCCTTTCTTTCCCCTTCCTCCCCACCAAGGAGTCTCTGGATGGGACCTGGAGACAGTGTGCCCCACCCCCCCAATCTGTGCTGCTTTGAGCATCCCTGCCCTGATTGATGAAGAGACAACAACCAGTATAAAGTCACCTGCTCTACGGGATGCCACTAGCTGGCCCAGGACCATGCTTCATGACCCATCCAGCACCAAGTTACCAGGGAACCTCCAAAGATCATGTCACCCCCAGAAAATAAATCCAGTCAGCTCTGGACCTTGAGGCCAGCCTCTGAATCACAGCCCAGACAGTAAAAATTCTGCCAGAAACCCGGACCTCTCCAGGAGTCTCACTGTCCCCTTTGCCTGCCTAGGTATGGTCTGGGAGTTCTCTACAGCTGGCCAGACCCTTCAGGGCCACCTTCACTTCAGGCTACTCTCCAGGCTCTAGCCACAGAATCCTCCCCCACCAGGTCTATCCATGGCTTATGGCTCCACCAACGCTTAGCCCAGCATTCCTCCCCCCCCTTAGAAGAGAAGCTGTTGGAGGACAGGGTCTGCCTCCAGGCAGTCTGGCCCCTGTGGGCTTGCAGCTGCCCCCTACCCCCTTGCTCTCCAAATCTTGCTCTAGGAACAGCCACTGAATCCACAATGTCATTGCTTTGAGGAGGGGCCTGCCACCCAGCTGCCCTAAGGCCCCCTCACCTCCCCTGCGGCTGTCTTCCTCACCCCACTCAATCATTGGTACCCTGTCTCCAGTGCCTAGCACAGAGCAGGCACTCAGCCCTAGACAGGGCACCCCATCACTTGTGGCAACCGACTCAAGAGTTTTAAACTAAAATAAATTTCACCATCTTACTGTAATTTACAATAATATCCCTATTTGTGGAGATGTATCTTAAATACAAATAATTACAAGGAAACAACATTAATTTTACTCTGAAATAACAATTTTCATCTGGCCCTTTCTACTAAGTGCAAATGTGCCTTGCCAACTGACAAAGCCTGCTCCTGCGGAGTCTTTCAAATGCCGGGGCTATTCATAAAGCGGTTTTTTTTATCCACTGGCCCTCGAAAGCTGACTGCTAGAAACAGCCAGGCGCCAGAAGGCTGCTGGAGATGGAGCTGGTGAAAGGCAAGGCCCCTCACCCTCTGCCTCCCAGGGCTCCGGGGCCTGGCCCCGGGCCGCGCTCTGGGAAGGGCGGAGGACCAGCGGCGCTCCATGTGCCAGGGGCCCCAAGCAGAGGGGAACCCCACACCAGGCGGGGGCAGAGGCGAGGACAGAGCCTGACTTCCAGGTGCGCCGTCTAAAGGGCGCATGCGCCATCTCCAGAACAGAAAGGAAGCCAGGGGCCCCGGGGAAGAGCACCCGCTGGGAGTGGGGGGGCGGGGTACGGCTCAGCAGCCAGAATCTCCACGACCCCATTTGGGGTTTCCTTGGCAGAGACACTGGGAGTTCCTCATTCCCTTCTCCAGGTCATTTTACTGAGGTAGACAGGGTTGGGTAAATTGCCCAGGGTCATCCATCCAGTCAGCGTCTTGAGGCCAGATTCAAACATGATGCTTCTCCCTAACTGCCGCGGCGCCCCCTAGCGACCCCACATGGAGCCACACAGCGTGGAGGGACCCAGCTGCAAGGGGAGCAAACCCCAAACCAGGCTATCTTGGGGGAGGGGGAAAGACAGAAACGGAAACAAGCTTCCTTCGGTGACCCCTGAAAGATGTCTAGGGGCGCCGAAGGCATGATGAGACCAGCTGCGCGCACATGGAGCCCTTACTGTGTGCGTGGCGCAGTCCCAAGAGGACTCCTTTGCTCCTGGGCGTCCACTCTGGCCCAGGGCGAGGCAGGTTGAGAGGGAGGGGCAGAGGGAGAGGGAGGGAGAGGGAGAAGAGGAGAGAGAGGGAGTGAGAGAGAGAGAGGAGAGAAAGGGAGGGAGAGGGGGTGAGAGGGACACCCACACACGCACGCCCCTCCCCCACAGCCCCTTGGGATGGGGAGTCTGCTGAGCTGGACTAAGATTTTGTTATCTGTTAAATGGGCCCTGAGTGGTTGGAAGGGAGAGAGAGCCTGGGCGATCTCTTCCAGCCTTCCTCTGTTTGCCCAACTGGACAATGGGGCCCTCGAGCCTCCAAAGTTCCTCCTGATCTTAACTGCTGTGATCCTATAGGAGGCACTTGCCTCAAATCCACAGACGTCCCAACAGTAACAACCCTCATCATTGCTTCCTACTAGCCCCCTCCACTACCCACCGCAGCGTTCACGTTACGGCCGGAGGACGTCCCAGGGGCTTCTGGGAAATAGAGTTCCACAGCCTCAATTACTTACCAGAGACCGCCTCCAAAGAGCCAGGGAGAAATGCTCCGCCTCTCCCTTTTATAGTATACCAGGACTTCCGGCTTCGCGCGGATCACTCTGGGAGTTGGAGTCCTGTCGGTTCGCACCCACCCGCGCAGACAGCCTCTTCCGTCCGGGAACTTCCGGTCTCGCGGGAGGCAGCCTGGGAAATGGCGTCCTACGCCTCCGCTTGGGTTCCCTTCTGACGCCTCTACCGTCCCTGGGCCCTACCCACTTCTGCCTCCTTTTGCTCTCCCCACTGTCTTCCCACGGCACCCTGCGCGGGACAGGAATTAGGGGGCGGAACTGCAGTCGGCCGGGAGGGTCTTTAGCAAGATGGGAGGAAGGAAAAAGGGCATCCCCTTGCTGGCCGCTTTTGTCTTGAGAGGACATGAACATGGCCGCCGGTTTGGCCATAGAGGGGTGCATTGAACCAGCGGATAGAGCGGCCCGGAACTCCGGTTCGTACGCACTTCCGGGATTTAAGGGCTACCTCCGGAAGGCGGGGGGCGGGCCCTTTGGAGTTTCCATGACTACCTAGGATGGCGGTACCAGGTGAGCGCGAGATTCCGCCATTCCGCAGGGGTGGGAAGCGGGGGCGGGGGGAAGGGGATGACGGGCCTAGGCTACGGAGGTTTGTTGGAGCTGGGCAGCTGGCTTGGTGAGCTGTTGTCCCCCGGGGTCCGGATGGGTGACCTTGGGATGGGCGCTGCCCCTCTCGGGCCTCAGTTTCCCCTTCTGCACTGCGACGCGGCGCCCGTTTCCGTAGCGCTTCGCCCCACACTGGGAGGTAGGAGCTGTCCTTTGTCAGGCTGGGAGATGGAGGCTCGGGTTGCGAGTCCCGGACGTCGGCGTCAGAGCCCTGGCTCCCACTGGGATGCCGCAGCCCGGCCGGCGTGCTCACCCCCGGACACTGCAGGGTCCCAAGGAAGCTTTGGGCTGACGCCCCTTCCCCCTCCCCCAGGCAGTCGGTGCAGGACCGGCGGGAGAAGGTTCGGGGGCCCCGAGGTGTGACGCTGCTCTGGGGGATGCGCCCCCTCCGGCCGGGCCCTGCGGACTGAAGATGCTGCAGACTAGCAACTACAGCCTGGTGCTGGCCCTGCAATTCGTGCTGCTGCTCTACGACCTCTTCGTGAACGCCTTCTCGGAGCTGCTGCGCGTGGCGCCTGTGGTTCAGCTAGTGCTCTTCATGTGAGTGTCCGCCAGGGCACCCCGCTGGGCACCACTGGGACCCCGAAGGGTCAGGGCAGGCAGCGCCTGGGGTGCAGCTAGTGCTCTTCACGTGTGTCTGCCCTGGGCACCCTGCTGGGCACCACTGGGACCCCAACCCCAGGAGCCCCTGTGCACCCCTCTGCTCATCCTGAGCTTGTGCCTCCACAGCATCCAAGACATCGCCATCCTCTTCAACGTCATCATCATCTTCCTCATGTTTTTCAACACCTTCGTGTTCCAGGCCGGGCTGGTTAGCCTCCTTTTCCGAAAGTTCAAAGGGACCATCATCCTCACGGCCATCTACCTGTCTCTCAGCATCCCCCTCCATGTCTGGGTCCTGGTAAGTGAGGGGCTAGGATGGGGCCCAGGAGGCAAGTTCTCAAAGAGCCAGGGTTTCTTCTCTTTGCTCCTGTCACTCTCTCAGAGGTCTGCGCTGGATAGCCCAGAATAAAAATGAAGGAGAAAAAGTTCAGCAAGACCAACAGCACCTCAGCAGCTCTGCTTGAGTTCCACATTCTGAGTTCTCCGTTTCTGCAGGGAAGGAGGAGTGTCCTCACCGCTCACCTTTGCACATACCAGTTTTGCTTTTGCTGCTGTTGTCCTTGTCACCATGGGTGGCTATCCTAGCTGCCCTTGTAGTTATTTTTTTTCCTGGTCTTCTTTACTTTGTATCAGTTCACATGTCTTCCTGTGCTTTTCTCAAGTCATTTTTTATAACATAGTAATAATTTTCATTTCTATCCACGTGGAGGTTGAGCCATTCCTCAGCTGGGGGGTGTTTACTCTGTTCCCAGTTCTTTGCTGCTACAAGAAGAACAGCTGTAAGTATTTTTGTGCATATGAGGTCTTTTTTTTTTAATCCTTGGTCTCCTTGGAGTTTGGGGTTTCAGCTAGCAGTGAAATCTCTGGGCTAAAGGGTAGAAACAGTTTAGTAACTTTTTTTTCCTTTTTGGAGCAGGGAATGCAGGACAATTGGGGTTAAGTGACTTGCCTAAGGTCACAGGGCTAGTAAGTGTGAAGTGTCTGAGGCCTGATTTGAACTCAGGTCTTCCTGACTGCAGGGCCGGTGCACTACTCTATTGTCACTGTGGCTGACTGACCAGATATGAGGTGAAACAGTTGTTTGGATGTTCTTTTTCTTTTTCTTTTTCTTTTGCTTTTTGGAGGGCAATTGGGGTTAAGTAACTTGCCCAAGGTCACACGGCTAGGTTTTTTTTTTGTTTGTGCGTTAAGTGTCTGAGGCTGGATCCGAACTCAGGTCCTTCTGACTCCAGGGCCAATGCTCTACTCACTGCGCCACCTAGCCTCCCCGTTCTTTTTTCTTACTTGTGACTTGGAGCTACCTTTCATATGGTTTCAGAATTCTTACTTTAAAGAGATCACATCACTCTGTGATGACCTGGTGTTCATGCAGTGCTGGGGTCTCCCCAGACCAAAGTCAGTCAGTCCCTGCTCACAGGGAGTTTGTTTCCTCCTCTTGGATGGGTGGTAAAGTCCATGTCAGAAAAATCCACTCATTTTCCAGATCATCATTTGCTGGAGTCATCTGAAGCTAAGTCACCAGTTTAGGTTTGCCAAGTGTCAGACCTTTGGGGTGACTCTTGTCTATAGCTAGCAGATTCTTGCATTTTTCTGTACAGCCAAGAGCATGGCTTCTTTTTCTCCAGTGTGGTGGTCTTGCAGGAGAACAGGGCTATTTTATGGCTTTTTCCTCACACATTAGGAGAATGGTCACTTGTGTAAGTAAAAATGGAACCACCACAGGTTACTTTTGAGGCCATTGCAACCAAAGGTATGTTAAGTGTCTGACATGTGTGAGATGCTGTGCCCCCAATCTTCCTGTGAGGATGTAGTCCTAGGGAGATATGGCATGTCAACAGAGGAGGAAATCCCAAGTAAATTCTCAAGTTGGCAAAGGCCTTGTGTAGGAGGGAAGAATGCCTGAGATGTGTTCTGAGGGAACTTAGAATTGTAAGAGGTGGAGATCAGTGGAGAGTGGTTGTTGGTTGTGGGGAAGTCTTGTACATACGTAGGGGAGATGGAATGTCAGGGTCAGAAGAGTGAGAGAAATCAGAAAAAAGACAGGAAAATTAAGTGGAAACTCTATTGTGAGGGGTTTTGAACTCCAGACCGAGACTTTTGTATTTTATCCTAGAGGGTGGGAACCTTTGAAGATTTTTGAGGGGAGTGACATGGTCAGATCAGTTTGGCCACTATGTGGAGGACTGATTGCAGAAGAAAAAGACTAGAAGTGGGATGCCCAGTGGTGTCTTCTAAGAGCCAGGTTAAAAGCTATGGGCATGCAGAGATGCATGCTGGGAGCTCCAGGACAAGGGACAGGGAGCAGTCATAGAGACACCAGGTTTGGGGACCCAGCTGGCTAGAAGTCTAGAGGAGAATGGGATGACTTGGCTGCCTTTTGGAGTGAAGGAGATGGAATAGTGAGGTTAACTTTGAATCTGTTAGCACAGTACCTGGCATACAGTGAGCACTTAATAAATGCTTCTCCACTCATTTCAGCTGAGTGTGAGATGCGTGCAGGATGTCCAGGACATTTAGTAACATGGAACAGAAATTCAGGAGAGGTATTTGGGTTGCATTTAAAGATTGAGAGTCAATTGGAGATGATAATGGAACCTATAGGAGCTATGGAGACCACCAAGGAAAGGAAGGGAGAGAGGAGAAAAGCAGGCCCAGGAACCTTTGTGAGGAGGAGATTAATAACAATCATTGAAGAGTCAGAAAAAGGACCCAGGAAGGAAAAGAAGTGGTATAGAAACCAAGCAGATTATAAGAAGTTCTAATATGGGCCTTTTTTTAACTCAGAATCAGTGAAGGGTAAAACCAGTTTAAAGAAAGCCTGGTAAGAGATTAAGAAAAGTTTTCTGGGGCAGGTAGGTAGCACTGGATATCCAGGAGTTCCTGGACTCAGTAGGAATCTGAGTTCAAATCCAGCCTCAGACAGTTTCCAGCTCTGTGACCCTGGGCAAGTCATTTAACTCCCCCCTCCCCCCCATACACACACAAAAGGAAAAAAAAGTTTGCCCAAGAGTATTCAAGGGTGCAAATGGAAGGAGAACAAACAGAAGAAAATATTTGCCACTGTCATAGAAGAGATCAGGCAGAGTCTACAATGAAGGAGTATTCCTTATAGTGAAATCCTCCAGATGCTCTTGTTTAGGGATAACACAGTACTGCTCACATGAAGCTGCATGACACGGCATCTCAGAAGAGACCCATGATAACAAAGTTTGGCATAACCATCCACACAGGAAAAACCAAGTGGATGAAGACTACCTATTGTGATAGGCAGTCATATGGACAATCCACAGAGTGCAGCCATTATTATATACATGAGTGTGTGTGTGTGTGTGTGTGTGTGTGTGAGAGTGAGTGTGTGAGAGAGAGAGAAAGAGAGAGAGAGAGAGAGATGGTGCAGACAGGCAATGATTTGGGCCCAGAACTCAACAGAATGACCTCTCCAGGAAATGGCAAAGCTTTCATAAATACTTAAGTCATCTTTCAGAAACAAATTCCTGTCTTCTAACTTTTTAAAAAGTATTATACTGGGGTGACTAGATGGTGCAGTGAATAGACCACTGGCCCTGGAGTCAGGAGGACCTGAGTTCAAATTCAGCCTCAGACACTCAACACAAAAACTAGCCATGTGACCTTGGGCAAGTCACTTAACCCCAATTACCCTACCTTCCCCCTCCAAAAAGTAAAAAAAAAAAGGATTCTACTTTATGGTATCTTTTGTTTTTATGTCATCTTTATTTCTGATGAAATCACCACCCATCAATCTCTGCCATTTTTTTGTTATTGTTTTTTTTGCTTTTTGGAGGGCAGTTGGGGTTAACTAACTTGCCCAAGGTCACACGGCTAGGTTTTTGTTTGTCTGTGTTAAGTGTCTGAGGCCAGATCCGCACTCAGGTCCTTCTGACTCCAGGGCCGACGCTCTACTCACTGCACCACCCAGCCGCCCCGGTCTCTGCCTTTTAACAGAGATTTTAAAAGGAGGAAAAGAGCAGCCTAGCCAAGCTTGTCCACACAGCGTCAGCCCTGTTGGAGAGACGGTGCCCGTGCTACGTGGAGTCACAAGGGGAGCTCGCAATCTTGTAGGGCAGGGAGACCTCCTGGAATGTTTCCGTCCACCACCCTTAGGCTGGTGGGAGTGGGCCTGAACATGGTGGCTCAGCCTCCTCAGAGGCCTCCTGGCTGAGCGGCCCTGATAAGTAAGGCCCTTGGGAGCTTCCCAGCACGATAAGTTGTAGAGAGGGAGTCAAACTGCATTGGCAGAGGCTGTATCCTCCACTTCAGAGGCCTAAGAGAAATGAAGCAACTGGCCCAGGACAGCCCAGCTGAGCTGAGACAGTGTTTGAGTGTGGCTTCCCTAACACCAGGCCCAGCTCCCTCAGGTATCACAAGAAGGAAGCCAGCCTGTGTTGGTGACCTCGTGCTAACCTGCCAGAGCTCCTTGGTTTGCACTGCCTCCCTGCCCTCCTCCCCCCCAGCAGGGGAGATAAGAGGATTTTCTGGGATCTTCACACTAAAGCCAAAATAGGTTCTGCTTTTACTTTGTAAAGCTCCTGAGCTGAGCTGTTTAATTCCAAGGACACTGGAGCCGTTGGCCACCAGGAGCAGAGGCTAAGGAGTCCTGGGTCTGGGCTGGAGTCTCCATTTCTTCCTAGTGAGAGAAACAGAAAAGTGCTTAGCAAAGCATTTGTGTGGGGAAGGGCTGTGCCCCATCATCCCTTCCCAGTCAAAAGGGAGCTGGTTAGTCCATCAAGAAAGTGGCCCCACCCATAATCCCAGGGGAGCATGGGAGTTCTGGAAGACTGAGCTCTGCTATAGGATGCTTCATACTCAGTTTGTCCATCAGTGTGGTAAACCTTGGGATTGGGGGCCATCAGTGTGGCCAGGGTGGAGCAGTCCACACTCCTGTACCACTCAAAGGGAGGACTGGGTCTGAGACGTCTCAGGTTTGTGGACTGGAAAGAGCCGGACCCATGTCGTGGTGCATACTGAGCCATGCTGGGCAGGGTACAGACAGGGTTTGCTGACTTTTCCTTGATCATTTCTCTCCTTTAGAACCTGCGCTGGAAAAGCTCCAAGCATTTTATCTGGACAGATGGTCTTCAAACATTGTTTGTGTTTCAGAGATTGGGTAAGGACCATGTCCCCCTCCCCCGGTGAATCCCCCCTTCTAGAGCCAGCCAGCCAGCGGCAAAGGCCCTACAACCTCTGCCATACTCCTGGCTGCCCCATCACCCTTGCAGCGAGGTGCTATGGATCCTCCAGCCATGGGGAGGCTGAGAGTCCCCACCCCTCCTGCCTCCCCTTCCTACCACCTTGCCCAGTGGTGCTAGGGAGTCTGATCCCTGTCTGGGTCCTCTCCTCTCCCATGTCATCTCTCCAGAGGAGTAGGACCCTTCAAGGCCCTTTTCCCATTATCATGCCCAGCTGCCGTTCTCTACTGCTACTTCTACAAGAGGACAGCCATCCGCCTGGGCGATCCCCGATTCTACCAAGATTCTCTGTGGTTGCGCAAGGAATTCACCCGAGTTCGAAGCTGATACCTCATCCATCAGCCAGAAGGAGAATCCACACTGTTGCCTCCTTGCCAGCCAGAGTTCAGGAACCCTGCCTGCGGCTTCCTCGGTGGCCCACTAAAGCTCTCTTGCCTGCCCACCATGCAGGGCTTCCCTTGCAATGAGGCTCTTCCACCTAGACCTCTTATTTATTAAGAGCCCCCCCCCCACACACACAGCAGGGCCCATTGGCACACTTAGAGACTTGGGACTCAGAGGTTTTGTGCCCTAGAGCCCTTTTGTATGTTTTTTTTAAACTAGGAAGTAAATGTGCCCCTTTTGCCATAAATGTCTGAGGTCGGCCTGTTTCTGTGGGTGGTGAGGCCTGGCTTCCTTCCCCAGGAGTCAGCAGAGTTCTGGTCTCCGCTTCGACTTTCCTTCTAGACCCAGCCTCTGAAGGGCCATTTTACTGCTTGGCTCCTTAGTTTCCCCAAGATGAACAGGACTCTTCAACCTCCTCCAGCTGACCATCTTTGTTCCTAGACTAGATTACCAGTCCAGTGAAGAGGTTGGCCAAACCACACTGTGGTCGGGGCCATGGGGGCACAGGAAGAGGGCCTGGACAGGACATTTGTTAATTGTGACTGTGGGGAGCCTCACAGGACTGAGAAAAGTCCTTTGCAAAGTTATCTTGCATTGGTGTTTTTTGTGTGTATTTGTATATGAATGTTGTGAGCGCGACAGTCTTGCCCTTTTGGGGCTGTCATCCTAACTCCACCTACCAGTCCCCCAGGACACACCATTTCTGCAGAGGGGGCACTGGGAGGGGAAGTCCAGGACCACCTTCAGCAGAACGTGGGGCCTGAGACTTGAAGGAAGTCAGGGAGGCTAGGAGGGGAGGCAGGGATGGCACTCTAGGCATGGGGCACAGAGCTTTAGATGTCAACCAGAGGGTTTTCTATTCGGTCTCGGAGTTATGAGGGGGCCAAGGGGACCAGGGCAGAGGAGTACTTGGGGAAGGTGACTCGGAAGCTGGGAGAGGCCAGGGGAGGAGGGTGTGCAGGGGATGTGCGTGCATGGAGGGTGCGTGTGTGCAAGCGTGGGGCTGTGTGCAGGAAGAGCTTGTGCGTGTGTCGGGGAACCACCTATTAGGGGGCACGCCCTGTGCAGGAGGGTCTCTGGGCTTGCCGCTGCCTGCCTCAGTGTCGACAAGTGTGAAAGCCCCCTCCCCCAGGGTGGTTGTGGGGAGCAAATGGGACCGCGATCAGCGCAGAGTAGAGCAGACGCCTTGGAAGGACCTCTCTCTCCTACCCCGCATTTTCTAAGCGGAGGCCCCGCCCCCACCAGGGCCCACTGCTGCAGGCTACGGCGCATGCTCGGTGGCCGCACCCACTGAGCTCCAGCAGCGGCCAGCTAGAGCGGCCCTTCCGGCGGGCGCCGCCCCGCCCCCCACTTCCGGCGGGTGCCCTGCTGGTCTCCTGGAGCCCGGGCGCCGCGCCAGCAGTTTCCATGGGGACTGAGTGGCGATGGCACCGCGAGGTGAGCTGCCCGAGGTGTGTGAGTCTCCGCGTTCGGGGACCCCCGCCCGGGCCTCGGTTCCCCCGTGGGTCTACAGTGAGGAGTGCGCTGGCCGCGGTCGTGAGCGCGGGCCAGCCGGGGCGGGCGGGGGACGGACGACGAGGGCGGTGGGGGGCGTGCGACCCAGCCGCTCACCGCCCTCGGGCCTCCCCCTCCAGGCCGCCGGCTGTCGTCCATCTCCCTGGAGATCCTGCTCTTTCTCAACGGCTGGTACAGCGCCACCTACTTCCTGCTGGAGCTCTTTGTGTTCATGTACAAAGGTGAGGCGTGCGACCCCCTGCCCCTGACCCCCAGGACCCCTCCTCGTGCCTAGCGTGACCCTCCCCCCCCGCCCCGTGTGTGTGTCTGTGTCCCAAGTTTTCGCAGGAGAGCCTCTCGGACCACATGGGGTGGGGTGTCAGACCTGTCCTACCCCTCCCTATCAGCTTCTTTCCACCCCGTCCTGCCGCCCTGTCCTGCCCTTCCCATATTGCCCCGCCTCTCCCAGAATCACCCTACCCCTTCTTCCTGAATGGTCCCTCCCCCAGCATCGCCCCACCCACCTGCCTGGTCACGCCCCTTCCTCGTGTATGGCCCATCCTCCTGCATGGCCCCTCCCCCCCGACCATGCCACGCCCCTTCTGGCCGCATGGTCCCGCCCCCACCCACCCCAAGTTGTGCAGATAGAGCTAGACAGAGCAGGGTCTGGTCGGGCCCATCTCTCCTGGCATCTGCTGCCTCCTGCAGCCTTTGGCTTTGGTCACCACAGGTCTCCTGTTGCCGTACCCAACAGCCAACCTAGTGCTTGACCTAGTCATGCTCTTCCTTTACCTGGGCATCGAAATCATCCGCATCTTCTTTGGTAAGTGACGGTTCCTGTGGCTTACTTAGCAAAGTAGGACAAAGCCCAGGCCCGAAGGCCACCAGCTTGGAGGACATGGGTTTCAGTCTTACTGACTGCCTGCCTGCAGGGCAGTCCCTGCCTCTGTGACCCTCCCCCTGGTACAACATGGGACCAGGGAGCTTGGTTCTCCTGGGGCTGTCCCCCTAGCAGGGCCTTTTCCAAAGCCCTTTACATGTACCTGAGTGTCAGGGGCACACTTCTCTGCTGTGATTGTCTCACATGCTCCTTTGGAAAGGAGAAGGCACCCAGCATGCTCTCTCTTCTAAGAGCAACACAAGGCCATGTTTCCCATGACTACAGGCCTGGATGACTGTGGAGTCAGCTCTGTACAGCCTCCGTGGCTGCAGAGGCTCCCACTTTCCCTGTCACGGCCTTGTGGCTCAGGGCCTGTCTCTTACCTGTCTTGACAGCTACAAAAGGGAACCTCTGTCAAAGAATGATGCCTCTCGGGATCAGTGTGGCCATGACCTTTCCGTCCGCCATGATGGCTTCCTATTACCTCCTGCTGCAGACCTATGTTCTGCGCCTCGAAGCCGTGATGAGCACCATTCTCCTCCTTTTCTGCGGCTTAGAGCTGGTGCTCGAAGTGATCACACTCACCACCTTCAGCAGGTAGGGCCAGGCCTTCCCTCTGTGTAGGGGAGAGGGGCTGGGGGATCTTGGAGGCAGTGGGACAGGTGAGGTTGGCTGCTGCTCTTTGGGCTTTAACCTCGTGTGTTTTTTTCCTGCCATAGCATGGACTCGTATTGAAGAGGCCTGGCGAGCCCTGGTGACTCGGCCCCCTGGTGCCCCAGAGGCGTGTGCTTACTTAGCCTCTAGGGGAGGCCGGCCCTTTGACTCAACTCCTGGCAGCATCTTCTAGACCAGCCTCCAGAACGTGTTCTCCATCTCCTTCAGGACAACAGAGAGCACATAGCCCTCCCCAGGCCCTTGCACATGGTCCTTACTTGGCACTTCCATTTATCACAACCAGAGGACTGGGTTTGGATTGTCTAGGCCTCCTGGGCTCCCAGCTTGAGCTAGACCCTGCATCTGTCCTTTGTGTCTGTGTGTCTGTGTGTCTGTGTGCTGTGTGTGCCCTGCATTTTACAAGGGTTTTTCCTCCACTAACCCCAAACCAAAACTTCATCCTATTCATTCCTTGAAGGGGGTGAGCTTCAGAAGGGACCAGGCACCAACACTCAGTATGTTGGGGTGGTATTTTCGTACACTATGTCTTGGAACAAACACTATTTATTTACAATAAATATTTATTTTCTGTTGTGGGGGCTGTAGCCTTTTCCTTACAGCACTGTCCCATGCACAGAACCTGAGGACAGTACACAGCCCTCCCAGGATCCAGGAAGATGCTTGGTCTTTCCTGCAGGCAGTGGCGTTGCAGCACTGGGCTTCCATAAGAGTTCCTGCTTGTCTCCCTCACCAATGCCTGCTGTGGCCTGGTTCAGCAGCTCGGTCACCAAGAACCAAGAGCCTTTGCAAAACCTCCAGCCTCTAGGTTTGCTATTTCATTTGATCCTGTGGTGAAGCTGCAGGCTCTCTGGGGAGACAGACTGGAATGTTATCCCCTATTTAAAGAGGAGGAAAACAAAGGAAGAGGCCTGCTGGCTTGGGGGGGGAGGTGAGGCGAGGCGGGAAGGGGTAGCAATTCCCAAATCTGTTGCCCATCACTTGTAGCCGATTGGTCTGGCCCCCTTTTGTTCTGCTGTAGGCAGTCATGGCTGCCTTCTATTCCTCTTCAGAAATTAACTACCTGCATGCCCCCTCTTCCTTTCTTTACAAAAACCTGAGGCCCTTACTAGGCTCTGAGACTTTTGGCAAGTCATGTCCCTTCTGTAAGTCAGTCTCCTCATCAGTAAAACAAACTTGGTGGCCACTCATAGGGTCTCTTCTAATTCTGAAGCCACCATCATCTCCAATCAGTTACAGGCTTGGTCTTAGGATGTTCAGGTACTTTCTTCAGGCCCTCAGCAAATTTACATGTTCCAGCTGAGGCCTATGTAGGGGACCAGGAAGGCTGAAGACAGGAATTAGAATCCAGCTAATGCACACATGGGGGCAGCTAGGTGATGTCATAGGGCACAGAGCCTGGGCCTAGAGTCAGAAGACCACACTTGAACTCAGAAACTAGCTGTGTGACCCTAGGCAAGTCACTTTATCCTGTCCTGTTTGCCTCAGTTTCCTCTTCTGTAAAACCATTCCAGTATCTTTGCCAAGAAAACCCCAAATGGAGTCTTGGAGGGCTGGATGTGACTGAAATGACCCAACAATGCTCACAAAAGCCATGGAGATGGCCTGCAGCACCTTACCTGGTATTTCCCTTAAAACTCTGTACCTCCTCCCAGGTAACTGTTGATTGACTGGTCTCATATTCATTTTCAAGATAGCTAAACCTCCCTGCTCGCTTCATTCTACCCCCAACCTAAATCCAGATGGGGAATGTCCTGGAGTCATTCCAGGACACCACTTCTCCATCACTTAGGTATTCTACCTATTACCAGAGAAAAGTGCTTCTGGCTTAGGAAAGCCCAGCACTTGGTTCAGCAAAGGCTTCTACGTTATTTTCTTTCAAGCTCAAGCAAGGCCCCAGAGAACAGCTTCCCCTAGGCCTGTCTATAGGGAAAGAATGGCTAAAAGCAAAACCGCCTGCTTCTGCTGAGCCCACCTTTTAAAAGTTAAACCCAAGGTCTGAGGCCCAAGACACATCTCTCCAATGCAGGGTCCATAAAACAGCTTACACCCCATTTATTATTTAAAATATTTTGTTACAAAAGGAAAAAAAAAGCATACAATGCAGTATAAAAGATTGACAGCGTCATCAAGTTTATTACACAATTTTCAACCTATCAGAAAGAGACAAACAAATCGAATCACCGACAACAGGGGGACGGGGCCTTGGCCTTTTTTTTCCCTCAGGTATTTTTCTTTTGCTATCTGGAAATAAAACTAAAAATTGTGTCATTAAGTAAAAAAAAAAAAAACACAAACTCTCCGGGCAAACGGATTTCTGGTATTTTACGTTTTCTTCCTCAAACAACAGTCACCTCATTTGGTTTTCTCTACATTTTAAAAAGACACCCAGAGCTGCTCTCTGGGAGAAGCGTGTCACTTTAACACTCAACGGCTGGGGATGCTCAGCTCCTTAGAGGAAGTAGGGGTGGGGGGTGGGGGGACAAGGGGAGAAAGCCACCACCCCTTCCCTCTGTCCCAAGGGAATGTGCCTCTGACCCTGGGAAAAATGCACTCAGTGCCTAACCGAAGTCTGTTGGGCCTTGCGGCTCTCCCTTCCCCTCTGCCTTAGAAGGACCTCCTGAGACCCAAGTCTCCTGTTCTCATACTAAATGCCGGATGCCCTGTGGGGAATATGGAGGCAGCCCTGTCCCAGCAAGTGGGTAGGGAAGCCTGTGTGCCACAATTTGAATTCTATGAAGCAGCAGATTTGTTGCCCTGCCTCTCAAGGAGTCAGGCCATCGGAATGGTGTCCATGGAGCTCAGAACACAGCAGACACAAGCTAGGCTCTAGTTGTTTCTTGGACCTTCCTGGAGGGGCGAGAGGGAGGCCAGTCTGCTAGGAGCCAAAGGCAGGCAAGACATCCAGGGTACAGGTTCAAAATGTCTAGAACTGGGCTACACCAGTTAGCGACCTAATGTAAGGTGCATGCTCACACAACTTTCAGAAGGAAAAGCTTTTGAGAAGTTGTCAGTGACTAGGTCCCCTTCCCTCCCCCTGCTTCTTGGAGCCTCTCACTAGATCACCGCTGCCAAGGTGGGGATGTGTTGCAGCGCCTTCCTCTAAAACAAGGAAACAGCCCTCTAGGGGTAAGGGCTCAAGGGGAAGAGCGCCTATCAGCTTGTTAATTCACGAGCAGCAAGCAAGCAAAGCAGGGAGCGGGGCCCTGGGCAGAGAAGCCACCTTACGGGGATACTCTCTGCCTGACAGGGGCAAGTGGACACTGGACAGGTCCCTTGTTTCTCAAGGGACTGGTGGGACCAAGGAAACTGGGAGCAATGAAGGCCTTAGGCCTTCCCTGGGAGATCAGGAGAATAACCGTCAATGAGAGAGGAAGGCAGAACAAGTTAGGGCAGAAGCAGCCTGTGACCAAATAATGTTTCTTCCTGTAGTTCCTCCCAAAAGGGCTGAGAGGGATCTGGGGCTGGAGGCGTGCAGCACTTCAGAGTGGTGAGGAGGGTGAGGTGGACATGTGGGGCCCCGGGAGTCTAGTGCTAGTGCGGCAGGGGCTGGGCACCTCTGGGTATCACTCCCCTATACAATGAGGACTCATTCTCTTTCGGTGGGTCTTTGGGAGGCTTTCCCACCTGCCTCAAGCTGCTCCCAAAGGATTAAGAACCTCACAAGTTTCCAAGAAAAAGAAAGCACCATTCTTTTGGAGTCCAAGCATTTGTGGATCATGGGCCCAGATACAGTCTACATTCTTCACTTTCTGTTCTCTTACCCCTCCCAACCCCACCAAATCTTTCAGCCCTTTCCCTAGGCAAGCAGGGGTCATGCCGGGGCCTGGGTAGGGCTAGGGAGGGCTGCCAAGCTCTCTTCGGTCTGGTGGGGCATCGGGTGTTCCCTGGGTGTCTGGAGGGAAATGGGGACTTGGGGGAGGGGGAAGGGGTGGAGCAGCCTCCGTCCTTTAGTCCTGATCGAGGTGAGGAGATGCAAGTCCATTAAAAAAAACATTTACTTCCAACCAGACTCCTGCAATGAGAACAGCAGAAGGGGGGAGGGAGAGAAAATACAAGTTAGAGATTTATATTTGATTATCTGGGGATTATATGGATTACACCAGTATTTTCTAAAGCAGGAAACCCATGAGGTCAAAGGATGCTATGGAAATAGGAGAACATAAGAGAAAGAGAAAGAAAGGAAAAGGGCCTGCCTGGGCTATTCTGAAGAAAGAAACAATGAGAAGAGCTCAGTTGAGTTATCTAATAAGATCAAATATAATGGAAATCTTAAAGGCTGTGTAAATAGCCGCTCTCACAGACAGCAAGGTCAGGCAGTGGTGGAGAAAGAAAGAACAAGAGGCTAACTGGCTACAGGCTAGATCGATGATAAGAGAAATGGAGCTGCTTCATGGCCCAGCTAGAGCAGGGGAGCTGCTCTTTGGCCTCTCCTGGGGCTCAGCACTAGAAAAACTGCATTAGCAGGCTCTAGAGCTTACCGTGGAGGGCAGAGAGAGCAAGAGAAATTTAGAACCATGGAAGTCTAAGCACTGTGTAGGCACCTGAAAGGAGACCCAATGGGGGCCAGCCTGGCCCTGTGCACAAAAGGTGCCACCAGCTTGGGAGCCTGAGTTCTATGTGCAGATCAAACACAAAGTACTCTTAGTTGGAGGGAAAGGCGCAAAGGCATTTTCAAATCAGACTAGAAAACAAGGGCCAAAGGCTAGTTGAGATTACAAAAATCTCCCCCAAGACAACAGGGACTGAGTTATGGCCCCAAGGGTATGGGAGAATGAACATAGGCAGCAACAGAACTAAAATTGTTTGAAAGTCAAATGGTACCCATAAGCACAGTGCATTAAGTTTTGGGCCAGGCTACAATGGCTTGGTGGGGAGAGGGCTGTCTTTGGGAACAGAGACTGGCAACCTTGTCCCGTTCAGACTCTGAGGCAGAGTTCTGGCCAGAGCTAGGAGGCTGCAGGTAATCCCAGAAGAGGCTAACTAATTAGCCTCTGGTAAAGAATTCAATACAAATACCAGGTCCCCCTAATGTTAAAGTGATGATCTATGTTTCAAAAGAAGGCCCAGAAACATATTCCTTTCCTAAGACAAATATGGCAGAATGGTGCCAAGGAAAGAGGAGGACTGAACTGGAAGTCAGGCCAGAGAGCTGGAAGGGATATCAGCAGCAGGACTCTTCCAGTGTGCTTCTGAAGAGAAGCCCCCCTCAAAGCTTCTGCCTGCTACAAGCTAAGGGTAGTTAGGCTGCCTCTTCCTCAATACCTCCAAGGCCTTGGAAGGCACCCATCCCAACCAGGTACAGCTTGCAAGCCCAGGAAACTAAGTGTGAATCCCAGTTTTGCTTGTGATCCCCCCAGAGACCTTCAACAAGTCACTGGACCTTTCTGTTCTGTTTTCTCTGTGACATGTAGGCTTGGACTAGATGATCTCTTAAGGGTTCTATGATATTTAATGAATCCACATGAGAGACAGAAAAAAGGCTACTGAATCCTTCCACAAACATCTACTGTACATTCTTCTGATTTTTACTTTCAACTTGGGAACTCTCACTATTCAAAATCTCCCTCCCTCTGAAGTAGCAAAGCATCCAAAAAAAAAAAAAAATGCATGAACTCATTTTACAGGTGGGAAAATAGAGGCATTCAACATCTAGGTGAGGTAATGATGCCAGGAAAAGAACCCAAATATCCTTTGGTGAGTCAGACTATCAACAGTGCACAACAAATAGTTCTTCCTGAGACAAAAGGGTAAGAATGGGTATTTCTAGGAACATGAAGATTATTTTTGTATATCCCTGAATAAATATTATTAAGTCCGACCTACAGACAGTCTTAGGTCATCTTCAAGTGACCAAAAAAAAATGGCCATGTCCAGTACAAGTGAAATGTTCCTCATGGAATAGCCCTGCCTAACTGAGAATGAGCTCAACAGCTTCAAAGGGAATGAGATGGAGCCTCATTCTAAACCAACCTCTAACTCCCTTGCAATGAGTTTTCAGTGGAGGCTGGAAAGGCCAAAGGTTCTTGGGAGAAGAGTCCTATAGATGAGGCCCTAAAATGGAAATGGGTAAGGCACGTGGGATAGAAGGATGAGATCTTCTCCTGCTGTCCAGGAGCAAAGGAAAACTCATTATCACCTGCTCAAAGACAGACCAAGGTGATGTCTTCCAACGAGGGCAGGAGGCCACAGAGCTCAGAACCAAGTGCTCCAACTTTCTCTGGGTGATGGGCAGCACCCTGCTCACTACTAGCAGCTGGCAAGAATTAAGGGCCTCTGTACCAGAGTTTGATAAATATTTAAAACCCAGACATCATATAGTTTTTGACTGCTCAATCTGAGTAGGAGGGAGAACAATCTGCTCCCCCAGGGTCACTGAGGCCAAGCCGAAAAAGGGACCATAAAAGCAGCAAATGGAGCATCTGGCTTCTGAATGTCACCCCAACTGCCTATGAAGGGAGGAGTCCTGGTGTTAATGAAGAGCCCACATTTGAAGAGGGCCCATTCTCACAGATCCATGACAAATTTAATTAAGAGCACTCAATGATTTAACATGAAAACAATCATGAATGGGAATTCAGCCTTATAGACTAAATACCAAAAAACTAAAGAGGCTTCATTGTTCATTTCTACTTTTTGCACAGAATAATCATCAAATCACCTTTTTAAAAGCAGCTCAACATGAACCACTCTTTTCCAAGGCCAAGGGCTGCACACAGCACACGCTTGGTCTGTTCACCGAATGAGCTGCTACTGGAGTTCTTACTCCCTAATCAAGAAGCAATGTGGCACAGTGCACCTGGGCTCAGACCCCAGTGCACACCCTGCCTGGCCGAGGTGATCTGGCTCTAAATGCGACAAATGCCTATCAGACCCTCTGCACAGGAAGAACGAAGTGTGTCATCTGACAGGCAGGAGCCACAGGCAGCGGCCGGAAGGCAGCCAGCGCCCAAGGACACGCTGCCGGCATGGCAGCCAGCAGTGCATGGAGGAGACAGCCCAGGGGAATACACGCAGCTCCATCACAATGGAGGCAAACTAAGCTGGCTTCATTCAAAGTATCTTCTTGTTCTAGGCAATGCAGGGCACAGGCCAAAGACAAAGAAGCTGGCACTTCTAGGAAAGGAGCAGGCTTAGTGTCAATTAGAGAGGTGTGCCTAATTTAGAACAAATCCAAGTAAAAAGGTCAGCAGTTTTATTTCTTGGTTTATCCTGGAGACATGACCTAGGCAACGACCTGCCCTCAAATTTCCTTTATCAAAACTCTCCCAGTGTTAAACTCCAGAAAGGTTCCTGGGGCCATAGCCTTCCACCACCACTGGTTTTTATGAAGCAAGAAAAGGAAGCTTTCCAGAGGAGTCAGCACGTAACTTTCCTCATACCAAACACACCAAATACTCATCATGTTTTACTAGGACAGCGCCTCCTGACATGATTATCTGAGGGAGAGGAGAGGACAGCCCTTGGAGACTGCTCACTTCTGACCTTCCACTACCTGCAGTCACACAGCTCATCAGACAAGAGGAAGAGTAATGACATTTTTAAAAGTCCACTACACACCTGTTACTGCCCACCCCCCCCACCCAGAAGCAGGCGCCGTAGCCTGAGTCCTTTGCCTGCATGCTCTCTCAAACAGCACTCTTGTGTGTGCTCCTACACAGACACACACATGCACAACCCCCCCACCCCACAATCACCCTTCCTTCTCTCCTCCCTACTGTGCTGACCACTACCTCTACACCTTTCACCTTCCCTCCAGCTCTGGCCACAGGGAAAGAGCAAACACAGAAATACCATGACATACATGATCTAACAGGGCTACAAATGCACTGTTTGGGAAATAGTGGAAAAAACATGCTTGGGCTTAAAAAAGTCTCCAGCCACAGAGCTGGGAAGGGATCCTGAAGGCCCTCCAGTTCGTGTTCTGTATAAAGCAGTGAACAAACAGCCCACCCCAGACAAATGGGGATTTGAACTTATTTTGAAGACCTCAAAGGAAGCAATCGATAACCTCTTGGATAATGTCCATTTTCGAGATCCTGTATTTCAGCAAGCACTCCTGTTAACTAGCCTAAATCTTCCCACTGCCATCTTGAAGCCCCTCCCCTCTCTCAATCTATATTCAAAAGTAGAAGACAGCTGGCTGTCATTTCCTATGAAATAATCCCTCATTCTTAAAAGTAACCACCTCCCCCTATTTCCCTTTTCTAAGCAAAATAACCCCCAACATCATCTTTTTCATATACCGGCCCTATGTTCAAAACCATCAATCTGGTATACCACAGATCAACATGCCCAGGGTGGGACGAGTGAGCTTGGAGCTCCTTCTCTGTCCTTCCCTCCTGGCTTCCTAACTCAGTGGGAGGGGTGAAATAACGAAATAGCAGACAGTCCCAGAAGGCCATGCTTACACAACCCCCTACCGCCTTTAGAGCCAGCCCAAGAGTGGCTCATCCCAAGCTGGGCAGACAGCAGTCTGGCTTTTCACCATCAAGATCCCAAAGGAAAGGCAGCCAGAATAGAGCCAGTCTCACCTTTCTCAGTGGTGCCGGTCCCGTTCTCTGTCCCGGTGTCTCTCATGCTCCCGATTCCTTTCTTGAAAATAATCCTCGTGCCTATCCTCATTATGGAGCAGGTCCCGGTGCCTCCGGCTGCTCTCACGGGACCGGCTAGGTGATCGCTCACGGGACCGGTGTCTTTTCCTGTTGAAAAGATTCTTCCTTCAGGGTTCTCTAGAAGGGCTCGATGGCATTGTCTCTTCAAGGTGCTCAAGAACAATTTTTTGGTGTTGCTGTTTGTATGAGCATCTAACTAACCTGCCCTAGGCTACAGTCTCCATTTATGTCAGAATACAAAGCCTACACAAAGGACAATGTATTGTCTTAATGGAGCTGCCTCTAGTAGCACCTAGCTAGCCTAAGATGATAATTAATAAGAACTTTCTGCCTTCCTTTCTCTTCCTGTACTCTTCCTAGAGAGGTTATGACTTTATCAGGTACCTTCTTAAGGCCTTCTGTCCCCCCTCACCAATCCCTAGGAGAGGGCTGTTGGGGCTGGTAGATCAGCAGACCAATCGAGAACTTACCTGGAAGAGCTCCCAGCGGCACCCACGCTGTAGGACTTGGCTTCAATGCCATGAAGACAGTCCTTAAGGGAGGAGATGAGCACACGGCAACGTTCGTCGTTGGCGACCCGGGATTGTTTGATGACAGCAATGGCTGTGAGGAGCGTCTCAATAGCGTCACTATAGTCCCCTAATGCGGGATGGGTAGGAAAGGCCAAGAATAAGTAGGAGAGCAATGGAAACAAGCTGGACTGAGAGGGAGAAGATGGAAGACAAGCCAGACTAGAGGTGCCCATGCGTGCCCCAGGGCTGCCTGGTGAGCCACGTAGCCATCCACAGCTTCCACCTGACCCTGGCTAGCAAGGGACTCACGCTCAGGGAGCCAAGACCCTCTGGGATGAACAGCAAGGTAAAGAAGGAAAGAGGCCGAGGACAGCATCCACAGAGAACAACAAAGCCTTGAGGATATTCTGAGGCTCCAGAAACAAATACTTGGAGGTAGTTGTGCAAGAGAGAAAAGGAAAGACCAGAGATGGGGAGATACAACAGCAGTAAAGAAATACAGCAGGAGGGCAAGAAGATAACAATTTAATCAAATGTGAAAGAAGATTCTTCAGAAAAATTTCAGCAAAGGAAAATGTAGGCCTGTTCCTCCTGCTATTAACCCACATTAGTAGGTGGGAAAGAAATCCAATAAACAGCCCTATGGAGCATGTTGGGCATCATGGCCCAAGATCATGAAAAGACCAGCCCTGGAAGGACTATGTAATGTTTCCAGACCAACACTCTTCTTGGCACCCCAGCTCGTCCATTGTGCCCAAAGCCCTAGACCTAGCACAGAAGAAGGCCCACCACCACACAAACATCTTTTAAACACACCTCTACCTGGTGAGGGGCACCTACTCACCCCAAGTCACCCTGGGAGCTAACAGTGAGACTAGCCCTCAAGCTCAGCACTGCCTGGTGCCCCAGCAGGGCCCAGGCCTCTCCCAACTCTGGCTCCATGCAGATTCTCCAGGCTAGCCTGTATCAGGATGGCCAGATATGTGCTGTGCCATCAGTCATCTTTATCTAAAGTCCTGACTGTGATCAAACAAAGTCAGAAATCACAACCCCATAATCCTAAAGGCCAACATGGAAATGGCAAATCTGACCTGAAGCACTGTTATTCTAGACCACTCCATCTCTGCCTGTGTTGGGTGGTCCCTTGTTCAAGTCAGACATTTGCAAGGCAAAGATGTCCTTCTACAGCCCAGGGCAGAAATGAAATGCTCCATGTAACATTCTGTCCCAGGTGCAAAGCTGGATTTGTTGTACAAAGGTACATTTGGGAATGACTTCCAACCTACTACAAATACCTTCCCCAAACACTATACGCCTACCAGCAAACCCATCTTTCCCCAAGTTATCTATCCTTCTCAAAACCCCCGAAGATGGGAAAGCATGCCACCAAGCAGTCCCACCCCGAGAAGACAACGAGGGAAGCAAAGGCAAAAGCAGTTACCTGCGCTGGCCCCAGAGACAGCTTTGGAAATGGCACTGCTAGAGATTGCTCTGTTCCGATTCATGATCTCCTCAAACTCAGCTTCACATGCTGTTGGGGGCGGAGGGCCCAGTTCTCGGCTGCACGGAGACAACACCATCCCTGACCGCCCGTGGCACTTAGATCTGTACCGTATAGCAGGGCACTTTATTGGGTATGATGTTGCATTGACCCCTCCTCTTTCACGTGTCATTTCCTCCAACACACCACACCCTTCTTGAGAACAGGCTGGCACTGCACCCTACTGCCAACTCTGCCCCCCCAGTGCCCAGCACCCACAAAGCTACATTTAACCAAGGCCATCAAGGTGGACAACGAGGTTGGGGCCTGGGTCAAGCTGGCAGAAGAGCCCCAGAGGGTCATGTGCTTCAGTACAGGATGAGATGATACTCAACCCACTGACTCCCCTTTACACCCAGCCCCATTCTTTAGAAGGAAACAAGGCAGCCCTTACCTGCCATGGTGGTTATAGGGTGCAGAGGCCTTGATGTAAGCATCTGGTGGAGGCCCCACTGAAGCATTTGGTGGGGGGAAGAAGGCGGGATTGAGGTGCAGAGCAGGTGGAATGGCCCCAGGGGGAGGCACAGCCAGGTGGGGAGGCAGTCGGGGAGGTGGGGGCATGAGATGCTGGTAATGGATACCAGGAGGTGGAGGAGGGACCCCAAAGCCCGAGGAGAGAGGTGGCGGAGGAGGAATGGGTGGTGGGGGAAGACCCATCAGGGGAAGAGCTGAGGGAGGGCGGCTGAAGTAGGGCAGCACACTGGGGGGTTTGTCCACACGGGGGGGCGGGGGCACAAGGTTCTCAGTGGGTGTGGCCCGTCCATCAGCAGAATCACTAGAATCTCGGGAGTGGGCACGTGGAGGTACTCCTACGAAGCAAAACATAGCTAGCGTTACTGCCCCAGGCACCAGACACAAACACAACACTGTTTCCACCTAGCGGAAGAACAGGACTGATATGGCCCCTCACTCAGGAGGTGCCTACAATACAGGAGGGCAAGGTGAATTCCTGGCAAGGGGACCCTCAAGGCACAAATCAGTGAAGCTGAAGGCTCCAGGAATAGACATCCCTATCACTGCTGCTACCCTGTGGGTGAGGCCTTTCACTGGGGACACCCAAAGTGCACAGCCCACATGCCACTCATCTATCCCAAGACTTCTAAAGACTCCACAAAGGCATCACTCCTTCAAGAGGGGAAGGGACAAACGAGAAAACAGCAGGGAGATCTGCTCAGTGTCACAGCAAGACTGAGCTGACACAAGAACACAGACCAAACCCACATCCTTCCTCTTGGTTGGTACTGAAGCCTCTTCATCTTGCTACACCTCCACCTACAGGCAAGTCAATTTGCCACAACACAACCAGAGAGGGCTGGAGTCCACCTACGGACAAGAAACTGCCAGCTGGGCTTGGGAAGGGCTGGATACCAGAGAGATCAAAAAGGGAAGAGGAGCTGGAGACAGATCAGAAGATGCTGTCGTGAGGGCCTCTGCCCAGAGTCAGTGCCAGCACCACCAGAAGGAAGGACCAAAAAGCTGCATACAGAACACATCCTGGAGCCGATGGGACTCCCAATGCATGGACCCCACACCTCTGAGAAAGAGCACAGGGGGCCACAGGAGGGCTGCAGCACACCAATCTGCTGTTTTGTCCAGAGTACTCAGAAAAAATGTTTTCTTGGCTGAGAAGCACTGCTCTGAAAATATTCCATCAGAAGACTCTCTAGCCCTGACCCAGCCAAGGATTTCAATATGACAGCAGAGCTAAGACATGTGGGGGGAGAAGTGGCAACAGGTATCACTGATAGTAGTCCTCACAAAAACGCTAGAGAATCTTCTACCCAGTGACCCTGGAGGCCTAACTAGTGGAGCATTCAAAGCAGCCCCTGCCTGACCAGTCTTTAGTTGGTAGGCCACATCATCTCCCACTGATTCAGTGGTCACTACACCGCCAAGCACGGACCCTCTCATGCCACAAACTATCTTCATAACCCATTTCCTCACAGGCCTCTCAACCACCTCCAAGCCTGAAGAAAAACTATCAACTTTCCCTTCCTGAGGATCAACTGACTTCCTAGAGACAATTTTCCGACCTGGGAGGTTTTCATTTTGTGCCAAGAGTAGCTGCCCTGCAATCATGCAGCATCTAGGCCTCTGGCTTACTTAAAGGAACCCCTGAGGCCAAACTGGAAGATGTGGTGACCAGAAAACACTGCTCCACCACCTCACCATCTCAGTCAGAGCAGAACGCTCCCCAAGAATGAGTGGTGGAAAAGCACAGGTCTGCCCCCTCAACCTGCTGCAAAGTAAGGCAGCTGGGACTAGCAAGGCAGGAATGGCGCTTGAACCAAAGGAACAGGGACTGGGGAAGGTTATAATGGCCAAGGAAGAGGAGTGTGACTACGGCCCAGAACACGAGGAGCTGAGACCTTAGGAATAGAACCTCTAAATCTAATCAGAGGAGAGCAGAGGAGGCTGAGACCCAGTGCAGGCTGGCCTTGGCAAGTAGGCCCTAAAACAGTGGTAGGAAACACCTGGTGACCCTCAGACGTCTCCCCACTGTGGTTAAGTAAGGTTAAGGCCGGCTGGCTGTTTCAGGCTGGGCCACGAAGGGGGGGCTGCACCTTGGTGGGGTCATGACAGTCCAGGGTCTGGTCCTCAGCTTTTGCAGGTTCAGAAACTCAGTTTTATCAGTTCACCCAGGGGCGATCGGACCCTGGGGGATTGATTCACGCTAACCAAACTCACAAGAGACTGATTCATAAACCAGAATGCCAATTTATTAATTTACAATGAGAAATATAACTGCCAAGCGGACCGGAATACTTGTGTCGGCTGGTCAGCGCATTCTCTTCCCAGTAGGAGAGCCTATTTGGGAAACCAAATTAAGATCAGAAGGTTGCTTGGTGAGTACAGAATCAGATGAACTTAAGGGATCTTGGTGTCAGGCTCCTGAAGCCCGACGCCCCCTTTTCCACTACTGAGCTAGGCCTGCCAAGCGCACCAGGATGCTCAGGTTGGCCTTCAGGGATCCCTCTCCCCTGGACAATGCTCTCCATGCAGACCACCCTTCTGCTTGCATTTGTCGCTACAACAAGGCTTTATTCTCCACATACCCTTTGGACCCAGGACAACTTCCAAGATTACAGCTCACTTAACAGACATTACATTCTGGGTGGCTGCTCTCAAAGACAAATGGGAAAGCACAGTAATCTCATAGCTAAACTATTTCCAAGTTACAACATTAGATGGGTTACAGCTAATTCCATCCATTGTAAGCCAATTCTCAGAACTGGAGAATTTCAGAGCTGGAGAGAACCATAAAGGTCATCTAATCCAACTCCCTCATTTTACAGATGAGGAAACTGAGGCCCAAATTGACTGATTTGTCCAAGAGCCTATAGCTTGTTTTGGTGCAAGAGTCAGGACTAGAACCCAGCTCTCCCAACCCTGTGTCCAATGTTCCTTCCACCTTGGCATGCTAAGTGGTTTGCTGGACAGTTGAGGGGCACTTGCTGAACTGGTGTCCAGATCTGGGGCCACACTTCCCTTGTAAAGGGGCTACAGCCCTCTTCCCAAAGACTAGGCCCGCCCCCACCCAGCCTCCCTCACACTGCAGGCTAACCCTACAGCATGGTATAAAAGCCCTCCCTTCTCTCCCCCCATACAGACCATCTCCACGTACCCCCTCTTGGGACTCGGACGCACTCACGTTTCCGAGCCTGCGCCTCAAACTGTGACAAGTTCTGCCGAGTGGCCAGCCTCACATCCACCTTCTCTCCATTGAGAATCTTGCCGGGCAGTAGCTCCAACAGCTTGTGGACAGAGTTCTCAGAGGCCACCACCACCTCAGCATACCTTGGACAAGGGCAAGGAAGAAGAGAGGAAGAGGAACAACCACCTGAATAAATGGGGAGACATTCAGTGCCAAATTCCCAAGCTGTTCAAGGATTAAGGAATGGCTTTGGCCTATCGTCTTCCCATCTCCATGATACTTAAAGATTTAACTCCCTCTGCTGCTCTGTAGAAAACACTGGTGCTCCAACTCCACACTGGCCTCACTAGGTCACCATCTTATGGACAGATGCTGCGAGTACAAGCAGAACTGACGGACTAGAAGAGTGTGTGTGGGAGGGGTGGGGAGCAGTGCAGGCCTCCAATAACAGCTACATCTGCCTAATGATCCCAAATGACAAAGGCTCTCTTTGGGGCAGGCACCTTGAAGGGAAATTCCTCCATTTGGCTCTTACCCTTTGGATTGGCCATTGGCTCGATTTTCTGCAAACTTGAGCTCCACAACATCATAAACCCCCACAGAACGGATGATTTGGATCAGCTGTTGGTCTGTTGTCCACTGAGACCAGTAAAGTAGAAAAGAGAAGTCAAAGGCTAGAGATCTCCTCTAGAGGTTTTCCAAAAGTCCCTTTCTCTGAAACCACAACTCCAATCACCACCATGGCCCCAAACCAGTTTTGTTTCAGTCAAGGCAAGCGTCCCGGAAACCCTCATTCAGCCCGTCCCCCCTCCCACCTCTAGAGGTGAAGGACACAGCAGGCCGATTCACCACTGGCCTCCAGAGTGCCCTGGCTAATAATCATCAGTGCAAATCAATCAGGTGGTGACTGCAAGACTTTGATATTCCTCTTCTGAATAGCAAGACTGCACCACAGCCAGGAGCTTTTCCCCTGAGTACAGAGAATCACTCCTGTGGCCATACCACCCCCGCCAGCCCAAACCATAGAACAGAAACGACTTTTGCGGAACAAGAGTCGCCACCTACCCAGAGCGTACTAGAGCTACGAGGGCCTTTGATCCCCGTCACCCACCATTATCACAGGACCATCTAATGACCACCAAGAGTCAAGGTGTTCACTGAAAGCTCGTCCCAGAGATGACCCTGCTAGATATAAAGCCCCAGGGTCAGGGGCGGCCACAACGACCCAGAGAGCCGCACCCACTCAATTCCTGCTTTCTCCAGCACCGTTCAGGTCCTGAGGACTGACCCCACTCTCGAGACCTGAGATCATCGGAGAGTAGGCTCTGAAGCTGGCAGCCCCTCCATGACCAGCCTCAAGGCAGCTCTGCCCTGCAGGCTGTTGGCTATCCAGGCTCACCCAGGAGAAGCTGCCCACGTAGACCGCGGCTCGCTTATTCCGCAGCCCGCTGTAGGTGTACAGGATGGCCGGCGACTTGCTGTTGGGCTTGGGAGACTGCTCCTGACGGATGGGAGGTGGCGGCTCAGCACTGCTACTTCGGTCATCAGATGGCTGTGAGCTGGCAGCCAGCACGTCATCGTAAAGGTCGATCTGATCGGCATTGCTGAACTCTGGATCCTAGGTGATGAGGGGGGAAAACAGTGAGTTCCCCAAACTTGGAACTCAGCAGCCCTGTGGGGCAGACAACCACAGCATTGCTTAAGCCGCTGCTGAAGGACCACAGGCTTACTTAAAATGGGGTAGTCCGCACCCAGCATACTTAATTCATTCCCTCAAAAATGAAGCACCTCCTATGTGCAACGTGCTGGGGATCCAGACCTTAAGGAACTTATATTTTTGAGACTTTTGCTGGACTGACCCAAGACGCTCCCCCACCTCAGAAGGAATGATTTCCCTAAAAGTTCACTTCTCCTGCTTCATTCCACTCACCATCTAAACAGAGAGGAACTCACACAGGCCCAGGTCTATGAGGGCCTGTTCAGGACAAAATGCAAAAGTAACTGTCCCATGTGAGACAGACGCCTTCTATTCCAGGGCTGCCCCCACCCCCCCTTACATGACTTAATTAAACTTAGCTTGCATTTTAAAAATCTATTAACGCACAGCTCTGTGGTCTCTTACTCTTTTAGCTAACAGCAGTGAGAACGAGTGGTTATACTATGGACAAAGAAGACAGTAAGTATAAAATTCACTCAGTAATCATATATGAATTCTATTAAGTCAAGAAAACAAAATGAAAATACCACTCACAAAAGTCACAGGCTTCAGGGGCGGCTAGGTAGCACACTGAATAGAGCAACGGCCCTGGAGACAGGAGGACCTGAGTTCAAATCCAGCCTCAGACACTTAACACAAAAACTAGTTGTGTGACCTTGGGCAAGTCACTCAACCCCAATTGCCCTCCAAAAAAGCAAAAAAAAAAAAAGTCACAGGCTTCACAGGCATCTTTCTAAATAAAAAACTCCAACAAGGAATTCTAAAACCTCTGTTTGAAACAATCTAAAATGCTTCTCAGACTACATTATGAAGTTCTCAAAAATAAATCAAAAAAATCCCAAACAAATATCTCTAGGTATCAAATGGCACATAGACCTATGGAGGTGGCAGTTTCCTTAGCATGGTACAATTCCAAAATAATTCAGAATCATTGGCTTAAATCAAGTCAATCAACAAGAAAATACAATTCAAAGAAATATGAGCCAACCTGAAAGCTCACAACAAAATAACCTCTCCAAGAACCATCAGCTATCAGTTCATTAAAATTAAATAAAAAAATCATTAAAAGGCAGCAGCAGCAGTGTCACCAAGGAATCTCCACCCTCCCAGCTCTCCCTTCTGGCATTTCACTGAGACACAGGAAGTATGGTTGTGAGGAGATGACAGACAGCAGACACTTTACAACACTGCAAGCAAAGGAGAACGTGAACACCCAGACCAGAAATGGTTAAGATGGGCTTTTATGAGAAAGTCATCCGTGAGAAGATTTGGAAAACCTGACCTAATCTAGAAAATAACCAACAAAGCACAGCAGGGTTTTCCTGAAGGGGAACTGGTACCACTGTTCTACTGGAGAGAAACCAATTCTTGTCATTTCACCTTTAGGGCCAGGGACAAGAAGGGCTTACAAAATCATGAGATAGCAGTGAAACACCAGCTGCCGACAGGGTGCCACCCACCTTAAGTGTCTCGTGGTCATTTTACGAGTGGGTAAGTGAGGTGACTTATGTCTTTTGTCAAATGCTATGAACTCTACTGGCAAACTCCATTTAGGACAGGTGGAGCTGGGAATGCCTCCCAATGTTTTTCTGACAAAAGAGCCAAGGTGGAGGGGGTATTAATTGGCCCAACCATTATGAAAAGTGATTTGAAATTAAGCCAATAGTGACTAAAATGTCCAATAAATTCTGACCCAGAGATCTTGCTGCTAAGCACATATGCCAAGAAGGTCAAAGATAAAGTCCTATAAACACTCAAAAATTCACGGGAGCAAAAAACTGAAACAAAACAAAAAACCTGGAAACAAGTAGATACCCATGAATTGGGGAATGGCACAACCAACTGGCCAATGATTAATGTAATAAGAGGAATATGGAGAATTCTGAGCAATTGTGAGCATTCTGTGAACTGATACAGAATGACATAAACAAAATCGGGAAAACAGCACCAGTGATGTCAACAAGGTAAATGAGTGTGAGAAAGAAACCTGACCAAGTTTGGCCCAGGGAGGGGAATGTGCCTTCTGCCTTTTATAGAATCTGGGGGTGGGAGATAGATGATCACATGATCAGAGACCCAGAGCTGGAAGGCTCAGAGACCATCTAGCCCAACTCTCATTTTACAGACAAGGAAAGAAGGCACCATCACGAGGATTTGAATCCAGACCTTCAGACTCAAGAGCCAAAGCTCCCCCCACTCACTGTACCCCATGTACTTCCTGATATACTGGCTGCTTTTATCAAATTGCCTTTTCTTTTTCATTCTGTTACAAGGGATGACTTTTGAGGGAGGGAAGAAGACTATACCTGCAAGGAAAAATGATGTACAAACAGAAGACATCAGTAATTTAAAGAAACAGAAACCAGACCATCAAACCTTAGCAAAGACCAAACAAGCAAGCAACAACTAAATTCAAATCCCCCTTTTCTGTTGTTTTTATTTCTCTTCTCATCACAGGTTTACTCTGACTTTCTAAGGCCTCTCTTTAGTCTTTAGTTTTCTGGACTATATAAAGGAAAGGAACACACTCAGGGCAAAAAGCATTCTAAAGTGGATTTTTTCCTTCTACAACAAAAACACAGTTAAAATGTGCTAGAATCGGAGCACGGTAAAGAAGAGAAAGTAAAAACCCAAAGAATCTCTGGTTGGTATTTGGGACAAGATGTGGAATCAATGAAGCCAAAACCAGGAAGACGCTGCTATTTTAGGTGGTCAAGACGGCAGATCAAGACCTTACACCAAAAACAGGAGGTGTGTGAAGAAAGGGGAAGAGAACACATGGATGAAACCTGGGACCAGATCACTATCACCTTTGTTATTTAGTTCTGCATAAAGCATCGTAAAGGTTGGATGTCACAAATCTTCAGAATATTCTTAGGTGTAAAAACTCAAAAACACAAATTATTTTTGTGGGGTGTGGTTTTTTTGGGGGGAAGGCAATTGGCATTAAGTGACTTGCCCAAGGTTACGTGGCTAGTACATGTTAAGTGTCTAGGTCCTTCTGACTCCAAGCCAGTGCTCTATTCACTGTGCCACTTAGCTGCTCCAAACACAAATTATTGAATGCTTTGTCTAACATGATAAAAAGGTGACTTGCCCACATACTTTAACATTAATAACCAACCTTTATGAAGTGTCCACTGTTGAGTGGCTAGATGGTACAGTGAATAGAGCACCGGTCCTGGATTCAGGAGAACCTGAGTTCAAATCTGGCCTCAAGATACTTAACACTAGCTGTGTGACCTTGGGCAAGTCACTTAACCCCAATTGCCCTGCCTTCCCCCCTCCAAAAAGGAAAAAAAAAACCAAGTGCCTCCTACGTGCCAGGCACAATGGCTAAGAAGCAGAGGGATGCCAATTAAAAAAAAAAAGTCGCCACCTCTGCTCTCCTGGGGCTCACATTCTACCACAGACAGAGCTTCACTTGTCACCCAAAGCTCATTCTTGGTTACCCCTCACAAGTCATGCCTGGCTCTCAGGCCAGAGGACTAAGTGGCAACCTCTACGATCCAGAAACGTCAGGAGATGGCGAGCGCAGCAGAGCAGTAGCTACCACAGAAGCCAGGCCTGAGCTGCACTCCTGGGGCTGCAGCCTAGGAGTCAAGCAGAGCCTACAGGGCCCCTTCATTCCTGATGTACTTTAGAACCTTAAAGGGAATACCAAAGGGCCATGCTGGCTGGTGCCACCTCAATACAGCGACCAAGCTTAGAATGGTTTCTTGCTGTCAAGGAGCTTGGCATCTACAGCTAAACTGTCTCAGCAGAAGAATCACAGAATCACACATGGCTCAACAAAGCAGTTAACTGAGGCTACTGCACTGGAGACCCACTCACAAAATACAGGAAATCACAGCTCTTCCTGTACCTATCCCTACATCAGTGGAGTTGATATGGACCCCAGATTTCTGAATAAAAAAGCAAAAGTCTCTGAGAAGCTAGGATTTCAAAGTCCACCTGTGGGAAGGCTGCTGCTGCTTGCTTTGCATGAGACAGTACCAGAGGATGTATGGGAAGGAGTTTCTATTTAGACTTCAGTGGGATTCTTACTAGCTCACCCACTCCAGTGGCCTTCAGTCCAACCCCATATCCAGCAATATGAGGTAGATCATTTATATTCCTTTTACAGCAGATCCAGATTAAAAGAAACTCAGTCCTAAGAATGTATTAGCTTAGCTTGTTTTTTTAAAAAGCCCATCCTTCTCCAAAACAGACAGAATCAAACAAACACAACCACCTGGACCCCTCCTGGCTGGAGGGGGGGGCGGCGAGAGGGAGCTGCCCCACGGCCATCCTGGGTCTGGGGGAGCTTGAAAGGAGCCCTCCCAGCCCCCACAGCTCAGTGCAGACTCACACTGAGATGGAAACCAGTGAGGGCCAGGGCACAGAGGGCTGAAGGGCCTCCTTGAGCCCTGGGCCACGGTGCATGCAGGGGAGCCTGAGCAGAAGAAACCTTCATCTCTCTCCCTGTAAAATGGGGGGGCCGGAGCTGACGCCCCCTCTCTGGCCATCTCTGCCAGGCAGTCCGACCCGGCCTCAGGGAGCAGCCACCCAGGAACCACTCATGTGGGAGCCTCAGTTTCCGCCCCTAAGGTGCCCCCCCTTCGCCTCTGGGCCCCGGGCTGAGGCCCACAAGACAACAATAGGGGCAGTTCGCAGGGCATCCCAAGTTTGCAGAGCACTGTGCGGGGATGCCTCCCCCCCAGGCTCAACATCGGTCACCCCTCCGGGTCCCGTGCCCCCCCCCTCCCGGGGTGCACTTCCCCAAGTCCCGCCCTCTCACCTGGTTGAACTCCTCGTCCGCGTAGATATCGATCAGGTCCACTCCCTCCGACATGGCTCCGGGACCCCGGGGGCGCCTCGAGGAAGATGGATGGCGGTGTTGCCGCTGCACGCCAGAGAGAGGGACACGAGTCAGGCCCGGGGCTGGAGAGAGGTCCTCGGACACCCCCGGCCCGCCGCGGGCGGGGGGAGGGGGCCGCCTCCGCCTCTGCGCTCAGCCCTCTCCTCCTCCCCGCCCCCCGCTCCTCGGGCGGGGGGAGCGGCCCCCTCCCCCCGGGCGGCCCGGCTCCTCCCCGCCCCCCCATCTCTCCCGGCCTAATCCCGCCCGCCGCCCGCTTTCGAGGGGGAGGGGGCTCTCCTACACGCAGCCTGATTTCTACGCGCCCTTCCCCCATCTCTCGGGGGCCAGGCCCCCCCCCCCCCCAGGCCGCCCAAGCCCTCATGCGGCCGCCCAGCTGGGTCTATCGGAGCTCGCGGGCTTCCACCGCCCCGCGCGCCGCCCAGGACTGACCGGGCCCCAGAGCCACCTCCGCCGCCTCGCCTCAGAGCGGACTCCGTCCCGGCCTGGGCCCAGGCCCGGCCCCGCCGCCCGCCCTCCGAACCCCGCCTGCCCCGCTGCCCCTCGCGCCGCGGTCACCGCCGCGCCCCCGCCTCCGCGCCCCGGCCCCGCCGCCCCCCGCCGCGCGCCCCCGTTACCGGGAATATGGCGGCGGCGAGTCTGGACTAGGCCCGAAGCGCGCGAACCTCTGCCCGGCCGCAGGCCCCGCCCCCTGCTCCCGCCGCCGCCGCCGCCGCTGCTGCCGCCGTCCCCCCTCCCCGCGCCACGCGCTGGCGTCACGCGCGCCGCCGCCCCACGCACACACGCAGCACGCACGCGCGCCCAGCCCCGCCTCTCCCACCTCCCCTCCGAGGCCCCGCGGGCGCATCGGGGCCGGCGCGAGGTGCCCGGATGTGGCGGGCAGACGCGCTTCCGGCCGGGCCTGAGCAGAAATGGCGGCGGCGGCTGCGCCTGCGGTTCGGGTGAGGAGAGTAGGCCGAGGCCGGGCGGGGGGGGGCCGCGGAGCCCCGGAGAGAAGGCCGGCCGGCCGGCCCTGCCTGGAATGAGGGCGCGGAGAGCCGCGCCCTCCCAGGCTGGGCCTCGGCTTCCCCATGTGTAAAATGAGGAGCCAGGCCGAACGTTCTTCGCGGCTCCGGCCTTGGCGTCGGGCCTGCCCGGGCTCGGCTTCGGCTTCGGCTCCGGCTCCGGCTCCGCAAGGTCCGATCCAACCTCGTCGTCGTCGTCGTCTCTTCTGTCCAGTGAGGATGACGGGCGGCTCCTCCCTCGCAGAGGATCGAGGGAGATGACGTGTGTAAACGTTTGCGAAGCGCATATACCCCACAACGCGCATGTACGCGCCGCCCCCTTGGGCCTCAGTTTACCTCTCCCTCACTTAAGCTAGTTGGCTGCTCTGGGCCCCTCCCTCTTCCTGTGGTCTCGCCCCCTCCATAATAGGAAGTGGCCTTAATGGCCAGAGGGAGGGTCTGGGCTGGGCCTAGATGCCCAGGCCCCCCCTTCCAGCCCCAGGTTGAACCCCCCCCACCAGCCCCACGTCCTGCCAGTGGGCCTCTCGCGCCCAACATGCAGTTAGTGCGTAATGGATGCCAGTTGCGGAGCTCTCGCGAGCACCGTTCAGCACAAGGCCGGGCTTCCCCGCCGAGGTGGTTCGGTCCTCCGCTGGGAGGGAAGCACCTGTAGCACGGCCGGGAGGGAGCCCAAGGGGCTGCTCACAAGGCCCTGCGGCCCTGGGCGAGACCCGGCCAGACCGATGTCTGCCCAGAAAGCTCCAGACCGACACCAGATGGGGCCGAGGAAGCCCCTGTGGGGATCGGTGTGGGGCCAGAACGGACGGGACTGGGTTCCGGATGGGGCCGGAGCGGGGCTAGAGGATCATAGTGTGGAGCTGAATGGGGCTGGAAAAAACCCCGGCCGGGCGTGGTGTGGTGCCCGACCGGATGCCAGATGGGGCCCGGAGCAGGCTGAAGGAAGCCCCAGTGGGGTGCAGTGTGAGGCCGATTGCCCGGAAGGGGCCGGGCCGGACCGGACGCCGGAGCTGGCTGGAGGGACAGGGTGTGGGACTGGACGGGGCCGGAAGAAGCCCTGGCCAGGCTCGTTGTGGGGCCTGATCAGATGCGGGACGGGGCTGGAGGGATGTAGTACGGGGACAGAACGGGCTGGAAGAAGCCCCAGAGTGGCGCAGTGTGGGGCCCAATGGCTGCACCAGACACCGGAGCTGGCTGGAGGGACAGGGTGTGGGGATGGAAGAAGCCCTGGCCGGGCTCGTTGTGGAACCCGATCGGATGCCAGACGGGGCTGGAGGGATGTAGTACGGGGACGGAGCGGGCTGGAAGAAGCCCCAGAGTGGCGCAGTGTGGGGCCCAATGGCTGCACCAGACGCCGGAGCTGGCTGGAGGGACAGGGTGTGGGGATGGAAGAAGCCCTGGCCGGGCTCGTTGTGGAACCCGATCGGATGCCGGACGGGGCTGGAGGGATGCAGTACGGGGACGGAGCGGGCTGGAAGAAGCCCCAGAGTGGCGCAGTGTGGGGCCCAATGGCTGCACCAGACGCCGGAGCTGGCTGGAGGGACAGGGTGTGGGGATGGAAGAAGCCCTGGCCGGGCTCGTTGTGGAACCCGATCGGATGCCGGACGGGGCTGGAGGGATGCAGTACGGGGACGGAGCGGGCTGGAAGAAGCCCCAGAGTGGCGCAGTGTGGGGCCCAATGGCTGCACCAGACGCCGGAGCTGGAGGGTGTGGGGATGGAAGAAGCCCTGGCCGGGCTCGTTGTGGAACCCGATCGGATGCCGGACGGGGCTGGAGGGATGCAGTACGGGGACGGAGCGGGCTGGAAGAAGCCCCAGCATGGCGAAGGGTGGGGCCAATCAGACACCGCATTGGATGCTGTATGGGGCCGAAGCGGGGCCAGAGGGATGCCGTGTGGGGCCAGACGGGCTGCAGGAAGCCTCAGTGGGGCACAGTGTGAGGCCCGATCACCAGACTGGATGCCTGAGCAGGCTGGAGGGACAAGGTGGGGCCGGAGCGGGCTGGAAGCGGTGGAGCGCAGTGTGGGGCTTGATTGCCAGATGATGCCGGACTGGAAGCCGTATGGGGCCAGAGCCGGGTCGAAGAGATGCGGTATGGGGCTAGATGAGGCCGGAATGGGGTGCAGTGTGTGGGGCCCGATTGCCGGATGGGGCTGGTCTAGACCGGACACTGGAGCCCAGCCCCAGCGGGGCGTGGTGTGGGCCAGGCTGCCGGGCACACAGCTGGCTAGGGCTCCACGGGCTTTGGCACCGTTCCCTCTCCCCACGCTCCCCCCACCCGCCCACCGCCACGCGAGGGGGCGGGGGGGGGGGCCTTCAGCCCTCTGGATCTTTGGTGGCGTTTTCTGCGTAGTTCTCTGGCGAGCCCAGGAGCAGACCGAATGGGCTTTGGGCCCTCTTCTGGTTTAAAGAGGCCGGAATGTGTGGTGGGAGGGAAGGCTCTTTAGGAGGACAGAGCCTAGAGAAGGGGTGGGGGGGCCGATGGCTCTGAGGCTGCTCCGGAGAGCCCAGAGGCCAGACCTGGACGGTGCCTCCCAGCACTGGTACCGCCAGTTTTGGCAGCTTGGGGGCTCATAGGAGTTTTAGCTGGAGACCATTTTAGCCCAGCCTTTCCATGATGCCGGTGAGAAAACTAAGGCCCAGAGAGTGTTTAGGTTTGTCCGTTTTTCTGCCGTCTCTGCATAGTCAAATTCCCATGTTGGCAAGTCTAAAAACATCCCTCCTTCTTTTCCCTCAGTTCTCAGGCTGTTGTTCTATTGCGTAAGTTGTTCTCCTGGAGGGTGGGTATGAGACTAGGCCTGGAGTCAAGAAGACCTGTATTTAGATCCAGATACTTACTAGCCTTGTGTCCCTGGACAAGTCACTTGACTCTTTTTTGCCTCAATTTCCCTCCCGGCTTTTGTCTCTCAGGTGTTATAGGGATCAAATCAGATAATGTTTGTAAAAGCCCTTAGCACAGTTCCTTGCTTATTGTTGTTTAGTTGTTGCTTTGTGTCCAACTACAACACCCTGGCTCATAATAGATATAGACATATGGCACCATAGTATTCCATTCCATTCAGACACCATAATTTGTTCTCCAGTTCCCCAAATGATGGGCATCTCCTAGTTCTTTGCAACTACAAAAAATACTGGCGTACATTTTTGTCTGTGGAGGCCGTTTTTCTTTGATCTTTGGAGCACTGTCCTAAGAATGGTATTGTTGACTCAAAGGCTATGATTCCAGCTTCCCTGATGGTGCACTTGGAGTCTGTTTTTTCACAGCCCCTCCAGCATTTGTCATTCCCCTTTGTTAACTTTGTCAGTTGCCTTAATTTGCATATCTAGTTATTATTTATTTTGAGCAGTTTTCCATATAGCTATAGATAGCTTAGAGTTTCTTGTTCTTCTCCTTGGACCGTTGGTTGATCAGCTGGGACCCTGAGAAGTTAAATGACTTGCTGGAGAAGAGGAGCAGAGCTAGGCCTTAAGCCTGTTCCTACAATTCCAATTCTACCTAGGGGAGAGATAAAGAGTTAGAGTGCATCACAACTAGTAGGAATGCTGGGAGATCAGAATTTAGACCTAGAAGGAATCCTTAGAGATTGCTAGTCCAACCCCCTTTTATACTTATGTACATATGTTTATGTGGAAACTCTGGGCCAGAAATAGTAATCATCCAATCAGTGTCACACCCAGATTCTCTGACTCTAAATATAATTCTCTTTCACTAAACCACACTAATTTTCATTTGCCCCCAAACCAAACCCTTCTCCAAATCCAATTTCTGTTGAGAACATCAAAATTTTCCACATTAAGTTTACTTATGTTCATAACCTTGGAGGCATCCTTAGCTCTTCTTCAACCTCTTTATCTGATTATTTTCCCAGTCCTGTCTGCACAGTATTTATCTTTTCTCTCTCCTCCCTTCCCATGGATATTTGCCTCTTTCAGGCCCTTGTGGCTGCTACCCTGGACAATTTTTATCCCCTCCCAGCTGATTTTCCCATCTCCAGTCTCCATCTAGGACGATCCTCCACGAGTTGTGGCCATGTTGTTCCCCAACTCTAAAACCTTAGCAAACTGAAACTTAACCTCTAGGAGAAAATACAAATTTCTCTTGTTAATGAAAACTCCATAATTTGGCACTAACCATTTTTTCCAGGTTTATTTTTTTAATCCTGTAAATTCTCTTCATTGTGAACTTGACAGACATTAACATTTCCATGTACAAAGAATCAAAAAAAGGACCTTTCTAGCTTTAACATTGTCCCCTGACACACTCTTTATTCCAGCCAAACTGGACTGCCCCCTCTTCCATCTCCTACTGCCATGCATTCGTTCATTCACATACAAACATCCCCATGCCTGGAGGGCTTTCCCTCTTCATCCTTGCCTTTCTGAGAGTCTTCTTTTAATGTTCAGCTCAGATACCCCTTCTACCTCTCTCTTCTTCCCAGCTGTTTCTATTCCCTTCTTCCTCACGATTCCTTTTGTTAGGTTTTTCTGTTTACATTGTAGAATGGGAGTCTATCCTGGCCAGGAACCAGTCTGGTTTAGCTTTTGTGTCTTCAGCACTTAGCACTGTGTCTTAACTAGCAGCTGTATGTTTGTTGAATTGAATTAGAGCATCTCTTACTTGGAATTAGTAGCTAGTTAATCCATCTGCCTCTGGTCCATCCTGCTCATGATCAGTTGGGTCCCATCCAAGTTCAACATTTTATGAATCTGCACGTTCTTTTCAGTGTGCAGTCCCTGGCACACAGTAGGCATTTAATAAAGTTTATTGAATTACATGCAGCTTGATTCAGTCAAGGTTTTGTTTTTGGTTTTTTTGCAGCTTCTTGCCTTGTCCAAGCACACTCTTGTGTCTCCCTTTGTGGGTAGTTTATTGTCCAGACGGTTCTACCGAGGGGACAGCCCAGCAGACTCTCAAAAGGATGTGCTTGAAATCCCCTTACCCCCATGGGAAGAGCGAACAGATGAACCAGTTGAAACCAAGAGGGCTCGCCTGCTCTATGAGAGCAGGAAGAGAGGCATGCTGGAGAACTGCATTTTGCTCAGGTAGGGCAGCAGGAGCCCCTGGGCTATGGAGGGACCCTCCCCAATGGCTAGGACTGCTCAGCCCTTCAGCTACAAGCAGCCCCTTGATTTCCTTTCTTTCTTCTCATTTAGTCTCTTTGCCAAGGAGAATCTGCACCAAATGACGGAGAGGCAGCTGAGCCTCTATGACCGACTGATCAACGAGCCCAGTAATGATTGGGATATCTACTACTGGGCAACAGGTACTGCCAGCTGGCAACCACGGTCTGCAGTCAGGGACCTAGATTCCAATTTGGCTCTAACACAAGATGTTCACTGAACTGAGCCTCCTGTGAGAAATGACTGGGTTAGATCAGATGGCCTAAGGCCCTTTTGCCTTGAAAGCTATATTCCCTTGGTGAGACCCTGGAGCACAGCAAAATGGGGTCATTGGAAGCTGGCTGACACCAGCAGCCTTGCTTTCTCTCTGTTCTTGACCAGAGACTCAGCCCATGTGCCTTTATAGTTAGCAGATTTCAGAGGTTATCTGGTCCAGCTTCCTTGCTTTACATTAGGGGGAGCAGAGTCTTAAAGAGGAAGTGACTTGTCTAATGAGGTTGATGTTAGCTGGCAGAGTCAGGATTTGAGCCCAGATATTCTGGCCCTTCCCAGGATAACAAGCTGCCTCTTAGATCTCAGCTCCTAGAACAGACACAGTAACCCTGGGCTTTGCTCTGTCCATTCCACGTTAGATACACATGCACAGGGGCCCATCAGGTTAGAACTGGAAGGGCCAGTGACTTGATGAAGGTCTGTGTGCAGTAGCGCAGCCAGGCTTCAGACTCAGTGTCTGGTTCCCCGGCCAGTGTGATCACCGCTTCCCTGTGTGGTGGGCCTGGTGCTCTTTGGCTAGCCCATGGGACAGTCCACCAAGGACAGGCATAAAAGAAATTCTAAAAATGAATCTTATTTTATGTTTGAGACTTGTCCCATCATTCAGCCAAGTTCTGTCTAATCTGTCAAATAAGCTTAAAATAATAGACTTTGGTAATTACAGAACCTGTGATCTGGTCAGAATGAAGACTTCTGCAATAGCCCCTATTGTTTTGGATGCCACTGGTGTCCAAGAAAGCAGAAGAGCCAGAATCCCTGGACTGGACTGGCTGTGGAGTCAGCACAGGGCTCAAATTCAGGTTCTGCTGCTTAATCCTGGTCATGTGATCCCATAACCTCTTTGGTCCTCAGGGTCCTTAGATGTAAAATGACTGTGACAGGCCAGCTCAGAGGCCTCCAGCACATGGTTATAGCATTTCTGGAAAGGCATGGATAGCAGTGACCCAGGCTGAGAAGTCCTGAATGGGTCTAAGGAAGAGGGTGGAACACAGGAGAGATCCCCCATCTGTATCGTTATCCAAGCTTTGGCTTATATATCACTAGCACCCTGAAACTCACAAAAGAGAATGTAATCCCCATTTTACTGATGAGGAAATTGAGCTCCTGTAATAGTAGGACTTGCCTAACCATACCCCACTCATATGTGTGTCAGCTACAGTGGGAGCCCAGTTCTCTTCACTTCCAAGCCCAGAGTTCTTTCCCCTAAGCCACACCAGTGTTAGACACTGTGTAGGCAGCACTGCCTGAGAAAGTGGTGGCCAGAATGTCGACATTGTTATGTTGACAACAAAAGAATGAAAAAAGCATTTGTTCAGTGCTACTATGGGCAAGGCTGTGTTCTTAGGCCTGGGGATACATTTTTTTTTTTTAAAGCAATTGGGGTTAAGTAACTTGCTGAAGGTTACACGGCTAGGTTTTTGTTTGTGTGGATTAAGTGTCTGAGGCCGGTGCTCTATTCACTGCGCCATGTAGCCGCCCCTGGGGATACATTTTTTAAAAAATAATTTATTTTTCCCCAGTTACATGTAAAGACAATTTTTAACATTCTTTTTAAAAAATTTTGAGTTCCCAAATTTTCTCTCTCCTTCCTTCACCTCCCACCTCCCTAAGACAGTAAGTAATTTGTCATAGGTTATACATATTCAATCATGCAAAACATATTACTATATTAGTCATCTTGTGAAAGAAGACACAGACCCAAAGGAAAAATAACACACACACAATACAGAAAGTGAAGAATGGTATGTTTTGGGCATAGTTCAGATTGCTCTCCAGAATGGTTGAATCAGCTCTCAGCTCTACCAACAGTGCATTAGTGCCCCAGTTTTTTCCACATGGGGACACATTTATAAATCACGAAAGTTCCAACCTTCAAGGAGCTTCCATCCAACAGGGAGAAACAAAGCAACAAGATTGCTGTTCTCAGAAAGGGCTTCTTAAACTAAGTAAGCACTTGTGCAGTTGTCCCACATATTAGCCGTGTGATTCGTTTGTCTAATCCAGTCAAATGTCAGTTCTGTTTCAGTTGAGATTATAACAGCAGGGCAAACTGAGGCAGATTTCTGAGCAAGATAACATTTATTAGCTGTCAATAAATGGGTGAGTGGTTCCCTTACTGAGCAGGATAGGTGACATCATGGCATCGAAGGTAGCCTGATTGGTTACAGAATTGAGGCTGGGAACAACCTGATTGGTTGGAAGTTTGGCAGGTGGGGCTAGCAGTGAGCCCCTTCCTTGTCTCATGAGACTGAGAAGTGCTCTTTGAGTCCAGGTGTGAGAAAGCAATCTGGACTTGTGGCAAGACAGCCGTCCTTGGGGGATAGCTGCTGGGCCCAAGCTCCCTTACTCTCTCACACGTTCCCCAGGGCGAGTGGGAGAGTCGGGTTTTTAAACATAACCCATTCTGGGCCAGCTGAGCGCTGAGAATCGCCACATAGGTGCTTACAGCCCAAAGGCAGTTGCTTGTGAATAGAATCAATAAGAAAGTGATAGAAGATCCGTTCCAGTCTTCTCAATGCCATCTGTGTGCTGGGCACCACATGATGACAGTACACCAGCAGCCACAGTGGCTGAGAATAGTAGCAGACACCACCTACTGTGCGCTGGGCACTGTGGTCATTCCTTTACAGATACCTCATTTGATCCTCACAACAAACCTGTGAGATAGTTGCTATTAGTACCCCTTTTTTATAGCTAGGGAAACTGAAGCAGGCAGGTAAAGTGGCTTGCCCAGGTTCACACAGCTAGGAAGAAGCTGATTTGAATTCAGGTCTTCCTGACTCCAGGCAGGCCCAACACTCTCTCTCTGCTTTGCGGCTTCCCACATTCCTCTGACCACAGTTACCTCTGTATAAAAGTCCCAGCTTGAAGAGAAGGCACAGTCTAGGGAATGTTATACACACTGGAAACAACCAAGAAACAGGTCAGTCCCGAGCTCAGCTGTGGGGTGGGATGGGTATGGGCCTGCTCATTGCAGAGGCAGTCCCCCTGAGCCCTGGGTCAGAGCGCAGGTCTGGAGCTAAGTACCAAAGCCTGAGGCTGTCTCTTACCCCTTCATCTTCTTTTATTCGGCAGAAGCAAAGCCAGCCCCCGAGATCTTTGAAAATGATGTCATGGTGATGCTGAGAGAGTTTGCCAAGAACAAGAAGAAAGAGCAGAGGTTGCGAGCCCCAGATCTTGAGTACCTCTTTGAGAAGCCAACCTGAGCTTTATTCTGCCCTGGCCCAAGGGCAGGACCCTAAAGGACACACCTTAGCCTTTGGTCACCTGCTGTCCCCACCACCAGCCAGACTGTAGAAGGCCCCATTCCCAGAGTCTGTCACTTGTATCACTTCTCATAAAAGGCCTTCTTGTATCTCAGCTTGCACGGCCTCCGTGGTGGTTTGTCTCTTTAACTCCACAGTCCAGCCCTCCTCTCTAGACTCCAGAATACAATGCAAGAGCTCATTCTAATAGGACTAGATGAAGCCTGCTCAAGTCAGTCCATGGGGGAGCCCAGAGCCCAGGGGGATCCTCACCCAACCCAAGGCTTAGTTTAAGTAAAATTTCTCTTCCTACTTCCAAGCGGTTAGAATAATTCTGCCTCTAAAAATCTATGATTTCATCAGTGTGGTTAACTCCCATCATGCCTAGAGGTCACTACCCTTTTGTGCTTTAGTAGATGGTTATATGATTCTTTGTGGGCAGAAAAATTCTTTGCCTGATGGCCATCCTTTTGAAAATGGTTTGGTCTGCACTAGGTCAGCTGGTTTTCAGATGAGTGTCTGTCACTAGGCCCCACTCACAAGCCTCTGCAGCTTGGTAGGACCTCCCAGGGCCTGCCTTCCTCTGGCAGAGTGCTTAAAAACCTAGGGGTCACCTCCATGCCACTCTGGCATTTCTATAGTCCAAGGATGTTCTCTCAGAGAGACAGCTGAACCTCTGTGATGAACTGATCATTAAGCTTAGTAATGACAGGGATGTCTCAATAGCAAGTCCTTAAGGTGGCCCACAGGGCCCTGGGCTCAGCAGCTGCCTCTGATACTGGTTCCTTGACTCTCAGTACTCCTAGTTGCTGGGGAATAGAGGGTGGCTTTACACTGGAGCTCCCCATCTGGATGATATCACAGGTCCCAGCTCCCTCACTCCCCCGACAGCAATTCTGTGAAGACAGGTCTTCCCATTTTGCAGATGTAAGTAATTTGCCAGGATCTGCTCAGACATTCTTTCTGCTGGCTTAGCATGGCTGACTATGCCCCCTGTCCTGCCAAGTCCTAAGCCAGGTGTGGCGGTAAAGAGGGCTGCCTGGCCAGGGAAGTACGCCATGTTCATCTTGATATGTTAAATCCCCAATTTAATTAGGGACTGACTTTTCTTCTCAAAAGAGCTGGGCATTTGGAATCAGGGAGGCTGGAAACCTACTTTCTAGCCTCTGCCCTGCCAGAGACATGCCATATGCTCTTGGACAGGCCAGCCACTTGGAACCCATTTACTGGTCCGGTCTTCCTCACCTCCTCAGAACCACAGGACTTCAACGGCTTGGCTCCGTCCTGCACCCTGGAGGGCGGCCATTGGTTGTGGTTTCTCCGCATTTTTATATCCCCAGATCCTACCTTAGCCTGGCACATAGTAGGTGCTAAGCAGATGCTTATTAGGTTGCATCTGTGCAAGAGATTATTAGTGATGGCTTATAATTGAAGAGAAAATGCTGACGTGAGGAGACAGTGCTTAGAATGAGCAGGGTTGCCAAAACTAGGAATGGTCACATGGGTCCTAACTGTATTGGGGATGGATGCATGTGAAAGGCTACATAAAGAGCAAATCAAGCTGGGTGGGGGAGGGGAAGGAGCTGGCCCTGGGGGTTGGGGCTGCTCTGTCCCTCTGTTCTTAATGGTCTGCACCAAGATAGTCCATTGCCTTGTCATGGCCTCAGGCTCAGTGCTTGGAGGCTCCCCCTTTCCACTCAGCTGTGATTCACAGGGCTTTTTATTTCTGAGCTGGGGCCCAGGGACCACCCAGCCACCTTCTCTTTGTATTGCTTTTCTGGGCCAAGCAGGGTGTGAAGGCCTTGACCAACTTCAAAGCCAGAATTGATAAGAATGGAGTTCTCCTGACCCTTTTCTTCCATTGGCTAGAAGTCTGGTGCACAATGTCTTGGCCTCCAGAGAGCCGCATAAGCCAAGCTGGGCTTCCTGCCTGCCAGGAATCCTTTCAAATGCATAGCCCTGCAGCCCTGGAGTCTAGCTAATACATTGCTTTGATAGCTTCGCCATTCAGAAACTTGTGGGCTTCCCATCGCTCAAGTATCCTCTCCTTATCTTGGCAGAGCTCCTCGAGCTAATTCTAGCCTGCCCTTCTGGGCTAACACCCGGCAGCTTACAGACCCCCCATTATGGCTCCTTTTGTTGGTTCCTGGGACCATTTCCACTCTCCATTCCCAGCAGATACTCCTCCCAGTCTGGAGCCTGCACATGCCTGGAGCCCTCCATCCTGGTCAGTGTCCCTCTGATTCACAGTCCTGTTAAAGGCTCTTTGAGCCTCCCCTCAGGCTCTACCTGAAATGGTTCTCTCCCTCCAGCTTTTCATGGCCTCTTTTCTTTTGCCCCAGACATATTTATGTCATATCATATTTCCATCCCTATGCTACTGTTTAAATTCCAAACTTCTTAAGGACAGAAATTGCCCTTTTAAATCTCTGCATTCCCCAAACTGAGTGCAGGACCTTGCACTTAGTAGATCCATAATCTTTGTTTAATTGAAATTCCCTCAACCTGCCTGGCAGGGCCCATGGGGTTGCCATGACAACCAGAGGATGGTTGAGCCAGTACAGTGGACAAGAACATGTGAAAGTAACTTATTGAGGGAGGGAGATTCTACCAAACACTGGCTGCAGCTCCAGCTCATTTAGCTTTCAGTCCTACCGATTTCAAGAGGAAGATCCGAAAGGTCACAGAAGATGTCAGAGCCAAAGGGGACTGTGTGCACCCCAAAACTGTGTGCAACAGAGATCCTTACCCAAATAATACTCAGAGGCTTCTCAAGGTAGGAAGCAGAAAAGAATGGCTTATTACAATCTCGAGAAAGGGCCACCCTCCTGACAAATGGTCAGGGAGGAGAAGCAATTTACAAAAGGAAATGGTGAAGTTAGAAAGCCCTAAGGAGGGATTCTCCCCCACCCCCCTGCTGACTCTTTTCTTCCATTGGCTGGAAGTCAGGTGCACAATCTAAGCTCGGCAATCTACCTCAAGTACCAGAACAAGGAAACTAGACCACTCAATGTACATTTGAGAAAGCACTTCTGGCCTTATTTGGCATATCTTATGCTGAGGTGGCCTGGGAAGGGTCTAAGTCCCAGATTCGCAAGGTCAGGTGACCTCTAAACTTAGGCCTAGTGGATGCTGAAGCCACTCTAGATTTGATTTTTTCAGAATGGGGAAACTTCACTGCAAATTATCCCTCACAGGACCCAAGCTCAGCCATTAGAGATAAGGAAACCAAGAGCCAGGAAAACCCAATGACTTGCTCACTTGCTTGAGGAAGGAAAACAAGATACAACAGGTCTTGAGATGTGGTCTCATGAAAACTCTGTCCTGGAAAGGAATGGAAGGTAGAATTGAGCAGGAGACCCAGGGAGGGGGCAGCCATCAGAGCCTGCAGCTGCAGGTAACTGTTCCCTAACCTGGCTGCCCTCAAGCCTTACTTCACAGGGCAAGAGAAGAGCTTACATGAAGAAAGGTTTCTGGGTTGTGATCACAGCATCTCCATTCCATAGCTGCTTACTATGAACCTGTTAGATACCAGAACCATAAAATTGGAAAGGACTCTAGGGGTCATCTTGCTTGAGCCCTCATTTTATAGAAGGGGTAACAGACTCTGAAAAGAGCAATGGCATGCACCAGGTCACTGTTGGGGTCTGTGGCTAGAACTTTAAAAAGGTTACCAGAAGAACCAGACAGGCCAGTCCATGGCCATTTTACTGGCCAGGAGACATCTACAGGACCCTAGAGATGGAGGTGAGGGCTGCCACCCCCTTAGGGTAGCAGCTGCCACCTCCCAAGTTAGGGTAGCAAGTCCAGCACCAACTGTTCAAAGGGCAGGAGCAGGCAAGGGATATATCCAGGGAGGAATTCCATGATGGTCTGGGGAGAAGCTGCTCCCAAGACCTAGCCTATACCATTCTCTTGCTAGGCCTTTCGGGTTCATCTTCACTCCAGTCTCAAAGGCCACACAGGTGTTTTGTAGGGAGAGGTACAATTCCACTTGAGTGGCTCTGGTTGGGTGATCTTTGAGGTCACGGGTAGGAAGCTTACAATCTGCTAGAAATGAAAATAGACCATCCTAGGACTCATGCTTCCTACTCCCCTTGTCCCCAAGAATGCCAGGCTAATGACTTTCCTGAACTTCTTCCCTTCCCATTCCTGCCTTACAAGTTTGCTTAATGGAGTGTTTCACCACTCTCCAGTTCACCCAAGGAAAGGGGCTGAATGAAGTGAGATGTTTCTTATCCAGACCTTTGGCTTTTGGTCATCTTTGTAAGTAACTGGCCTTACCATCTGTTGGGCAGTGTTTGGTAGATTGGAGCAATGTAAACAGTTTTTCCTTTTATTAGACATTAAATAAAAATAGGCCACCTACAGTGCATTTTTAGATATTATTAACAAACATATCCAGTGCCAGGAACACACCAAGGAGCTGTAAGGAACAGAAAGTAGGTTCAACCTTTTCACTTTGACAAATAGCTGTTCATTACCCTTGTTCACACATCAATGTGCTTTCAAAACTTGTGTCTGCTCCATTTCCAGCCCCTGTGCTTCTGTCTTCTTAATGCTATTGCCCAGGCTCCTGCTGGACAAATTCTGCCAGTATCCTGGGTCCCTGAAGCCTGCCTGGCTTTCCATCTTGCATGGAAGAAGCAATGGGTAATGGAAAAGATTGGTGCCAAGTAAGAACAAAGTTTGGAACAGGCTCTTATACTTCCTAGCAAGGGGACGTTGGGCAAAGGACTTGTTGAAAAGCCTCGGTTTCCTCATCTGAAAAACAAGCATAATCACACTCAGGCTTCCTGCCTAGGACCTTTGGATTTACAGCCTGATGAGACTTCAGAGACCATCCAGTCCAGCCCTATGTTTTGGCAGATGAGGAAGCCCAAGCCCAGAGAGTTTAAGTGACCAACCTGTGGGTCATAAACAATGGAACTAGGATTTAGATGGTGGTCCTTGGGCTCACAATCCTGTGATCTGTGTCAACTTTGGAGCATGTGACAGATGAAATCTGAAGTAACTGAGGCAACAAAGATTAGAGCTTCCAAGTATATTGATTTATTAAGCAGTGCATGCCAATTGCACAACAAAATAGAATCAGGCCTCCTTGGCTTGGCACTGGGCCCCTAAACAGGGGAAGACAGATTTTTTTGCATTAAAAGAAAAATAACCAGGATCTAAGATTAGGTCATCTGCTTTATAATTGGAGGAAAGATTAGAGATTTTCCAAGTTGAGAGGGGGAAAGCAAACAGGCATGATTCCCTGAAATCAGAAAAAGACGTTATATTCCCCACAAGTGTCTGTATCCAGTCAAAGGTATGTGGAAACAAGAGCTGCTTGACCAGTCTTCAGATACAATATTCAAGTCGCTTGGAATGTCTAATTATGAAAACAAAACAGAAAACCTTCCATCTTCAGATCTGACTAGGTTTCTGGTCAGCATAACCTAAGTCCTTCATTAAGGATCTCCGAGGCACATGTAGAGGTCATCCAGCTTCCCAGCCCTGAAGGACTCCATTCAAATGATGCAGCAAAGTCTTCTCATAGTTCCCAAAATCAAATAAAGTTTCACAAGACAGAAATTGGACTAGACCCATAATTGAATAGAAAGGGAACTGAGCTAACTCCAGAACTGAGTCACAGGATGGAGTCAGTGTGGCTCACTCAATTCCCACAAGTGCTATGTAAATGTGAATTATTCCTATTCTCTCTTCTCGGTTTTTATTATCTTTTAAAATGTTATGGTGTTTCTCTGCCCCATAATGTAGCTCAGTTTCAGATGAGCCAGAAAATTATTCTCCATGGTTTTCAAACGAGAACCTCAAAATGTCTGCTCTTGAAAGGTCATACTGGATAAACTCACATTTGAAGAATTCTCCAGGCCAGTGTCCACCTGCTGCCCTCCCTCCACCTGGGATTACATGAAATGGCTTTTACTGAGCCTCATTGTTCAGCCTTTTCCAAGACCGAGGCTCGACAAAGCTGTCCCCACGAGATTCCATTTTGAGGAAGTACATAGGCCCGCCATTCTTCACTCACTGGTAGGCCCTGCCCCTGACTCCTTGCTCTGCCACCTTCTCACCCACCAGTCCCTTTTTCAACTTCCTTTGGGTCTGGTCTTCTGCCATGAGGATGAAAGCTCTTTGAAGGCAGGGACTGTCTTTTCTCAAGCGATTAGCACAGTGCCCAGCATATATGAAGACCCTAACAAATGTCTGGGTCACTTTGGTTGTTAACAGTGACTTTGTTTGCCTTTAGGCCAATCCAGTCACATTCAAGCTTGAGGGAAGGCCTAAATCCAGTCACATAAACAGAGCCAACCTTCAGGAGCATGGGACTGGCAGCTGAAAAGGACCTCAGAAGCCCTCTCAACACCTCATGTTGAGAAGACATGAAGGCTCAAAGAGTTACAGTCATTCAGTCCTCATTTTGCAGATGACCACTCTTAGGGTTAGAGAGATTAGTGACTTTCTGAAGGTCACACAGTCATGGGGGTGGGGAGGGGAATTAAAAAACAGGCCTCCCTGTCTTCCTGCCTCCCTTCTTTCCTCACTTCCTCCCTTCCTCCCTCCCTCCCTCTCTCCCTCCCTCCCTTCCTTCCTCCTTTCCTTCCATCTTTCCTTTCCTTCCTTCTTTCCTTCCTTCCATCTTTCCTCCTTTATTTCTTTCCTTCCTCCCTCCCTTCCTTCCTTCCTTTCTTTCCTTCCTTCCTCCTTTCTTTCTTTCCTCCCTTCCTTCCTCTCCTCCTTCGCTCCCTCCCATCCTTTTATTCTCTTTCATTCCTCAAATCCAGTTCTCTTTCAACCACACCATGGACAAAACACATTTGTGGCTGTTGTTTTGGTGAACTATAATTAAATCCCTATTCTTCATCCATTAAGGCCACTAAGTGGCGCCATAGTGGATAGAATGCCCTGCTTGGAGTCAGAGGATTTATCTTCCTGAGTTCAAAAGTGACCTTGGACACTTATAGCTGGGTGATCCTGGGCAAGTCACTTAGCCCTGGTGCCTCAGTTTCCTCATCTGTTAAATGAGCTGGAGAAGGAAATGGTAAACCACTCCAATATACTCGCCAAGAAAACCCCAAATGGGGTCTCGAAGTTTCAGACATGACAGAACAATAAATTCATCCATTCATTGTTAATATTAAGCACCTGCTAATGCATTAGCTACTGTGCTAAGCCTATGGATACAAGGACAAAACGTGATCCTAAGCAAGTGACCACCTCCCTCTGCCTCAGCAGTGTTCTTGGGAACACCAAGATCAGCTGAGACTCTGTGTGTGTACATATATACATATATTCATAGTTTTATATATGTGTGTGTGTGTGTGTAAACATATGACTTTGCAAACCTTAAAAAGCATATATAAATGTTAGCTATTAATGCATTTTATAACATCCTTTGAAAGTTCAATGTAGCAGGATTTGCATCTGGCAGCTCCCTCCATGTGAAGAGGATGGGACTGTCCTGTTCCCAGTAAAACCTGCCTTCGAGATTTTTCTATTCAAGGAATGTTTTGATTGACAAGGCTCTGAGGAGTGTACAAACAAACCATCCTTCCTAAGCCCTACTTGACAGGGGTATCCGAAAATGGACAGAAGGCTGTTTGGTGCTTCTCTGAAGGGATGGGCTATAAAACTGCTGGGGGCCTCATTGGGCTCTTCCTTGGCCAAATTAAGTAATTCGATGCAAGTGGTTGTTTATGTCCCCTTGAATTTGGGTGGAGGAGAGGGGCACCAGTGTATTAAAATGAAAGTGTTTGTTCCCTCTCCCACAAGTCACAAGAGCCCTTCACTCTCCAGGATCCCTCCTGGTGGCTCTGCTGTGATCTGGGATGGATATGCTGGGTGATAAGGATGGGGAACGGGGAGGAGGCAGAGCTCCTGAATTCAAATTATGCTTCTGTTATCTCTTCCAAGGAGAATGATCTTTGGACCAGGGAAGGGCTGAACAATCATGATTCAAAGAAAGTTGATACCCAAGATTGGGACAGAGATATTGAGAGGTCACTTAGCCAAGCCCCTGAGGAGTTCTAGTCACCTGGCCCAAAGGAAAGATCTAACAGGCCTCTTTTAGGGACCTGGGAAAGGCTGGAGACCAGAGAGGGGGCCCATTGTAGAGAGGCACCTTTATGTTTCCTGTAAGGGAAAGCTTCTTCACCATAGAGATGAGGCCCAATGGACTGGGGCTTACCTTACACAGTCTCCTCCCATTAGATTGTAAGCTCCTTAACTGGAGGGATTAATTTATTAATTGCATTCCCCAGCACTTAGAATAGTGTCTGGCACAGAGTAGGCCTTTAATAAATGCTTATAACAGTTTGGATAATAGTTCCCTCTCACTGGAAGTGTGCAAGCAAAGGCTGGAGGGCACTCATCAGAGGCGTTGGTTAGAAATGGGGAATCGTGTTCAGATATGGTATAAGCCAGATGACCTCTGGGCTTCCTTACAACTCTGAGGTTCTGTGGACCCCACCCTCAGCTCCACCTCTGATGGAGACTCAGACTCCTAAGAAGGGGAAGAGACCTGAAAAGATCCAACCACTGGAAGGTTCTGTTGTCCTGTGTTATCCTAGAGAATTCATTTGAGGGGTGTGTGTGTGTGTGTGTGTGTGTGTGTGTGTGTGTGTGTGTGTGTGTGTGTGTATGTGTGTGTGTGTGTGTGTATGTGTGTGTGTGTGTTTTGGGGGAAGAGTGGGCGACATTCTCAGTTTGGATGAAGGATGAAATAAAGCAGGAATGGGAGCAGATGTGTGGGGAAACCCTTACAGAGCTGAGTTCTAATTCAGGTCAGCAAAAAGATCTATTAGGGAGAGGATGGAAACTTCTCGAGGGCAGAGACTGTTGAGTATTTCATCTTCTGGTCTCTTGTGCCTTGCACACAGTAGGTATATTGTTATAACACAACATACACACTGAATAAGCGGGAAAGTACATATGGGGCTGGATGCCCCTATTCACATGCACTCAGACCCACCTGCAGACATTTGAAATAGGCAAATAATCATTATTTTTGACCAGACCATCTGTTTCTACCCTTTCCTACACACCACTGGTTAGCATGACTTGTTCAGCAAATCTGTTGTTAAACAGGGGGATCCTGTAGCTACGTAGACCTTGGACAAGTCTCTTAACTTTGTGTCTCAGCTCGTTTATAAAATGGGGACAAGTAGCACTCACCCATTCTGTTGCACAGAATCATTTGGAGGACAGGAGGCGTTTTGTAAGCCACTCTCTAAATGCAAGGGATTGTGCTTCCTCTATGGGAGCTCCCTCTTTTCCTGGGGGAAGTGGCAGCCCAAGGCTGCTGAATGGCACAAGTCTTATTGTGTCCTACTACTAGTACTACTACTACTACTACTGTCACTACTATCACTACCCCTACTACTACTACCATTACTATTACTACCACCATTACTACTATTTCTATTCCTACTACTACTACTAGACATGCTATTGATAGACAGAGGAACAGCCTGGCTATGTATGTGCCCCTTTACTGGGAACAGAGCACTGGACTTGGATTCAGGACAACCTGAGTTAAAACCTTGACTCAGACACTTACTATTTGGGTAATCCTGGGCAAGTCACTTCCCTTTCCTCAGTCTTCTCATCTGTGAAATGGGGACAATCAGAACACCTGCTTCCCCTGGTTGTGATAAAGTGGTGCTGCATAGTTGCTAGTCACTGTTATTCTAGCTCTTTTTTTTTTAAAGCAGTTGGGGTTAAGTAACTTGCTCAAGGTTACACGTCTAGTCATTATTTATGCGTGGGTGCTCATTTTCTGAGGCCGGATCTGATCTCCGGTCATCCCAACTCTGAAGCCAGCACTCTTACTCACTGCGCCACCTAGCCACCCCTATTCTAGCTCTTGCCATCCCACAGAAGCCACCTGTGTAGGTGAGCTACACAGAAGCAGCTCCTCTCTGGGCCTTCCTCCCATGCGCACAGAGCCCAGGCCAGGACAAAGCAGAGCAACGGTTGGGCTGAAGCTTCAGGGATAGGGAAAGTAGGTGAGTTTTTCTTTTTGGAGGAAGAAATGCTTAGGACAACAGAACCACAGAATCATGTTGTAGAACTCCAGAGCTCAAAGGGCCCTTAGAATAAAGCAAGTCAGGGTGAAGTGAGGCCTGAGATTGGGAGCCTGTTGACTTTCTTTGTGTCTTGGACCCCATTGTCAGGCAGACTAGAGAAGTCAAAAAGCCCCTGCTCAGAATCATGTTTTTATGCACACAAGATAAAATATGTAGGATGACAAAGGAAAACAATTATATTAAACTCAGTTATCAAAATATTTTTTAAAACAAGTTCACAGGCTCCAGGTTAGGAAACCCTTTCTTAGAACATGAAATGTCAGAGCTAGGAAGGACCTTGGGACCCAGAATGTCAGAGCTGGAGTCACTTGAGAGTTTATTCATTCCAACTCCCTCATTTCACAGATGAGGAAGAGGAAGACCAGAAAGAAGAGGCAACTTGCCTATGAGATAATATTTGTAAAACCCATAGCACTGCACTTGGCCCATAGTAGGCCCTGTATAAATGCTTCCTCCCTTCCCCATGGCCACGCAGCTAGTGAGAAGCTGAGAGAGCCCAGTCTCAGACTGGGGACTTCTGCTGGTTCCACAGGCCTTGCTGCTATTCAATCCAGTTTAAATCATTTCAGAAAATATTTCTCCATTACCTATGATGTGTAAAGCCCAGTGCTAGGCACTATGTTCTTCAGAGTAACCATCCCCAAATGGAACAGGCTCTGCTTGCCAGGAATTTTCCTCCAACCAATGCAAACTTCTCACGGTGGGCACCCCCACCAGCAGCTCAGCCCAGCCTCTGCTGGTCAGTTAATGAAAATCATGAAGGTGGCCGAAAGCCTGGTAAGGATTTTCTTTAACTTGTAAATGATTTCTCTCTTTTCTTTCATCTACCCTGGGCCTTCAAGGGTGCAGGCTACACTCCCTTCATGTGCTGTGTTCCCTCCTCCAAGTAGGAGCATTTGTATGGTATAAGGGCTTTGTAAGTGGCCTCATCTCTCTCTCTCCTCCCTCTCTCCTTCCCTCTTTCTCTCTGTCTCTCCTCTCTCTCTCTCTGCATGTGTCTGTGTGTGGGTGTGTGTCTCTCCCTCTCTCTCTCTCTCTCTCTGTCACTCTCTGAATGTGTTTCTCTGTTTCTGTCTTGCTTTCTCAGGGCACAGCAGTTCTAGGCATCTCAGAGACCCAGTGCAGAGCTGTACATATTACTGTATATAATTTCTTTTTAAAATAAGTTATTAGTCTCTTTTGTTTTCCCATCAGCCCAATCCCACTGTGCCACTCTCCCAGCCCTCCTCAGAGGCCCATGCCTTTTGCCAAAGAATGGGGGTGGGGCAGGAAACAGCAAAGCTAAACCAATATATTTTAAAGGTATGAAGGCATACTCTTTGTACAAAGGTGCTTTTTCATATCTCATCTTTGGGCCCAGACTTGCTTACCATATATTTCAGTAATCAAAAGACCTGCATTTTAACCAGGTTATTAGACATACTTACAACCAAATACCCCATTGCGTGAACTGAGATAACCCTAAATTCAGACTCTTGAGCTGGTCTTCGGTTGGGTTTATTGCTGGGCCCATTCTCCAGAGATAGCCAGAATGACCCTGGCCTAGGTCAGTCACCCCTATGGCTAGGTGTTCTTGCCTCAATCCAGCTGCCCTGAGACTCTCTTCATCTCCATCACCAGAATGACTGGCTTTCATGCCAGGGCTGTGAGCAGGTACTCAGACCCCCCACCTGACTCCTTCCCAGGGGGGCTGGAGCATGCCCCCATGACCAGAGCCCTTCTGGCTCCTCTGCTGACCTCCCTACCAAATGCTTCTTGTGGTCCTGGATTTCCTTACAATAATATTTCTTATTCATTTACAGTCCCACAAATATGTCACCTTCACTTTCAAGTGAACAATAACATAAAAAAGATCAATGTGGATTAATTGATTGAATCCTGTTTCCCCTCCTCCCCTTTATCGATTCAGTTTCTATTGAATTGACTCAGCTGCATGCATTTTGTATCCCCCCCCCTTCCTCCATAGAATAGCAGCTTCTTCAGGACCAAGCCCCCTTGGTTTTCTCTTCATATGCCCAGCACCCAGTACTCTGCCAGCAGCAGCAGTTTAATACATGGTTAGAGAACTGAATTGAATCTTTCTCGAAGAAAAAAAAGGTCACTGAGATAGAAAGGTTCTATATTTAACAAAATATTTATAGCAGCACTTTTTGTGGTAGTAAAAACTGGAAATAAAATGGCTCTCCATTGACTGAGGAAAGGCTAAACCAATGGGCTAGATGAGCAGGGAATGTCATTGCATCAGAGGAGTTTAGAGACTTGGGAAGACTGTTGGGAAGTGGCCCAGAGTCAAAGAAATGGCTTTAAGAAAGCAGCATGCACTGGGGCCCAGGGAGGCCAGTTCCGTGCTTGTGCACCTGCTCTCGGGATTCAGGAAGCTGACTCAGCCCTCTCCTCATGGAGAATGCCCCAGGGTCGAGAGGCCCTTGTGTGGTCCAGGCCAGGCTTGACCCAAGGCCCAGTCAGCTCTCTTTACCCTCTGCCATGGTCAAAGGCATTGAAACTGTTGTCTATTCATAAACAGCCTCTTGGTCCATGAAGAAGTTGGAATGGAAAACCATGGAGGTGGGAAACTCTATGGAGAATATGACATGTGGGCTGTCAGGGGTTTTGCTTAAATGTTTTTGTTGTAAGGGAGAGGGTGTGTGTGTGTGTGTGTGTGTGTGTGTGTGTGTGTGTGTGTGTGTAGACCACTGTGGAATAAAAACAAAAGGCAACAATAAAACTTAGATTAATGAAAAAAATTGGTCATTGGGGCATGAGGATTGAGCTGAAAACTTTTGTGACAGATTCTGAGATTCTGAGCCTGGCCCTTTGCCAGCAAGTAGACATCTCCCTTTCCCTGGGAGCCTGAGCCACTGGCAAAGGAGCTTAGCTCCCCTGGTGTGTGTGCCCGCAGGCATCAGGAGATAGGCTTCATAAGTCCAATCTGGGACTTTCTGATGCTGTGCCAGGCTCCCCAGAAGCCCAAGGGCTTAAAAGAACCCAGCACTGTGACTGGGAGGAGAAGGAGGTGGGATTCCTGACCCTCCTGGGCCGGGCAGGCGCTGCCACCACAGAGCTGGTGAAGGGTTTCGGGAGAGAACAAAAGGAGAGACATTTCCCAGCTTCTGGCACTGAACAGCATGGCCTCCTTAGGACTCTGTAAAGGAAGTGAAGGGGATGAAGTGGAGAAGGGACTTTTCTTTCTGTGTTATTCGTGCGGCTGAGCTCCCGCCTTCACTCTGACGACTTTCTTCAGTCAGTCAATCGACAAGCATGTATTAAGCACTTACTGTATACCAGGAATTATCCTAGTGCCAGAGGATATAAACAGAAAGAATGAAACAGTCCCTACTATCGTAGAGTCTATCAGGAGAGACACTATGTATTTATCTACGGCCAGGTGGTGCCAAAGTGCACAGAGTGCCAGGAGTCAGGAAATCTGGAGACAGGAAGAATCCTCTTCCTGAATTAAATCCAGCTTCAGACATTTCTTAGTTGTGTGACTCTGGGTGTATCACTTCACCCTGTTTGCCTCAGTTTCCTCATCTGTAAAATGAGCTGGAGAAGGAAATGATAAAACACTAGGACCCCAAATGGGGTCATGAAAAGTCAGACACAACTGAAAATGACTGAACAACAGTACCCACAGAACAGATAGAGGTTAAATGGAGTGAACATACAAGTTTGGGAGGAAGGGAGGAGGAGATCAGCAAAGGCTTGAATAGAAGAAGGCACCTAGCCTACATCTGGGGGGGGGGGCGGTCAGGAAGGTCATGTTTTATTGTTTCATGAGCAAAGTTTCCTTTGAGTGATGCTGCTATCTGTCTACATTTGCAAAAGCTCACACTAAAGCAGTTTTTACATAAATAGTATTTTACTTTCTCGAATAACATGTAAAGATAGTTTCTAACATTTATTTTTTATAAGATTTTTGAATTCCAATTTTTTCTCCCTCTTTTCTTCCCATTCCCCTCCCCAGAACAGCAAGCAATCTGATAGAGATCTGACCTGCATCTTAAAGGCAGATACCCTGGGAGTGAATTCCAGATTTGAGGGATGGACAAGGGCACCAGGAAAGGTCACTGGCCATCGATGTCACAATCAGGTGGTGAAGGGCTTTCAGAGTCAAGCAGAAGGATTTCTATTTTATCCTAAGGGAAACCATTGGAGTTCCTTAGTAGGGGAATGACTCAGTCACTTTGTCAGCTGTGTGCAATGGGCATTGCCTTGGGGTGGAGAGGAGCTTAAAGCAGGAAGACCAATTTGGAGGCCACTGCAGAGAGGTCCAGAAAAGGGGCCAGGAGGGCCTAAATTAAAATGGCAGCCATGAGAGCAAGGTGAGAGATGTGTGCCTGGGCAGGTGTGGCAGGAGCAGGTGAGGGCTCAAGGTCAACACTGAGGCTACATACCTGGGAGACTGAAAGATTGAGGATGCCTTCCACAGGAGGCCTGTCCTGGTCTCCCCAGCCATTGGTGCCCTTTCCTCTGAAGCACCCTCATTTCCTCTCCCTTATCAGATGCTTTGTCATTTGCATGTTGGCTCCCTTCTTCAGATGGGAGCTGCTTGAGAGCAAGAGCTATCCTTTCCTTTCTTTGGACCCCCAGGACTTGTCTGTTGATTGATTTCCTCTGAAAGAAGTAGGTGTAAGAAATATATGTGGTTGCTGGCTAAATATATAGATATGGCTGGCTTATGTTTGGCACTGTAGGTATCCAATCTGGGATCTGCTTCACCCTTTTCCAAGGGAAACTTGGATTCCTGCCTTTCGGGGAGCAAGAGGAGGGCTACAGCTAGGTACTTGCTCTTTCCTTCATCATTCTCCAAGAGGGGTATTGGGCTAGAATTTTCTTTTGCCTCCACTACCAATATTGGCAGTCTAGGCATGCAATATTTCAGGGGCCGAGTATCAACAATGCTTTTCATGGTCACTCTAAAGGTGGGGGGCGGGCATGAAGGAGGAGTGATACTTAGCTTCCCATTAACTGCTCAGCTCCTACAAAAGGCTGATTACCCAAGTAACCATCATGAATGACTTGTATATTCACCAAAGTAAGCAACTTTTTCTCCATATTTCATATCCCCCAGATGTTTTCACCCCTGAAAAGGTACCATGGCAAACCCCTTCAATGCCCATGTGATCTCATTCTATCCCATCTTCTCCAGCAAACTGCCCCCTCTCCTATCCTCTCTCACATTCATTTCCAGTCTCTCCTTGTCTGCTGGCTGTTCCCCTACTACCTGCAAACAGGTCTTTGTCTCCCCCACCCTCATATTTGGTTGTTCTGATCCTCCCCAGTAGCTACAATCCTGGTTCTCTTCTCTCTTTTATGGCTGTGAGAAGCCTATCTGTGATCTGTGATCAATACTTCTCTTTCTTTCCCTCACTCCTTTTTCTTTTAACTTTGCAGTCTGATTTCAGCCTCATCATTCAACCACAACTGCTCTCTCCAAAGTTACCAGTATCCTCTTAATCGCCAGATCTAATGGCCTTTTATCAGTCCTCCCTTATCCAACCTGCCTTCTCTGAAGCCTTTGACCTTGTCCATCAACCTCTCCTCCTTGATACCATTTTTTCCCTGTGTTTCTGTGATATCTCTTTCACCTGGTTCTCCTCCTCCCTCTCTGACCTATCCTCCTATGTCTCCTTTGCTGGATCCTCTTCCAGATACCACCCTCTAACCATAAGGGTCCCTCAGGGTTCTGTCCTGGGCCCTCTTCTCCCCCTATTCCATTTCACTTGGTGGTCTTATCCAACTCCTGCAGTTTCAGTTGTCTCTATGCTGATGATTCTTAGATCTGCTTATATGTTTTTCCTAACCTCCAGATGCAAATCTCTGACTATTAGACATTTAAAACTAGATGTCCTGCAGACATTTTTAACTTGACATGTCTCAAACTCCATTTTCCACCAGCAAGATAAGCTGATCACCTGAAATCTCATCATCATTTAGCTGGATTTTGATACTGACATATTTTCTCCCCTCTGTTTGGGGGGCTGGAAGGTGGGACACTAACTCTTCCCAAAGCCTTTCATCAGAGAGTGCTCCCAACTTTCCAGCTCCTCCATGGAGCAGCCTATTTCTGCCAGCCTACTTTCCAGTTGTTCTGGCACTCTTTTTTTTTTTTAACCAAATAAGGAGTTCTTTCCTAAGTAATTTATATTTTCTGGTTTGTCAAACTCTGGGTCATTGAGTTCCATTATTTCTAATTCTTCCTTGATTAGCCTGCTTCATCGATTTATCTCTCTGTTTTTTAACTGGTGCCAAATGGTTTTGATGACTACTACTTTCTAATATAGTTTGAGGTCTGGAAGATCTATTTCCCCATTCATTTCTACTGCTTTTCATTATTTCCCTGGATATTCTTGACCTTTTATTTTCCCAATGAATTTCATTATTTTATTGAGTTCTGAAAAGTACTTCTTGGATCGTTTGATTGGCATAGCATTAAAACAGCAAATTAACCTGGGTAAGCCTTGTCATTTTTATTACATTAGCAGGGCCCTGGCCTTAAGCACTGACTATTTCTTCAGGTATTCATGTAGGAAATTTTTGAAGAGTGGTGTTTGGGGTTTTTTTTTTGGGGGGGGGGAATCTCTTGCTTCAGTCTGGCTAGCTTTTTCCCTAGGCCATGAGTAGGTGAAGAGATGGGCTTAGAGCTGAGAGATCTGCTTATCACTTGACCTCTCTGGGCATCAGTTTCTTCTGTGAAATAGAGATGATTCCACCTGCATAATCAACCTCTTGAGATTTTGGTCAAGAAGAAACTTCTTTGTCAGCCATAAGATGGTATAGAAATAAGCAGCTATTATGATTTCTGCCTCTGATCTTTTGCTTAAACTGTTCCCCGGTATCCCGTCCCAAGTCATCCTCTCTCAATACAGTAGACAGCTGATAATATGGAATGGCCCAGATGCTTAGAATTCCTAGCTTTCCTTTCAAGCATCCTTATTGAAGTGTTCTTAGCTCTGTTGATCTCGTCTGCTTCCATAAGGTCAAGTATTTCAACACAGATGGATCCCAAGTATATATGTGATATAACAGCTAATATACAAAGCCTTTGATCATGACCATGATCTCATTCAAGCCTCCCAATAGCCCTGTAAGGTTGGTGGGGGCTTATTTGCCCCCCCCACCCCTCCTGAGCTTTTGCCAGCCTGTAGGACATCTCTGTGTGTCCTATCATCATCTCAAAGTCAGCTTGTCTAAAATGGAGCCCAGAACCTTCTCCCACCCCCCCTTTGCACATCCCTGCTTCTGTGGTGTGCTCATCTTCTCCGACCCCCAGGATTCACCTCTGACTTTTCTCCCATTGCCCAGAACCAATGCCCATCACTGGTGTGTTTGTGAGTCTGGCCGCTGTTAATTGTACACAGTGCTCAAATCTGTAATAGCTTCCTAATTGTTCTCCCACATCTTCAGTCCACCTTCCAGCTGGCTGCCAAAAGAAGACCCCGGGAAGGGAAGGGAAGGGAAGGAAAGGAATAAGCCTGTCTAGAGCATCTACTATGTGCCCATCACTGTGCTAAGTACTTCTTACAAACATTGTCTCACTTGAGAATATTTAGGGAGAGGGGAGGACCACCTTCACCTTGGTATGATCCAGGAATACTTCATGGGAAAAGAGGCTTCGAAGGAAGAAAACAAGTTGAAATTCCTTAGTCTATCTTCAAAGAGTCCCTATAATCTAGTTCCAACCTGGGGAGGAGTCAGAGTGTAATGGACAGGGGTGGGGGCTGCTTCAAACCCTGCCTTCTGACTTTAGGTAAGTCAGATTTGGGACCTATGTTTTCTTGTTTGTGAAATGATGGCCTTGGGATTCTCTCTGGGGAAATGTCCTCAAGTATAAAAATGAGGGGATTGCTCTAGAAGGCCTGTTCAGTTACTCCTAGCCCCAAATCTATGGACAGGGAGGAGGGACTATGTTCCAGGAATGAGGAAAAAAGGTCTGCAGGAGGGGATTAGTTCAGTATGGCATTGGAAAAATGTGGGCTCTTACCTGAGAAGCAGGATCAGAGAAAACTATCTAGCGTAGCCATTGACTGGTGCAAGCATCCTCATTGTGGAGCTGAAGGAAAGGAGGCCTAGAGAAATCTCATGCCTTCCTCAGGGTCACACAGCTTGTAAACTGCTGAGTCTGGCTTCACACCCAGAGCCTCAGGCTTCAGATCCCTAGCCTGCCTCACAGATCTCACTAGAGATGGAGGGAAAGAACATTCAATACCTGCACAAGGCAGTTGTATTTTTTCCCAGAGACAATAAAGAAACATAGAAGATGTTTGAACAGAATGAGATGTAAGCTCATTAGATTGTAAACTCTTTGAGGGCAGGGATCGACTGCCTTTTACCTATTCTAGTCTCCCCAGTGCTTGGCACAGTGATTGGCACATGGTAGGTACAAAATAAATATTGACTGTGAATTCAGATGATTATTTTGGCATCTCTGTGGAGGGTGATGGGTCAGAAAGGGAAGTTACTGGACTCTGCACATCCCCAGGTCCCTTATACCTGATAACAGCAACAACAGTAGCATTTAGATGGCACCATAAGGCCAGCTAAACATTCTCTATTCATTATTTCATTTGGGTCACATGACAACTCTGGGACATAAGCTCTATTATTATCCATATATTACAGATAAGGAAACCGAGGAACAAGGAAATTAGAGTCCAGGGTCACGTCACTAGCAAGTGTCAGGGTTTGAACTCCGGTATTCCTGATTCCCATACACTATACCCTGCCATGGAGGCACATCATGACATGATTCTGCAGCTGTGCCCTGGAGTCCTGGTGTTTGGCTCAGCTCAGGCTTATTGCTTCTTATGCAACTAGTCATGAATTTTTAAACCTTTCTGAGATCAACTGGTTCACCCAGAGGAAAAGCGGAAGGTACAGGACAGCCAGAAATGGAAGCTTAAATAAGAGGAATCTTGGTCTTTCAGGAAGAACCTAAGAAGTGAAGAACGAAGCCCCCACAAGGGATGGGGATAGAGTGGCACCACGTGGAGGGAAACCATGCCTGTTGCCAAAGTCATCCCCTTGGGGTGACTTAGGAAAGAGAGGAAGGGGGAGGAAGAGAGAGAAAGAGAGAGAGAGAGAGGAAGAGAGGGCGGGGCGGGGGGGGGAGAGAGAGAGAAGAGAGAGAGAGAAAATGAGAAAGAGGGAGACAGAGACAGACAGAGAGAATGAGAGAAAGGGAAGCAGAGAGAGGAAGAGGAAAAGAGTGAACAAGAAAGGAAGGAAAGGAAGAAAGAAAAAGGAGGAAGTGCTCAATCTCTTCTGTTGGTGATCAGAGCACTCTAACAGGGTGGTCTTAGCCCTGAACCCTGTGTGGAGGAGCGTCGCCCTCTCCCACAGCACACATTCTTCTCACCGTATTGGATTGAAGGGAGCAGCTAAGAGGAGCCTCAGCTCCAAAGACTGGGGCTCCTTTTGTGTGACACAGAACAAGGTAGACTTTAGATGTAGAAATCATGGGTGTCCCAAGTGGAGGCGCCTTAGGACATAAGCCAGAGAAGCAGGAGGTGGAGGGGGCCTTTGAAATGTGGAAGGAGAGCAGGGGGAGGGAAGGGTGAACACCTGCAAGACCTCCCACCCAGCAGCCTGAGGCTTGAGCTGCAGAAGGATTAAGGCTGATCTGGTGATCAAGCTAAATGGGCACCACTGCCATGATCCCCAGGGGTGGCAGTGGGGTTGGCAGTAAGCTGCCTAATGGAAGCATGAGCTCACCCTGGTTGGAAACAGCAGGGCAGAGTTTGTGGGCTGATGGGAGGGACAGTTGCACCCCAGCCTGGGTCACAGAGGGAGGTACAATCTCAGCCCCCTCCCCTCAATAGAAAAACCTTCACCAAATGTCACAACTAGAAGGGCCCTGTCAGAACTGGAAGAGATGTTAGAACACAGAATATGGAACGTCAGAGCTGGAAGGGACCTAAGAACATGGGCTCTAGAATGTGAGAACTGAAAGAGGTTAGGGCTCATTTAACCCACATGTGAGCTCATTGTCCTCTAGCTCAGGATGGGATCAGTATTGCCCAGGAGAAGAGGAGGAAAATCCTCAGATTTCCAAGGTTTCAGGCCAGGCCTTCTCCTTCCCGGCCTTGAAGAAAGGGCCTCCAAGAACACCAGCTGGGGACGGGAGATCAGGCAGTTAGTCGGGTCTTCTCCTCCTGGGTTGGTCTATCCACCAGATTTACACATCATAAGCCCCTGGAGGACTGGGCCTGGCCTTGTCATTCTAGCTCCATCTTTTAGCAAGGTGTCCCCACACAAGGAGCCCTTAACAAATGCTTGAGGTGCCCGTTCAGTCTAGACCTTCAAAGAGGGGGTTGTGGGAAGTTGGAGGTGCTGGTGGCAGGTGGTGCTGACCTAGGGGGAAGGGAGTGATCACTCCCCATGACAGGAGACATTTGGCAGGCTGTCTTCAGGCTTGTCAGAGGCTTTGAAGTGGGTCACTGGCAGCCGGAGCTCTTCTTTCCACCTAGGATTTAGAAGGAGGAGGGACTTTGGGAAATGGGGTCCAGTCCAATTCCCAGCCCAGGGAAGTGAGTAGGGAGCTGAGCATCTTTCCAGGTCAACTGTCCTACATCCACCTACTTCCCCTTAGTCAATGGGAATTCTTCCTGTCCCAAGGGAGATCGATTTCTGAGGGGGGGGAACTTGTCTGTCTGTCTCTTCCCTCTCCCTTCTCCGTTTCTCTCTCCCCCTTTCTCTTTCCTCTCTCTGGTTCTTTGTCTCTCTCTGAATATGTTTCTGTCTGTCTCTGTCTCTCCTTGAGCCTCTTCCTCTCTCAGCCAACATCCTGCTTCCTTTGGGGGCACTGAGGGACCTTAGTTCTACTCAGGTTGGATCCAAGAAAGACATTCCCTGTCTTTGGGGGGCCTGAGATATTCCCAAGAGCGTTGTGCTTTTCCCATAGAATGCCAAGGGAAGAGTCTAGGATGTTTCACCCTGGTTAATGCAGAGCCCAGCTGGTACTCACAGGAGCATGTTACCTCACAAAGGTGACCTGATAGGAAAGCCTGGAGTAGGGAGTCAGAGAGGAGAAGGAAGGTAATCAAAGGAAAGAAAGAAGCATTTATTAAGCACCTTCACTGTGCTAAATGCTTTACAAATGTTACCTTATTTGGTCAACAACCCTGAGAAGTGGGTGCACTATTATCCCCATTTTAGATGAGGAAACTGAGGCAAACAGAAGTTGTGACTTTTACAGAGCACCTGGGCAGAAGAGTGATGGAGAAAGTGTGTCAGAGTGGGTAGGACAGGAGACCCTAGTTCTAATCTCCTCTGTCCTAATCCCAGCTTAGTCCCATGACCTTGGGCAAATCACTTACCCTCTAGACCTCAGTTTCCCCAATGGTAAAATGAGAGTGGGGGACTCTAAGCACCCCTCCCCCTCCCACAAGGTTTTCTAAAAAGGATGTGGAAACCACAACAGAGAGAAGATGGCTCTAGAAGCCAGAGAGAAGACGTTTCTTTTTCTGGGAGCTGCCAGGCTATAAACCAGGATTTCTCAGCCAAGCCACCCTGGCATGGCCTTCAACTTGCCTTCTCCATCCCCTTCTCTCACCCCTCCAGTAAAGTATCTCAGTCCTGGGGCCTCTCACATTTAAATCCTCAACACTCTCGGTTCCTGGTCTAGCCTTCCTGGATCCTAACATGGGTCTAATGAACTCACCCGGAATAAAAGAAAAAAATTCCGTTGTCCTGGCAGCAGGGAGGCAGGAGGCTTCACACAAGATCAGAGAGAATTCAAGATAGAGATTGAACTCATAGACGTCAGTGCTGGAAGGGAACTAAGCAGTGTAGAATGGAGCCTCCTAATTATATGGAAAACAGAAGAGCAGAGAAGGGTAGTTACCGAGCATGGTCTCTGTGTGCTAGGTGCTGTGCTGAACCCTCAGGACCACCCCAGGGAGCCTCTGCCCTCAAGGAGCTCCCAGTCTAATGAGAAAGGGGGAGAGAGAGAGAGAGAGAGAGAGAGAGAGAGAGAGAGAGAGAGAGAGAGAGAGAGAGAGAGAGAACGAGAACACTTCTACCGTGGAAAGTTAGGTATCTATGGCATAAACTGGAGAGACCCTCCAAAGGAAGGCAGTAAGATGGAGAGGGACAGAGAAGGGCTTCAGGAAGAAGGTGGGACATTATCCAAGACTGGAAAGAGGCCGGGCAGTGGTGAGGAGGAGGACAAAGAGAATGGCCATTGAAGATGACTAGAGAGTGGCCCCGGAGGCATTTTTTGGAGGAATGGCCAGGAGGCCAGTATCCCTGGGGGAAGGAAAGTGTCAGGATCCTGGAAAGGAAGTGGCAACCCCCAATAAGATCCAAAGCCTGGGCTAATCAATCAGACTGCTTGGCTTCGCTCTAAAAATGCCCTTTCCTATGTCAGTAACTTGAAAGACCAGATAAAGTCAACAATGAGTATTCTCCCTGTTTGTGACAGGATGCCTGCAATTAGAGTAGTGGGGTTTCTCTTATGTTGTGGGCATACTCCATATGGGGGAAAAGTCAGGTATCCTGGCGGGGGGTGGTCATAATTTCCAGCTGATTCCACTTTGTCAATTGTCTTATCTGATTCCAATTACAAACTTATTCAACCCAGAAACTTCCTTTGTAAAAACATATGGGAACCAAAAGTCTGAGGAACACAGACATCCTGGGATTGTCCTAAAATGCATAAAAGGACTTCATCATTCTTGTATCATGCAGTCAGAACTTGGGTTTGGGCTCCTTGTACCTACAAGCTTGCTAGCTTCATCTAGCTTTAAGGGAATAAAGCATATGAATTTATTTATCACCTAGCCTATTTGCCTCCTTTAACCAAACTTTTAGGTCAACAATAGGAAGGAGTGCAGTGATGGGCTTTGGTCCTGAAGGTGACAGGGGCCACTGGGCTTTACTTAGTCCAGGGCTGACATGGAGGGACCTGCACTGACTGGTGAGTGACATCTGGACAGAAGTGCGGAGAGACTGGGGACAGGCCATTGCAACTGCATAGGCCTGAGGTGATGAGGGTCCACCCCAGGACAGTGGCAGCATCAGGAGAGAAGGGACTTCTCCAAAGTCCTACAGCCCAGTGGGTCAGAAACAGGGCTCTAGACCCAGCCTTAGCTACTACCTCGCTCCCAGTAGCCTGACTCTAGGCCCAGCTTCTCTGGTGTTTTCCTCAAGGGCCCAGTCCCAAAATTTTCATCTTGGAAAGAATGGCACGGTGTAACCTTCCCCTCAGGAAGGAAGCTTGGGGTGGAAATGAGCTTTGGGGTTCTAATTAGGCCAATTCCTCTGTCCTGATCATTAGGATCAAGCCTACCTCCCACACCTCAGAGAATCCTTTAGGGGGGCCTCCTTCTGAGATACTTGCCATAAAACAGAGTCAGGGTTGACCTGGATTCGAATCTTACTGCCTGTGTGACCTCGAGAAAATCACCCAACTTCTCTGGGCCTGAGTTTCCCTATTTGTAAAATGAGGGGATGGAGTTGATGACCTCATGGAACTTAAAGTATAAGAGAGAGAAAATGCAGACCCCGTGGGTCAGTCAATAAACATCTGTGAGAGCCAGGCCCTGCTCTGGAGGCACAAAGAGAGGCCAAAGATTGCCCCTGCCCCAAGGAGCTCCCCCTCCAGTAGGGGATTGTGCAGATGAGCTCTAGAGGGGATGACCTGGAGAGAACCAGCATCTAGGGGAGCTAGAGTTGAGAGGGGATTGGGAAGGCCTCCTGTGGAAGGCAAGGTTTAACTGGGACTGGCCAAAAAGCTTGCCTGGGAATCAGGAACCATGGGGTCAAATCTTATCTCAAGGATGGCCTTGGGAAAGGCTCCCCAACTCTCTGGGCCTCAGTTTCCTCATTTGTAAAATGAGGGGGTAGGCCTTGATAACCTGAGGTCTCTTCCAGCTGGGAATCAATGATCTCAGTTACTGCTGTGGGCCTTCCTAGGCCATGAAACTCATCCCTGGGAATCTTGTGCCCTCCTGGTCCTCCAATCTCCTAAGTCCCCTCTGTTTGGGCCCTTGGACTGGAGGGCAGGGCCTTAGGCTCCAGGGTATCTAATTAATTGGGACTCAGCACAGCTTTCCTCCCCATTCCCCACCAGCTGATAGCCTTTGTGGCTTCTCTGGAAGCTTCATCGAGGTTCCTTCCCCTTTCAGCTTCCCTTTTATATTGCCTTTCCCTAGTAGACTTAGGCTACTTTCCCTAGTAGCATGTAAGCTTCTGGAGGGCAGGGGTTGTCCTTGTTTTTATTTGTATCTCCCAAGCTTAATAAGGGTTTATTGATTCATTTATCCCATGACAAAGTGATCTAAGGTCCTTTCAGCCCATGATCACCAATCCTATAAAAGTTAGTGTCAGATATCACACCTAGCTTTCTGTGTTGACTTCTGTTCCTTCTAGCAGACCCTGGACACCATTCAAAGCCTTTCTTAATCTGGGGTAGGGCTGCCCTACTTCTCTAGCATTACTTCATGCTGCTCCCCTCTATGCACTCCATTCTACAGCCAAAGATGATGGTCTTCTGTTTTAGAGGCTCACCCTGTGTTTGACCACCTCCACACCTTTGCTACTGCCATGCCTTCTGCCCTCTTTTCTAGATAAATTTCTTGGTAGTGTTGTTCAGTCATTTTCAGTTGTGTCTGACTCTTTATGATTCTATTTGGGGCTTCCTTCATAGATACCGGAGTAGTTTGTCATTTCCTTCTCTGACTCATTTTCCAGATGAGGAAGTTGTGAAGAGGGTTAAGTGATTACCCAGGGTCACACAGCTAGGAACTGTCTGAGGCCGGATTTGAACTCAGGAGGAGGAGTCTTCCTGATTCAAGGCCTGATGCTCTATCCACTGTGCCACTTAGCTGCCCTATGATGAATTCCTCCATATCCTTTAAAGCCCCCCCAAATGCCAAGACACACCACCAGTAAAGCCCTTCCCTTTTGTGGCCCCCCAGGGCACTGTGCTTAGAAGACTCCTATGCCCTTGGATTTCAACCAGCCTGTGACTGCACTGGCAGAGGGAACCTTCAATGAGGAAATTCTCTCTGCCAATGGAGGTTGGCATTGACCCTGTAATTCTCACTCTTGGAGAATTGCCCATGGCGCTGAATGGTTAAGTGAATGGGCATTAGGGTTGGAGTCAGAGTTCAGGGTCACAAACTCTGGTTGGGACCTGCTTGACCCTCAGGCCAGCTCTCCCCTGCGGTCCTTCCAAGCTCTTCTCAGAATACTTTGTATTCCAGTTATCGGTGTTTATGCCTCCTTCTTACTGGATTTCAGCACCTTGGGGAGTGCTGGGCTGGGCTGGCATCCCCTCAGGTCCTGTGACTAGCAAGGTCAGTGGAGCTGCCTGGCCTTTCCTCACCCCCACCCCGGATCTCTTCTGGACCCTGACTTCGAGCACAGAGTGGGTACTTAGCAAATGGGAGTCACAATAAAAAGTGTGTTGAATTAAAATGAGCAAATTAATAAAGACCAGTGAATGAACCTGGATGTGTGTAAAGGGTGCAAGCTAGGCCCTGAGACAGAAGCATTTTGGGAAGCTATCCTGACTCTCGAACTTGACAAAAACACAGGGCTTGGCTAGCTTCAAGAGAACAGATAAAGTCAGCTTTATTGTCCTTGCTATTATCAGCTTGCCATCCTTCCATTGTTCTCTCAGGCCCCAGAAAGGGGGAGGCGCTTGGAGCACAAAGGGTAATAGTAACAGTGACTCCTATTGACCAGGCCTCCCACCACTTACAAAGCATTTCCCCCAGGGAAGGAACTGAGGTTCTATGACATCAGAGACTTGCCCAAGGTCACAACTTGAGATCCTGCTTTCTGGTGAGCTTAGACTGACGGTAAGCTCCTTGTGGGCAGGGGCTGAGCTCTTTTCCCTCTCTGTGGCCCTGATGCAAGGCACATTTTTTACAGTAATAACTAACGTTCTCAATGCCTTAAAGTTGGCAAGGCAGTGTGAACATGTCCTGTGAGGTAGGAGCTGCAAGTAAGACCATTTTACAGGCTTGGGGTCATGACACATGGTTATTAAGAGTCAGAGATCTACTCCAAACCCAGATCTTCTGGCTTTAAGACCTGGCTGTTCACTACACACTCAAGAAAGGTTCTTGTTGGTGAATTCAGACTCTGACAAGCATGGAGTCTGCCCAGATCTCACAGCCTCAGTCCACCCCGTGCCCAAAAGGGGATCCTTTCTACTACAGACCCAGTGAGTGGTTGTCCAGCCTTTGCTTGAAGATGTCCAACAGGGCATCCTCTAACTCCCAAGGCAGACTTTTCCACTTTGTTGTTGTTTTAAGTCATTTTCCCAGTTGTGTCCACACGACCCCATTTGGGGTTTTCTTGGCAGAGACACTGGAGTGATTTGCCATTTCCTTCTCCAGCTCATTTTGCAGAGGAGGAAACTGAGGCAGAGTTAAGTGACTTACCCAGGGTCACACAACTAGGAACTGTCTGAGGCCGGATTTGAACTCAGGAAGAGGAGTCTTCCTGACTCAACTCCAGGCCCAGTGCTCTGTGCACTATGGTGCCACCTAGCTGCCCATGCCTGGCATAAAGTAAATGCTTAATAAATGCTTCTTAACAGACTGGCTGCCACAGCACACTGCTATCTCAAAATGAACTTGCAGTCCTCTGAAACCCCTAGATCTTTTTCAGAGCTGCATCTGACTCTGTCTCCTTCACCTTAGGCTTGGGAAGTTGATATTTTGAAGTCTAAGACTTTCCATTTATCCATGATGAATTCCAGCTGATTGGATTCAGCTCAGTTCTCTAGCCTGCCAAGGCCCTGTTGTGGAGGGTGGTGGTCATCCTTCCCAGCTCTGAGCCACGGCACCTTTGATCAGCAGCCTCTACCCCTTTAAGGCTAAGTCACTGACAAAAGACGGTGCTCACTCTGGTTTAGACAACTCCAGCACCGTACTTGACCACTTAGGGCTTGCTGATTGTATTAGGTCTGGAAATGAGGTGGGGGCCAAGAAGGGCAGGATTTCTAACCTTGAAGACTGTGAGAGCAAGAAGGGACCTTTGAGAACATCTGGACCAGCCTTCTCTTTGGATGAGGGAGCTGAGGACAGAGAAGAGAGGGGGTCTGCCCCAGGGGGGCTGCAGAACGGGGACCAGAAGAGAAGCCCCAGAGCCTTGGCTCAGCCCCAGGGCCTCCCTGGCCAATGTCCTCCTTTCCAAGACGACTTGTCCCTCCCATGGGAACCATTTGCCCTTTTCCATTGAGGAAAATCAGAGCAGCCTTGGAAGGGTCCGGCTGGGCTAGGAAAAGTGGGAAGGAGTTAGCCATATGGCTTTGCACCCCAGAGCTCTGCGAATCACTGAAAGCCGGCCACGAGGTGTCGCCACGCAGCCAAAAAGCACAGATCGACCGAGAGTCCATCAGTCCAGTGAGAGAATCCCTTGTGCCAAATGGATGGCCCCTGGGAGCCCCAGCACAAGTTCCCAGAATTTTCTCATGCATCCTCCTTACCCCAAGAGGTCCGCAGCATCAAAGAGCTGCTCTTTCTCTCCCAAAGAAATGCCGCTTAGCCGGGGGGGTGGGATCTATCTCCTTGCCCCCTAGCCCAGAGACCTGACCCCATCCACTTACCTGGGGAACCAGCTGAGGGTGGAAAGGTGGGCTTTGCTCTGAGATCTGGAGATAGGGCTGTGCTGGGGGTGAGGGGCAGGACCTCTGAGGTCACCTAGTCCAAGTGTCCTCACTTTACAGATGAGCAGACTGAGGCCCAGAGAGTGGAAGGGACTTGTCCAAGGTCACACAAGCAAAAAACAGCAGAACTGGGACTTGGATCCAGGCCTCTGACTATAAATCCAGGTTTCTTTCCAGTCAACCAACCAACATCCATTTATTAAGCACCCACTATGCACCAAGCACTGAGATCAGCCAGAAATGAGGAAGCCATACCATCTTTGCTCTCAGGGAACGTCTGTTCTACTAAGATGTATGAATCTGTGCAGAATAAATTAAAAGCATCAGTTGGGGAGGCTGGAGGGGGCAGGGGCAGGACTTGAGGTCTACTGTAGTTTTCTCCACTCCTTTGCAAGGCTTTCAGTGTCCTCCCTAATCTGATCTCACAAGACTGTTTTAACTTATGCTCATATTATTTCAATTTTTCTGTGCCAATTTTCTATGTAAGGGAGCAGTCGTTTTCCTGCCAAACACACCTTGCATTTTCCTAACATTTTGTGTTTTTGCTGCCTAAAATACCTTCCCTCTGGGTGGCTAGGTGGTGAAGTGAATAGAGCACCAGTCCTGGAGTCAGGAGGACCTGAGTTCAAATGGGCCTCAGACATTTAACACTTACTAGCTGTGTGGCCTTGGACAACTCATTTAACCTCAATTGCCCTGCCCTCTCCCCTCCAAAAAAAAGCAAAAAAAAATACCCTCCCTCTCCTTTGCCTGTGTAATTACTACCCCTCCCTCATTTAAACCCACCTCAAATAGAACCTCCTTCAGGCAGCCCCACAAATGCCCTCAGACTTCACAGGGCCCTTTATTCCTCTCTTAATGTATCATTATTATTGTTATTGGGAATAAGCATTATCTGTGTTTGGACTAAAAGTTCAGAAGGGCTGGAACCCAGCCTGATTAAAGTTTGCTTTCTCTCTCAGGGTCCAATCCAAGGCTTTACTTGTAGTAAGTGGTAGATGCTTAATGACCAGAATTCAGTGAATTGAGTTTGTGCTGTTGATTTGACAAACATCCACAGGTAGATGTGAAGCTCCCTCGCCCGCCCCAGCAGCCGCGTCCCCTGCTTCCTCTCCCGCTCGTCCATCTAGACCCCTTCATTCTATCTCTCTCTGCACGCTGGACCCTAGGGGAAGCCGATTCCAGGGGTGTTTGAAAGCTGGTTGCTAAGCTCCTGTTGCCAAGCAACGTATTGTTGCTGTTTCAGCCCAGCCTACTGGCTCCTCTGGGGAAGGGCCAGCCAGTTGGTTGCAGCTTCTGCTGAAGTCAGATCCTTCCCCTGACGCTCCAGCTCCTCTCGGGAGTCCTTCTCCCTGTCACTCAGAGCCACGAGGGCACAGGTAAGACAACGGGGGCTGGGTACCGCCTCCCGTGGAGCATCCCTAGCTACAAGAAGCAGCTGGAGATTGGACAGAAGCCGGAGGGGAAATGGAAGAAGGAAAAGTAGGTCCATGGGAGTGAAGAGAGAGACCAGAGATCCCGTGAGGCCAACGGGAAAGTGCATTCTAGTTCACGAATCCCTGGAAGGCAGGCAGAAACCCCTTCATTCACTTGCTCCTTGAATTCAATAGACCTTAAACGGTCTGGGGTTCTGGGTTGGCTACAAAGATGGAGAAGACCCAGTCCCTACCTTCAAGAAGATTCCAGTCCAACAAGGGCGGAGGAGACAAAAACACAAACCCCAACACAACATAGTGTGGGCTAAAGAGAGTAAGAACAGGGATTTTTGAACCTTGGGAGTCTGAGGTCATGAAAAATCAGTTTGGAGACCTGGGTTTGGATGCCACTTTACTAGTTCTGACTATGGGCAAGTTTATCTTACCTCTTTGAGTGTGGGTTCCCTCACCAGTCAAATAGGGAGAAGAGTACCTGTGTTTTCCTAACAGGGCAGTATTGAGGAGACTCCTCTGCAAAGTTCTAGAGAAAAGGACTCTTTGTTCTTCAAGCCTCTGCCATTTTCTGTGTCCTCCCCTCCCCAGCCCCTAGCCCCTTCTTAGGAGATGCTCACCTACAATCACCTGGCGGCCAGGCTTCTGGTGGTATGCCCCTCTACAGTTAGCCAGATGGGTTGGTCCCTGGGCATCTAACCCAATCTGTCCCTAAGTCCTGACTTAGAGATTTCTTGGGCAGGAGGCCTAGTACAACTGGTATGCAGAATCTTCCAGAAGCCAGAATTAGCCCCACACCCCAGAGAGACCCCATTCTAGCTGATGAAAAATAGTACTAATGGCCACCATTCATTCAGCTAGGCTTGAGGGCAAATGAATGAATGAAGCATTTATTAAGTGCTAGCTGTTTGCAAAGAAAGCACAGTGCTAAGCCCTGGAGGTATAATTAGGAAAAAGAAAAAAAAAAGACGACTTGTTTTCACTTTCTAACAGGAATCCTAAGGGATTCTCTAATGGAGGGTTCTGCAGATATCTGTAAGGATGTCGGTCAATCAATAAGCATTTATTCATCCAATATTTTTCCCCATTTGATCTTCGCTGATAATCTCATGAGGGAGGATCATAGATTTGAAGTTGGAAAGGACATCAGAAGTTATCTAGGCTAGTCTTCACCACCTATTGTTACAGATGAGGAAACCCATGCCCAGAGAGGTCAAATCACTTGCCCCAAATCACATAAGTAACAAATGTCAGAGGCAAGATTTGAACTCAAGTCCTTTGCAGCCAGAGCCAGCCCCCCTCTCACTCCACCCTGTGGTTATTATAATAGCCTTTTGGGTATCCAGTACAGGTGTGCTCATACCCATTTTACAGATGAGGAAACTGACTCAGCAATGCAATGGCTGGCCCAGGGTCTACAGCTAGTCTTGCGCTGGGGTAAGATTCAGGCCCAGGTCTCTCCTGGCTTCAGGTTCAGTGCATTGGTCTAGGTGGACTACCCTGCCCTGGGCTTGGAATCAGAAATCAGTGAAAGCCAAGTAAAGAGGCATTTAGGAAGCACCTACTGTATGCCGGCTTCTGAGCTAAGTACTGGGATAAAAAGAAAGGCAATGATGAGTTTCTGCCTTCAAGTAATTTGCAGTCAGCAGACCTAGCTTCAGACCTTGGCCCTGCTGCTGAGTAGCCCCATTACTTGAATAAATCCTTTCTCTGGCCTCAATTTCCTCAGTTGTAAAAGGAAGGGATTAGGCTAGATCAATCAATCAATAAGCATGTCCCTTTGTATGCCATACATTATGCTAGGTGCCCCCCACCATGGGGAGACAAAGACAAAAGAAAGGTACCTGCTCTTGAAAAGCTTCTATTTTATCAGGAGAGACAGCATGTCTATTAACAAATATATAAAAAATATAAATAAAAGGGGTGTGTGTGGGGGGGTGGAAGACAGCCCTGGCAGCTGGGGGAATCAGGAAAGGCTTGTATTAAGGTCAAGCTTGAGTAGAATTCTGAAAGAAATTAGGAATTCTAAGGGATAGAGGGGAGGGAATACATTCCAGGCATGAGGGACTGCCAGGGCAAAGGTGCAGAGGTGGGAGGTGGAGTGTTCTGTGTGAGGACAAGCAAAGAGGCCAATTTGGATGATCAATAAAGGATTCCTGAATTTATTTTATTTTCAGTTCTGAATTATCTCTCTCTCTCTCTCTCTCTCTCTCTCTCTCTCTCTCTCTCTCTCTCTCTCTCCTTTTATCAATATGTCTAGTCATGCAAGCCCAGCATCAGTTGTTGATACCTGTTACGTCTCTCCTTTCCTAGGTGGTCCTGGTGCCCAGTTCCTGCTGTCACCATGATGGGCAAACTGCCCCTGGGTGTTGTTTCCCCTTATGTGAAGATGAGTTCAGGGGGCTGTGCAGACCCCTTGAAATTCTATGCCACCAGCTACTGCACAGCCTACAGTAAGGGTTCCCCCTCTGCACCCCTTGTGGCCACCATCCCCTCTGTCCTCCCCTCAGGGTCCATGGCAGGAAGCAGATCTTCGATGGGGGGGGGCAGTGGAAGCTGGGTCATCACCATCCCCCCAGCTCTGTCTCATTGCCTCTTTGCCCCCATCAAGCTGAGCTTCAGAATTTGGGTTGTACAGAGGCACCATTGCCACCCAAACCCTAACACCCAGAGCTGTGCGGTGTGGCAAAGTGGAAAGGGGGCTGGCTTTGGGGTCAGAACTGGCTCCAGATCCTGTCCCTGTGACTCTGGGCTCTCAATCTCTGCCCATCTCTAATACAGCCTCAATGGCCTCTGAGGTCTTTCCCAGCTCATGCTGCAGCAGTCCTGTCCTTGGGAGCCCATCACTTGGCTTCTGTAACCTCTTTCTCCATCCCAATGACCAATCAAAAGTTGCTTCTGGACCACTGACCCACTCACCCTAATCACCTCCACCCATGGACTCCATGTTATGACACTACGCTGACCTGGTTGGTCACTGTAGCTTAGAGGGACCAGACCTTCCTGGACCACGTCCATCATGGTCACATTCAGGATTTCAAGGGGCAAGGGCATAACCATGCTCATCTTAAACAGAATACAAGGTTTATTTTTTAATAGTTTGTTGGCATCTTGTTTTTAATCCCACTTACACCCTCTTGGTATCCCTTCCCACTCCTAGAGAGTTGTCCCTTATAACAAAGAAGAAAAAGGAGGGGGGGGAAATCAATTCAGCAAAACTAATCAACAGATTGATCAAGCCAGCATCATCTGCAGCATCCTCTGCAAATACAAGGGAACTTCTCAGGTTTATTGAATAATGTGCCAACAGAGTGGGCAAAGTCACTCATACAAGTGTTGATTTTTCAGTCCTGTTTGCCTCGTCATGACACATTTGGGGTTTTCTTGGCAAAGATATTGGAATGGTTTGCCAATTCCTTCTCCAGATCATTTTACAGATGAGGAAACTGAGGCAAACAGGGTGAAGTGACTTACCAGGGTCACACAGGTGAGGTCCGATTTGAACTCAAGATGAGTCTTTCTAACTCTAGGCCCAGCACTCTGTCTACCACATCACCTAGCTGTCCATACAAGTAGGGGATAAGAAAACATGCACACATTTGCTTCACTGCTCTGGGTCATGTCTATTCGATCTGAGGAAATAAAGCTACACTCATGACTGTTCCCCAAAGGGTGGGCTGTGGCCATTTGAGGAGAGCCCAAGTCTCAGGTGGCCCAGTAAAGTCAAGATCTTGGGCACCCTTTATAGTGAGGTAGACCAAGATGCTGATTGTGACCACGTTCTATCCGGCTAACCTTGGGTTGGTGGAATGAATTGGAAGCCAGGGGCAGCATCAGTGGCCTCGGTTGTCCCTCAGGGAAGGACCTTGATTGAGTCAGCCTCTCTCCATTGGCTCCCTAAACCTATCCATTGATGCCCACACCATCACCTGAACTCCTTCACAACAGCCCTCTGCCTATCAGTGACACACAGGCCCTCTTTCAGTTGGACCCTGAACCAGCCCAGAGAGCCTCTCTGGGATTCTGGGACTGAGGCTTCTGGTCTCAGCCCTGGGAGCCTCCTTTCTCCAAAGCATGACGTCTCTTCTTCTCTGGCAGGTCGGGAGGGTTTCAAGCCTCAAGTTGGTCAGCACAAGGGTGCTGGATACCAGTCGAATTACCGACCTATGATCAACTACCAACCCAGCTTGGACACCCTGGATAATCCTGCTGTAGGGTAGGCCTTCATCCCTCTCCTTTTACCGTTCCTCTCTGAATGAGGCATCAGATTTCAAATGCTGATGCCCCGGCTTGTTAGCAATGGGAGGAAGCATTCTGATTGTGACTGTCCCTGCCCTCTAAAATAGAGGAGGAAGCCTTAGTGGCTTCTGAAGGCCTTTTGACTCAAAGTCCCATGAAGCTGGACTTGGGAGTCAAAAAGCCTTGGGTCTTAATGGGTGCCCCATTAGATTGTAAACTCCTTGAGGGCAGGGAATGTCTGTTGCCTTTTTTATATCTTCAGTGCTTTAACAGAATCTGGCACATAGTAGGTGTTTGATAAATGCTTATTGATTGATGAGTTAGGATCCTGCCTCTGATGCTATCATTAGCTAGGTGGCTGAGCCTCCATTTCCTCATCTGGGAAATGGGGAGAATAGCAGCCCATAGCAAGGTGCTCATTTAGCTCCTGAGAGAGAATGGACATAACAAATTTTAAGGAGTAAATACTCCGGCCATGATGATGCTCCAGGCCCCATGGTCCTCAGCCCATCAATCCAGCAGCCAGTCAATTAACAGGCACTTATTAAGTGCCTGCTGTACCAAGCACAGTGCTAGGCATTGGAGATATTCAGCCTCTTGGGATTCAGGGAGGCATGAGACTGGGGAGCAGATCCAAGGGGAGATCTTGCCTCATCAGGCCTAGGGGAGCATCCTCCCCGCCCTATTTATGCCACACTTACCAAACAAAGCAGTTGACCCATTCCCAGGGTAAGGCTCACAGCCTTGAAACAATCTGAACACCTTCTCACCCCGCCCCCACCACAATGTCAGTTATTGATAAGGGAAAGGATCTTGGGAAATGGGGGAGGAGGGGTTACAATGGAGGGTTCTGGCAAGCCATAGATCTCTCTATTCCAGGACAGAAAGCCCCCGTTCCCCATTGCCCTGTTGGGTCAAGGCTGGAATGCCTCTAGCTTTAGCTGAACCAGCCAGTTTTCAGTTTATGGGGGGGTTCTCTCCCTTGCTTATGATCCATGATATCTAACCAGCAACCTGGGTCTTTTTCTGCCCTGCCACAGAGAACAAATTAAGGATAATGCTCACTCAATGTTTACTCAGAGCTACCGCCCCATGGAGCTGCCTGATGGCAGGCACCCACTGCCCTGGAGCATCTATCAGCCTGGCTCTGGCTATGCCCGTGAGAAAACCCACTCCTGTCCCCCTTCAAAAGAGGTGAGTGCTCTGGACTTCTTATTGAGCCCCTACTACATGGCTGATCAGTGGGGGACCACTGAGAGACAGCCCAAGTCCACTCCCCAAACCGTCCCCCTTCCTCAGCTTCTCAAGGGCCCTCCTCCACAAGGAGTTCAGAGGCCTGTAGAGTTCGGGGATTAGACTGGAAAGGACCTGAGGGCTCCAGGCCAATTCCCACGTTTTATTGATTGGAAAAGTAAGGTTACCCTGCTTTGAGGTCTCAGGTGGCTGTGGGCCTTGCTCTGCCCTGGGGGTAACTGCAGCTTCTTTGCCTCCTCCCAGGTCAAGAAAGTCCATTTCAACACCCAGGATCATGGCTCACAGGTCATCCCAGGATTGGAACCCAAGACTGTGCCTGTCCTCCACCAGTCTGTGGGCAAGGGAAGTTGTGACATGGAGAATTACAGATATGTGAGTTGGGTGCCTGAGGCTGCAGGCTGCTGCCTTCTAGGAAACCAGCAGGGCTGGGAGAGGGCCTTTCATGCTGGTGAATGTCAGAGGGCCACAACTTGGAGCCTGGGCTCAGAGCATGCTTCCTAGCAACCACCGGCAAAAAGGGAGGCCCTCAGATTGAAAACAGGCAGCCAGAGGTGCTCTGTGCTGTGAATATTCCACTAGACCTGCAGATTTAAATCCTAGGTCATATACTTCCTAACTCCTTCAAGCCTCAGTTTCCTCATCTGTAAATGCCACCTACCTCCTAGTTGATGTGAGGGTCAGATGAGATAATATATGTTTATCATTATATAAATGCCCATTGTTCTTACTTATTAGTAATGATGAGGATGAAAAGGTAGCTTTTCTAGGGCTTATGGGATTTCTTAAGGGGATTCTCGGCCCAACTGAGAAAGATTTAGAGTGCTGGATTTCTAGTCAGATTAGTCAGAAGATCTGCATTTGAAGCGGGGCTCTCTGACTCTGTGACCCTGAACAAACCCCTTCTTCCCTCTGGCCTATGTAAAATTCGAGGGTTGGGTTCAGTGATCTGGGACATTCCCTTCATTATTAAGTTCTGTGATCTATGGGCTAAGGTGCTACAAAATGATGTTGCCAGGACCCTGGAATGCCAGGACAAAAGCAGAGTAAGGTCCAGGGAAACCCCTCCTACATGTCAGAAGATTATAAATTAGGCTGTTCTCCCACCTTCCTTCAAACCTGCTCCTAGCTAGCTATCCCAGGAAAGGCCAGGAAGACTAGTTTATACTCATGTAGATTATGACTGATAGCCACTTAACAGCTCCCCTCCCCCCCCACCCCCTCCCCCCCAATAACAGGATTACTGCTGTTTCCTTCCATAAGAGGACCCTCCAGCAAAGAAAATGATCAGTAATGGTGGAATTTGGGGGAATTGTAGCATCTAGGGGGAGGGGAGAGGGTTTGTGAAATAAGGCTGGCTTGAGTTTCCCCAGATAGGGAAAAAACTGTGGTCCCCCACCCTCAATAGCCTATTTTCTGGTCCCTTTTGGGGGACCAGAGTTGGGGGCAGGGTGGTGAGAAGTGCCAGGGCTGACCTGGGAGTGGTGATGGTAGGGAGCTGTCTAGAGTTGGTGCCCCCACTGATTTTTCCCTTTTGGTACTTCAGGGTCCCAGGTTTATGACCTCAGAATATGCTTCCAAGTACCGATATGAAGTCCCAGCCCCACCAGGTACAAAGCTCGGTAGATGTGGCCCTCCCCTCTCCCCAGAGCTCAGCAGCCTCAGCCCAGGCCCCTCCCACCCTCCCTCCAGGCTATCCCATCCATCCTGGAAATAAGCCCAGGCCATAGGTTCTCTGCCCAGGAGAGGTTCAGCTGGAAGCTGGGAGCCCAAAGGCATGGCATGTGATAAAAGGGAATCCCGGGCCAGGTCTTGGAGGGATTCTGAACTAGACAAGGACCCAGGCTTAAATCCTGGGGTTACTACTTGTCAGGTCTTAGGCCTCTCTTCCCACTCTGAGATTCCAAGACTTCCAACAAAGAGATTTGGACCCATAACTCAGAGGATAGGGGCTATGGAAGGAGGAGAAGAGGGAAAAGGAAAGCTCTAGAGAGATTTTGCTTCCTCAGGAGAGATGGAATAGAAGACAGATATACCCTTTCCCCATCTGGCATGGCCCCAGCAGGGCAAACAAAGCATTTGCCTTGTCGGGGATGAGGGTATCTGATGGCCACCCAGACATAGCCCTTCTTGGTCACTAGTGGCTTGGCCTTGGGGCCCTCCCAGTGCCCCGGGGGGGCAAGGCAAGCCCATACTATGTAAGTCCTTTCCAGATTTCCTTCAGAAGAAGACAATTGGTGCCAAGGAGGATACGGGCTTTACAGAACAGACCACCATGAATCCCATAGCCTTTCAGCACCCCCCTGGAGATCCTGTGAGTTATTGCAGACCACCTCCCCAGTTCCCTAGCCCCCATTATAGCACCCATTCACAGGGGCCTTCCCCTGCACAGGCTCCTCCTTCCCCTCTCTCCCTCCCAGACCCCAAGACCACGCCTCAGCTCCTCCCCAGAGAGAACGGGCCTTTATCCTTTTCCTCCCCATCCCACCTCTTCTTGAATAATTCAACACATTTTTTTCAAGCCTCCTTAGGGGAAGGGGTGGGGGTGGGGAGGGGATCCAGTCCCTGATCCACCAGTTCCTTCCCCTCTGTGGGACTCAGTTTCTTCCTCTGCAAAATAAGAATGTGGGAATAGATGGTATCCAATATCCCTTCCCCCTCTGTCATAGGCCGAGAGCACCCCCCCCCCCAATCCATGACTAAAGCAAAACTATAAACAAACAAGCAAATAGGGCTATCCCCAAATGGTCACAGGAGAACCCACCAACAGAAACAATAGCCAGGCTGAACCTCAATCAGCACCCTGCCCCCCAAGGGGCAGCTCTGCCTGCCTTCAGGGCCCAGCCCTGGCACTGGATCTCTCCTCTGAGCGCTGGGACTGCTCCCACCTCAGACTTCTTCCCAACACAGTGTCCAGGCCCCTGCCTGGCACTTACTTCGATTTCCTTTGTTTAAGACCTTGGTGGGTTATCTGTGTCCTTGCTCTCCCCACTTCCCCATTAGAATGTAAACTCCATGAGGGCAGGAAGGCCAGTGTGTCTCTTTGGGCCCCTAGCCCTGAGCAAGAAAGGGGCAGTAGCTTTGTGTGGAATAGAATGGGCCAGTCACAGTGCTGCTTCTGCTGGGAAGAGAGGGGCAGGGGAGGGAGTGATGGACCCAGGCTCTGCCCTCCTAGAGCTCCCAGTCTAGACCAGAGGATGATGACCTGCTATCCCTGCTGGGTCTCTTTCAGCTGCCTCCTCCCAGTAGAAGCATTACCAGGGCAGATTATGTCCCCATGACCACCCCACATGTAAGAAGGGAGAAGAAAGAAGAGAAAGGAGAGGGGAAGGGGAGGGGGGGGCAGAGGAGTGCAACTGGATGAGAGTATGGGGAGGGAAGGAGACCATGGGAAGTGACTTGGGAAGCTTTGTCTAGGGCGGGAGCATGACCCCAGGAGGTGTTGAGAGTCCCTACAGGGAATGTGTGCAGAAGGGGGAGGAGGCAGGGGGATCGGAGGCTGCTGTAGCTCTCAAGGTTTCTGTCCTTTCCTCTTTCTCCAGGGGGATGAGTATTTACCTGTGCTGGCCAAAGGTTCTGAGAGAGAGACAGGCTTCAGCCGGCTGAAAGAGAAGGTCCTTCCTCCAGTAAGCGGCCGCTGGGATTGGCTCTGAGGCTTCTTTCACTGACCTCTGTCTGCTAGTCTTATTTCTCCCTTCTTGTCCCTGCCTGTCTTTCTGCCCTTCCCCTCCTCCTTTTCTTCTCTTCTGACTCTGGGGGCGGGGGGGGGGGGGGGAGGGGAAGGGTTGAACAACTACGTGGTACCATGGATAGATCCAAGGGTTTGGAGTCCACATAGACCTGAGCTCAAATGTGGCCTCAGAAATTCAAGATCCTAAACCTTAGTTTCTTTTTCTCTAAAATGGGGGCAATACATAGCCACCATCTCCCAGGGCTGCTTTGAGAATTAGAGATAATAATTGTAAAGGGCGCCGTAGGAATGCTAGTTATCATTAGTATGCCTGTGCCCGCAGACTGACTGACCTTTTTCTTCCGCCTCCTCCCTGGCTGCCTCTCTCCCAGTGCTCTTCCTCCCCCTCCCCCTGCCTCTTTCCTACCACCTTTCAATCTATAAGTCAACAAACACTGAATATCTGAGTAGGGGGCACTGGGCTGATACAGAGACCAAAGTGCCCTGGGGGGGGCGGTGCTTCACTCTATAGTTCACTCCCCAGTCTTTCTACCTGTCTTTCTACTATGATTCTACCTCTCTATCTTTGTCTCAGTCTCTGTCTTTCATCTTTCTGTGTGTGTCTGTCTATGTATGTATCTGTCTGTCTGTCCCTCTGTGCCTCTGTCTATAGGTCTGTCTTCTCTTCCCTCCCTGTCCTCCATAAAAGCCTAACTTTACAGCCCCTCCTCCCATCTGCCCATGCCTGGCCACCTCCCTCAGGCTTTCATCCTGGGTTCTTTCCCTGACCTGCAGACTACATCCACTGGCCCTCCTGGTATCTCTGAACCTAGCAGCATGAGTCACCGCCAGTACCAGGGCATGCAGTGGATGCCCCAGACCACCAATGTCTTGCTGGGACGGGAGACTCTGGGGGCCAAGGTGAGTCCTCCACTGTTGTTTCTGTGCCCAATTGCCTCCCTCCCCATTCTTCTTAAACACTGTCACCACCCCCTCTCATCACAGGAGCCCTCTGGCTTCAGCACCAACAATCCTGGCTATAACCGAGGTCCCCCGGACCCTGATCATAGGTTTCTGACCACCTACAACCAAAGGTGAGTCGCTCCCCCTCCAAGTACAGGTAGAACATCCCTGAGGATCCCTCCCTGCCCCTGCCCCTGTCCCTCTAGAGCCAAGAAGAGGGACTCTCCTTCTTAACACCTCTTATTTTTCCCAAGGACAAAGTTTGGGGCAGCTGTGAACTTTCTGCACCCATTGGGGAGCTCAGAGTCACTGTCTTAAGTGGCATCACTATGCTGGGACTGAATGGATATCCCCATTCTTCCCTAGGCTTGAGAAGCCAGAGATGCAACCCTGCCTTCTTCCAGTCCCCTTCCATGGCAATTCCTGTGTCCCCACTGCCAGTGGGAATATGATAAAGAACCCCTGGTTCCGTTATGGAGAAAGGCTTCTGGGTCGGAACGAAGTAGATCTGAGTTGTGGCCCTGACCTTTCTCCTAAAGTGCTGGGTGACTTAGGTCTGCTCACACACCCATTCTGAGCCTCACTTTTCACTCCTATCAATAAAGGGGATTCTGGAGAATCCCCTCCCAGCCGGGACTTTCCCAGAGAGAATCAGAAATTGGTCTGCTCCTACAAGCTCTTGCTTGTCTCTTCCCAGTTCTCTGGGCTCTGGGAAGGAAGCCTCAGCCCTAAGGTCTAGTCCAGGACTCATCATCTCCCCAAGTGGGAAAGAAATAACAGCCTCCTAGACTCTGCCTAGCTTTGCCAGCCCCTGCCCATCCCTTTGCCCCCTGCTCCAAGATCAGCCCAGGCTCCAGGACTCCCCCTGCCCGAAGCCTTGAGCCTCAGAGAGCTCTTTTTGACTCACCACCCCTCCCCCCACCTCCTCCAGGGGGCTGTTACACATCCTGACAATGGGGCCCCTCAATATGTTCCTAATCTTGCTCTCCTTTCCCTCCTCCCATCCCCCTCCGCCCCTCCCCCTTGCACCCCATGGGTTCCAGATCAAAGTTGGACCTCTGCCTTTGTCTGTTCCTACAGATACTTTGAGAATATTCCCAAGGGGCTGGACCGGGAAGGTTGGACCCGAGGAGGAATCCAGCCCCAGCAGCCTGGAGGCTATGGGATTAACCATCCTATCACTCAGCATAACATAGAGAGTTACCACAATCCGTCTGAAACTCTTCGGAGGTCACACCCCCACGTGGGCAGGTGGGAGCCCAGGGCTTGCCTCTGTTCTGACTCTTCCTCATTCCTATCTGTCTTCTTATTTCTGACCATCCTCCCCACATGTCCTCCAGCCGTCCTGTCTGTGCCTTCTGTGGGCAGGTCTGGTTTCCTGTCTCAGCCCACACCTACTCCTCCCCTATTTGGTGTGAGAAAACCTGGGTTTGTATCCCAGCCATGGCATTTACTTCCTATGGGCATGTCACATGCTCTCTTTGGACCTTAGTTTCCCCATCTGTAAAATGATGGGGGTGGGCTCTCTGGTCTCTGAGATCTTTTCCAGCTCTAAACCTGGGCTCCTCCCCACCTTGTCCTCCTGGGACATCTCTCTCCATGCAGAACTCTGACGGCTCTGGATCCCTTCTACAGAGACACCCCTCACAGTCAAGGCTTTTATGCCCTGCATGCCCCATCCTGAGCTGGTAAGGGGCCCTGGGGCCCTACAATTAAGACTCCCTTCCTTAACATTAGAGTCTTCTTGCCTAGCCCTGGTCAGAGAGGAGCTAGGACCTAATGTCTGTAGAAGTTGGGGTAGAAGAGGAAAGCCTCAGACAGAAGGGGGGTGCAGGTGTGTATTCTGTTTCTAGCACTCTCCTCTGTGCCCACAGGTTGTGTACGGCCCAGGAAGAAGATGGGAGCTTGGCACATGACCTCCTGACTCCTCAACCCCCCCCCCCCCCACCAAACAGGCACCTTGCCTGCTACTTTTGTTAGGAAATAAAGAGATAATGTTCCACCTAGAGGAGTGTTGGGAGAGAGAGACAGAGAGACAGAGAGAGAGAGAGAGAGAGAGAGAGAGAGAGAGAGAGAGAGAGAGAGGAGAGAGGGGAGAGAGACAGAGAGAGACAGAGAGAGAGGAGAGACAGAGGGGGGGGGAGAGGGGGGAGAGAGAGACAGAGAGAGAGGAGAGACAGAGGGGGGAGAGAGAGACAGAGGAGAGAGAGACAGAGAGGAGACAGAGAGAGACAGAGAGAGAGGAGAGAGGGAGAGAGAGAGACAGAGAGAGGAGAGAGAGAGACAGAGAGGAGAGAGACAGAGAGAGAGGGAGGGAGAGAGAGAGAGAGAGAGAGAGAGAGAGAGAGAGAGAGAGAGAGAGAGAGAGAGAGGAGAGAGAGAGAGGGAGAGGTTGGGGAGGTGGAGGGAGACACAGACAGACAGACACTCCCAGGATCACAAAGCTGCTAAGTGTTATGTTAGAGCCGGATCTTGAACCTGGGTTCTAGAGTCTCCAGCTTCAGAGTTCATTTCCCCATGTTGCTATGTAGCCCTAGAAATGGAGACATGGGAGCATAGAATGTTAGCACTGGAAGATGGCCTCTAACCCAGAGTATCATTTGAGGTGGGACAAGGGGCAGAGTTCTAACAAAAGTCAATTCAACACACAGTGGCAAGGTCAATCCCAGCTGGGATCCTTGTTTGTAGAGACTCTGGGCAATATTTTGAATTGAGTGTCTGATCACCAAAGGCTTTAGCCTTCACTGCAACACATGGGACTTGCCATGTTGGAAACAAATACCTAGAGACTGTGGAAAGCTCCTGCTGCTGCAAATAAAAATAATAGCATCTTACAACACTATCTTATAGATGAGGAAACTGAGTGAGACAGTGATTAAGTGACTAACCCAAGGTCTTACAGCTAGTAAGTGTGTGAGTTACTGTGTTGCTCACTCCTTGTCCCAGCTCTGCTTCTCTCTGGATTTGGAGCCCCAGGGGCTTCAGTTCTGGTTCTCCTGCTTTGCTCCCTGTGTGCTCTTAGGAAAGTGACTCTGGGCCTTAATGTCTTCATCTGTAAAAAGAGGTGGGGGTTGGAACAGACAGCCTCTTTCAGCTCTCAGGCTGTGATACCTTGACCTCAGTATGATCTTGTGCTTTGGAATCAAAGGACCTGGCATTTGTATCCTCACCCTTCCTTTCTTATGTAGACTGAGAAGCAAGACCCTCTCCCTCCCCTGGGCCTCATTTTCTCTGGCTGTAACATGAGGGCATTGGACTTGACGATCTCCAGCTCTGATCCTCATATTTCTGCTATCCTTGCAGACACCCAGAGCGTGGGAGTCTCCCTACTTTACAAGGTGCCAGCCATAGTGACTTGCAGTGGGGATAGTGATTCCAGGGAAGGGCCCCCAGGTCTACCAGGCACTCCTTAGGTGAGTTGCCAACACCCAGCCTGCAGTCTCATGTGGAATGTCAGAGGGTGTTTGACCTGAGGGAGGAAAGAGGCAGGAAGTCTCTGGGAAAGGGGCAGAGGGAATGAGCTGAGCATTGCCTGAGTTTGTCAGCTCTGGCATCCAGAAGCCAGATGGTGGTGCCATCTCACTGGCTGCCTAGGCTTCTGACCTTGCATCCCAGAACTCACCAGCACCCCATGGGGAAGATGGAGTTTATATCACCACAAAGAGATCTGATTGCAAGAAATGAGAAAGAGGCCTCAGTCCACCCATGGCTGGACAAACTGGGGTAAAAGATTGTGAAGGGAAATTCTGCAATACCCCCCTTTATTCCAGCTAGCCTGATCCTACTATTCTCCCAAATCAGCTCTAGACAGTTATGTATTGTGTTGACCTGCCTGGGCCCTGCGCTCCCTGACTGGTTAGATACAAAGAAACAGAACCTGCCCTCAAGGTGCTTACTGGAAAGAAACAATGTATACACATGAAATACAAAGTAATTGCAGGGTGGAAGGCACAGAGAAAATTCAGAGGGCCATTTGTTAACTGAGCAGGAATTCCAGGGAGCACATTAGGAAAGTGGGAGTGGGATGGGGCAGACCTGGATGGGTATGAGAGGGAACACAGGGGAGGGAGTGGGGGTGGGGGCTGCTCAGGGAAGGAAGCTTGGGTCCAGACAGCTGACCACTTAGAAGCTGGAGTGGGGCAGAAGCAAGAGGATTGTCACTCCTTTTACAGTAGCAAAGGTAACGTTGGCTTCATTATCAATCCATGAGAAAGAAGGAAAAGAGGAGGGGACAGGGCACAGTAGCAGAACAGATTTCCATGAAGGTCAAGGCAGGGGTTGGTGGAGTCCTGTACCCAGGCAGGTTATAAAGGAATAATGGATGTTGGAGGCACTCCTCCTCAGCCAGCTCACCTCAGCTCAGCACCAGGACTCCCTCTGATCTTGAATGTTCTCTCCCAGGATGGAGGAGGGGCTTTGTTCCTAGTCAGGTAGTCAACATGAAGTGGGAGCTTTCCATCTGCTCTCCCAGTGTCTTTGCTCAATCTCTGCTTCATCCCTGGAATGCTTTCCTAACTTTCATCTCTCAGAATCCCTGACCTTCATCAAGGCTCAGTCCAAGTGCTGTCTCCTAGGGAAAGCCTTTCCCCAGGTCCCTCACCCTTTAGTGCTCAAATAATGATGTAGACACTCGTCAGTGTGTTGTATCCCTTGGTAGAATGTAAATTCCCTTAGGGCAGGGACTGTTCTTTGTATTGCCTCACCCCCAGGCACAGTGCCAGGCACAAGACACCGAATGCAATTCAGCAAAAATGTGTGAAGTCTCTTGTGTAAGGAGCTATATGCAAAACACTGAAGAGCCAATGACAAGAAGGAAACAGTCCCTGCCCTCGAGGCCTGAGATTTTACTGGGCAGATGCAACATGTAGACAGATGATCATAGTAAATTTATAATTACATAATATAGAAATCTATATAAATATTAATATATAAAATATAACAAAGTAAATAAAATATATGTACGGGACCTTGGGGGAAGAACACAGTGGACATGAGAAGCTACAACATTTAACCAACTGGGAAATATAAAGGGAAGTAAAAGGGATCACCAGGGAAATGTATGGTGGAAGATGGGCTGGGCTGGACCAAGTACTCTCCTGGTGCCCTGGATGTGGCAGGAGAAATGAGGAGGGCTTGTTGGGTAGATGCCTTGGGGCAAGCTTGTGGAGGGTGGGGATGACAGTAGCATAGGGAGATCTGCATGGAAGAAGGGATGGATCATAGCTCCATCTGGACGTCAAGGACCTTGGGAGCACCAAGCACTGCTAGGCACCAAGGGATATTTGAAACACCTTCGAGTTTCCAGTCTACTGGGAGAATCCAACATGCCTGACTATGCAGATAAGCATGAAATTCAGGCCAAAAAAATGCAGGAGAAAAAAAGGGCCGGAAGGAGACAGAGAAACAAATGAGGCATTTCTGATAATTATTTTGTTAAAGTTAATATACAGGGTTTTTAAAGCGAAATATAAATAATATGGAGTTTATAATTTTTTTTGAGTCTTTGGAAAGAGGATGATTGGGCTCCATCTGAATGAGCAAGACCAAAGGAGGGTAACTGTGCACTCCCTGGGGCTATTCTTGCCATCCCTACACCCAGGCCCCCTCCCTTTCACTGGGCCATCCTCTCTGCACTAGTTTCTTCTTACAACAATTCAGTTTGATTCAAATTCAATTCAATTCAACACATAATCAACCTTTAGTGTATGTAGGATACTGGGATATAATGTCTCCCATTATTAGAACCTTAGAAATTTGCAGAGTTTTTAAAATGTCCAAGTAGTTCAAATATCTCCATTGATCTTGAAGAAACTATAAGCCACACATGGGTAAAGTGACTTGTCTAAGGTCATATAACCTGATAAGTGTCAGAATCAGAATTTGAATCTAAGTCTCCTGAATCTAGGTCCCTGGGGAATGACATTGATCAGAAGCTCCAAGGCCCCTCTCTATGCCCAGTGTCAACAGGCACTCCCTTGGGGGAGCCAGAGCTGACTCAGCTGTCTGACAGCCCCCTCTGACACAGGACTCAGCTTTCCAGCACACCTGAGTGGAGGATACCTGATCTCCTCCCCAGGGAAGGGAGTCTGGAGACAGGAGTGTCAAGGGCATGTAGGCTGGACCAGCCCTCCCTGTGCTGCTCCTGTCTGCTGGAAGCTCAGGGAGCAGCAAGGCCTCTCTGCCAGGGCAGGGGACCCGGAGAGGAAACCAAGAAGAATAAAGTATTGTAGTCCCCAGGGAACAGATGTCATGGTTTCTGCCCAGAACAGCATCACGTACCTTGTGAGACTCAACACATTTGAACTGAGCTGACATCCACAGCTCGCTGTGTGACCCCTGGTAAACTTTTTCCCTTCTCCGTGCTTTAGGGTGAGGAGGATTCTCCTTTGACCTCCCAGTGAGGCTGAGGGTTAAAAGGACAGAGAGAGGAGATGTTCTGAAGAATGCTGCCAGAACAGCAGGGACACTTGTCCTGAATAAATCATCTTCTGTCCAGCCCTCCTAGATCCAGGCATGGGACCTTCCCTGCACACAGCCAATGGGCTACAAACATGTATGCCACTACCTTGGCCTCAGAGGTCTGGAGGCCTGGATTCAAATTCCTCTCTGTCCCCTACAGTCTGCAAGACCCTTGCAAGGTCTTTCCAGGTCCATGTCTTTCCCCCTCCAGGCCTCATTTCCCTCCTCCTTTGCAATGAGAAGAAGGAGCCTTTTGAGGGGATCGCTAAGTCCTCCTGTGTTCTAGTCAAGAGGGATCTAGTTCCCCTTTTACAGATGAGAAAACTGAAGCCCAGAGAGGTTGTGTCTTGCCTGAAGTCACACAGCTACTAAGCAGCAAGGCAGCTGGTCTTTTCCAGCTCTAATATTCTCTGTTGTAAGGTCTCTCCAAGCTCTCAGGTTCTCTGTCTTGTGTTTTCCCATCTTAGACATTCTGTGTTCCGTGTTCTAGGGTGCCTCCCTCCCAGTTCTGGCATTCTAGGAGTCTCTGATTATCTAGGAATTATCCATTACCCCTCTCTAACTCAAATGGTGCTTCTGTCAGGTTTCATAGATTGGGGCTGGCTCCCTGACCTCGACTTTTTCTGAAAAAGGACCTTGCAGTATCATAGAACCTTAGAACGGGAAGAACCTCTGAGGCTGGGGAGTCCAGCTCCCGGAACCAGAATTCTCCTGGCAGTGTCTCAGGCAAGTGGCCATTCAACCTCCTGCCAATGTCTCTCCTCCCAGGGCAGTGAGCTTCAGCTCTGACAAACTGGTCACCAGACTCCAATATTGTTGTTTCCCTTTGCACTCCTATGTATTTTATGTTGTGCTTTAAAAACAGGATTCTGAGAAGGGGCCCAAAGGCTTTGCCAGCCACTGCCCAAGGGGCCCATAATCCACAAAAATGTCACAGACTCTGGCATTTCCCGGTGACTGGGAGGCCATCTCCCTTGGGGCAGTCCACTCCATTTGGCTTGTTGGTTTGCTTAATTAAAAAACTCAATTAAAATTTGTTTTCTCCCCCTCCCGGGTCCTCCCCACCCATTAAATGAAGAGAAGGAGGGAGGGAGGGAGGGAGGGAGGGAGGGAGAGAGAGAGAGAGAGAGAGAGAGAGAGAGAGAGAGAGAGACCCATATAAGAAAGGAGCATAATCAAGCAAAATAAATTTCCACAATGGCCACATCCAAAAATGAGGGCCTCTCATTCACCTCTTTCTGATGGTGGGTAGCATCTTTCATTACTGGCCTTCTAAAGTTCTGGTGGGGCAGCTAGGTGGTACAGTAGATAGAGAGCTGGCTTGGGATCATTCATCTTCCTGAGTTCAAATTTGACCTCACTTACCGTGTGACCTTGGGCAAGTCACTTAACCTTGTTTGCTTCAGTTTCCTCATCTGTAAAATGAGCTGGAGAAGGAGATGCCAAATCACTCTAGTATCTTTGCCAAGAAAATCCAAATGAGGTCATGGAGAGTTGGACGTGACTGAAATTACTCAACAAAAAAATTCTAGTTAGTTATTTCCTCAGAGTTCCTTCAGTATCTTTCCTAAAATGTGGTATCCAGAACCCAATATCATATTCTACAATATAGTTTGACCAGGACCATGGACAGTGGGAATGGATCTCCCTCATTCTGGACACAAGTCTCTCGTTGCAACTGAAGATCACATTAGCTTTTGGGGGTGCCATAGTGCAGGATTGACTCATATGGGAAGGAAGGAAGGGAGGGAAGAAGGGAGGAAACAAGTAGTTATTAAATGCCTACTATTTGCTAGTTGTTCAGTTGTGTCCAACTCTTCATGACCCCATTTAGGGTTTTCTTGCCAAAGATACTGGAGTGGTTGGTCATTTCCTTCTCCAGTTCATTTTACAGATGAGGAAACTAAGGCACCAGGGTTAAGTGACTTGTCTAGGGTCACACAGCTAGTGTCTGAGGCCAGGTTTGAACTCAGGAAGACAAGCCCACCTGACTGGCACTTTATCCATTGTGCCACCCAGCTGTCCCTACTATGTGCCAGGCACTATGTTAAATGCTTTACAAATATTATCTCATTTGATTCTGGGATATAGATGCTATTATCCCCATTTTATAGTGCAAGAAGCTGAAGCATACTGAGTTTAAATGCTTTGCTCAGGGGCCCATACCTAGTAAGGGTCTGAGGTTGGATTCGAGCTCAGGTCTTCTTGACTCTAGGCCCAGTGGTCTATCATAGAACTACTTGGTGGCTTCATAGTCCACCAGAATCCCCCGATCTTTTTATGATCACTACTTAGCCATGTTTTGCACTTTTTTAAGAATGATTTTTTCTAGTTACATGTAAAATCAATTTTTAACATTAAAAAAAATTTTAAGTTCCAAATTCTCTCCCTCCCATCTCTGTTTCCTCCCTAAGATGGCAAGCAATTTGATGTGGTTATACATGTGCAATCATACAAACTACATCTCTACATTAGACATGTTGCAAAAAAGAAAACATACAAAAAACAATGAAAAAATTAAGTAAAAAACACTATACTTCAATTTGCATTCAGATTCCACCAATTCTTCCTCTGGAGGTGGGTAGCCTTTTTCATCATAATTCCTTCAGAACTGTCTTGGATCATTATATTATTGAGAATAACTGAGTCATTCATTGTCGATCATCACTCATTACAATGTTGCTATTACTGTATACAATGTTCTTCTCACTTCACTTTGTATCAGTTCATGTGAACTTTTCCAGGCTTTTCTGAGAATATCCTGCTCATCATTTCTTATAGAACAATAGTATTCCATCATAATTATATAACACAACTTGTTCAATCATTCCCCAATTGATGGGCATCCCCTCAATGTCCGATTCTTTGCCACCACAAAAAGAGCTGCTATCAATATTTTGTACACATAGGTCCTTTTCCTTTTCCTTTGGTTTCTTTGGGGTAGAGGTATTGCTGGGTAAAAGCTTTATAGCCCTTTGGCCACAGTACCAAATTGTTCTCCAGAGTGGTTGGATCAGTGTACAACTCCATCAACACTGCATTAGTGCCCCAGTTTTCCCACATCCCAGACCTGAAGGTGACCTTGTGCTTTTCAAGAGGTTCAGAGGTTTGTGAGTTCAGTGACAGCAGTATCTTTTTCCTCCCTCCACCTCTCTTTCCCCCTCCCTCTCTATCTCATCCACACACACACACACACACACACACACACACACACACACACACACACACTTCTGTATCAGAGGGGACAGGTATGTATAGGAGATTTGGCCCAAATTTCCCTGTGTCACCAGTAAGCAAGTACTTGGAGTGGAGTTTGGACAGTGCAATGCAGAGGTGAAATGTAAAATGCCTGATTGGCAGCCTTGCAAAATTGTTGTAAATTCTGGTAAGGTTTAAATGTTGGCCTCCCAGAATTTTGTGACAGTAGCTATAAGTCACTAAATCCTGTTCTGTCAACCCCACTTCTCTATTTAACATTTCTTGTGTGTGTAGTCACAAATGATCTGTCCCACATTGAATTAATATTTTACACTCTACCTTTATTTACCCCCATTTTGGGAGAGCCCCCTAGATCTGTGAGCCATAGTCTAATTTATTATCATTAAAATCATCCCTTGGATGCTGGGCTGGGGGATTTAATGTGCCAAAGAGTGTGTGACAAGAGAACACTCAGTCACCTGAGGCCAGGGTCTCCAGGTCCGAACCACCTGATGAGGTATGAACAGGAAGGGTATGTGGAGCCAGCAGCAGTTCCTTATTCCTAAGCCTTGCAGTCCTCATTTTTAAGGCCAGGGTTAGCCAGAAAATGCTCTAAGATTTCATTCTACAGATTGGGGAACTGAGGCCTCAGGAAGTTAATAAGCTGGAGAGGGACCTTAGAAATCTTTTTATTACAAACCTCATTTTATAGATGGGGAAACTGAGGTTTGGGAAGGCTGATGTGCTATAAAGGGGCTTTGACAGTTTTTTACTCAGTCCTCACATTTTACAGATGGGAAAATTGAGCTCCAGGGAGGCCCAGGCTTGCGTATGGTCACAGAGGTGGGCCAATATCAGAGCCGGATTTGAGCCCAGGTCCTCTGACTTTCAGTTCCCTGTCTCTTTCTGTCACAGTTATCATAAAGGAGGTAGAACTGGAGATGAGCCCTGATGTCCCCAGGCAGGAGATGCCATCCTGACCAGAGGATGGCCTGTGGTGGCAGCTGAGGGAAGGTCTGGAGAAGACTGATGAGGGAGGCCCAGAGGAGAAAGACTGGGCAGTCCCAGGTCATCACTGAGTGGTGGGGCTGTTTGGGGCCAGAGGAGATCCTGGATGCCTGAAAGAAACATGTCTTATCCATCTTTGCTTTTCTCAAAATGCCTGTCTCACACTGGGAAGACGGCAGCCACTAAATACATAATTATTGGTGGAGACTGATCAAAATCCCAGAGCCTACACTCATGGAGAAAGCCTGAAGGGACTGTAGACGACTCTCCCAAAATGTCAAGGGTGGGTGGGCTTCCACAATAGGAGAAGAGCTTGGATAAAAGGAGGCTGGAGGCTAAGCAAGACACTCCCTTTTTTCAGTTCACTAAGACTGAACCTTAGTCCTTCCAATTCCCGCCTCTTTTGAACCCCCCCACCCCGGACAAAAAAAAGTACTTCTTTCTTATTTCCAGGAGATTGCAGAGCTGGAGCCAGAAAGGGCCTCAGAAGCCATCTACTCTGGTTCATTTTAAAGATGAGGAAACTGAGACCCTGGGAGGTTGACTTACCCAAGACCCCACAGGCTCCTAGACTAGATCCAGCAGGCACCTCAGGGGGCATCTGGTCTCCTTCACTTTACAGATGAGGAAACTGAGGCTCAGGGCTTCCAGTGATTTGCCCAAGGTCCCAGGCATGGGTGTAAGTAGTAAGATTTGAACGCAAATCCTCAGGCTCCCAAGCTTGTGCTGTGTCCACAGTATCTCACTGCCTTCCTCCCCTATGCTACATGCCCATAAAATATGGAAGCCCCTTCCAAAGAAAGGCTTCATTTTCAAACACTCTCTTTCCTCTTGTACTTCCATTTTAAAGGAGGAGACGTCCTGGTCCTGGACAGATGGAGATTCAGAACCACGCAGTAAGAGTACCAATATCACTGCCTCTCTCCCCACCCTCCTTTGACCTTAGTTTTCTCTTCTGAAAAATGGGGAGAATAAAACCAGTGCTACCTCTGGCATGAAGTAACTGGGAGAAGGAAAAGTGGAGACTTTCAAGTGCTGGAGAAATGGGAGTTTTGATAAGGATTTCTCTTTTGGACACGGCCTCAGGCCCCCAAGAGTGACATTCAACCTCCCCCTGGCTGGGCTTTGTTCAGCTCCATCCAAAAGACTAGTTTTCTTTCCTCTCTCCACTTTATTGGGAACAGCGCTCTGGGCTCCACTGAGTCAGTCCTTCCTGCAGGCATCTATTGTATACCCAGACAAAGAGTTTTCCACCCATTTCTGTAGGTACTTTATGAAATTGGGGGGGGGCATACACAGAAAGATTATTATTAACCTGTATTAAGCCCCCACAGTGTGCTGGGCGATGAGAACAGTTTGAAGGTCTAAGTCTTTTCAGGAGGAATACAAAGGGGCCTTACCAGCGGATGTCTGGGGGTGGCTGGCAGGGGTTGCTATGGTAGTGTCCCTATGTGGGCTGCCACTGGTGGGCCCAGAGCATTGATGGGACAGTGGCATTCTGAATGATGTGACACATTATCAGCCTAAGCTTTGGTGACACATTGGCAGGTGTTGATGTCCCTGAGGCTGTGTGATGGATGCTGTGGGTAGCGAGTGGGGGACAAGGGCAGCTCCCCACTCATCTGAGTGGTTGGTGATGCACCAGCAGCATTGGATAGGGCAAAGAGTGATGAACTGGGAGTAGGGAAGGATAGTGTCAATACTGGCAGAGTCTCAGTTTCTCCATCTGAAAGTGACAAAAGCCCACACAAGTCTGGTTTCCTGGGCACACAAGATTCCCACCAGGGAGGGTAAAGATGATAGGGTGGTGGTTGGGGGTGGTGTGTGCCTACAGCCTGTAGGATCAATGGTGTGGTAGGAAGCCCTTGGCTGAGAAAGTGTGAGAACTTTGTTTTCCAGAGACAGATGGAGTTACATACAACTCTGAACATTCCCCTCATTCTCTTTCTGACCATCTGGTAAGGGAGGCACTCTCAGGGAATATTACCCTGGACAACCAGATATTTAGAGAAAGAAACAGACCAACAAATGCCCCTGACACTTTGACACCCAGACTGGGGGAGGGCCTGGGCACTGGCTTCAGTCATGCAGCTGACAAATCAGCTATTGCTACCCAGGCTCCAAGATGAGGCTGAATCTCTCTGAGCTGGTATTTCTACATTACTCACTCTCTGTATGATTCATCTGGCCATTGTCAGAACCTGTAGACAGTGTAGGCTTTGGGCAAGATGTGGGGCAGGAGGCTCTGGGCAATGGAAGGGAAGCGTGGCCTCACCCCCACCCCATAAAGCAAGCTGGGTAGCAACCAAGGGCAATTGACAAAACTTAGCTTTCCTTTGAAATTGGTAGTTGGGAATTTTCCTGGAGGAAAGGAGAAGGCTGAACGACTGGAGATGTTGCTTAGCATAGTGGGGGGTTTGTCTCAATGACCTGGTAGGGTAGTTGATCATCATCACATGGGGGGGGTGATGGGAAAAATAGTGGTGATAGCAGTGGGAGCATTAAAGATGGTGGTGAGAATGATGGTGGGGGTGGGGATGGGGACAGCAATGACAGACCATGGCAGAGATGGTGACAATGTAGATGACGGCAGGCATTGATGGTAGAGAGAGTGATGATATTGGGGATGGCCATGAGGGCCAAGATGGTGGTGATAGTGTGCCTAGTAGTAGTAGCAGTGATGGTGGGGGTGGGAGGGAGATATTGGATGATGAAGGCAGTGATGTTGGCAATGGTGATGATGGTGGTGGAAGTGACCATGGTGGTGATGATGAAGGCAGTGATGTTGGCGATGGTGATGATGATGGTGGAAGTGACCATGGTGGTGATGATGAAGGCAGTGATGTTGGCGATGGTGATGATGGTGGTGGAAGTGATGGGCTACACGGCATTGGCTGTGGTGATGGAGGTGATGATAATGGGGTGGGGAGCAATGAAGGAGGATTTTGTAGGTCTGAATTTGAGTGTGACCTTGGGCACGCCACTTAACTTGCTTTGGGTCTTACTTTAAAATGAAGGGATAGCAGCAGATGATTTCTAAGATTGCTTTCGAGTTCCATAATGAATCTAACATGGCGATGGGGATGGTGATAAGGATGAGGGTGACACTAATTTCTGGCACTGGAGAGGGTGGGGAGTGCAGTGTCCCTAGCTGCATCTCTCCATCTGTAGACTAAGAGGTGCTTGGGCACCAGGCCCCCATTCTCATTCTGTGCCAGTAGAGTGGGCTACTTATTTCTCATAAGGCTCTATATACACAAAACATGAGACTTCCATGGGGGCCAAAGTGAAAGTCTTTTGTAGGTCCTGGCTTGGACATCAATGATTATTCTCTCTCTAGCAATAATAATCCAGAAGAATCCATCCACCTAAAGACAGGGCTTTCGTCCCAGGCAGAAGTTGTCCAGTCTTTGCTTACCAAGGTTCATATCTCTAATGCTGTTCAGTTGTTTTCAGTCATGCACAATTCTTCACGGCCTCATTTGGGGTTTTCTAGACAGAGATACAGGAGTGGTTTGCTATTTCCTTCTCCGGCTCATTTTGCAGATGAGGAACTAAAATAAATAGGGTTAAGTGACTTGCCCAGGGTCATACAGCTAGTAAGTGTCTGAGGCTAGATTTGAAATCGAGAAGATGAGTCTTCCTGACTCCAGGCTTGGATTCTATCCACTGTGCCCCCTAGAGGCCCCTCACCCCCAGGTCCTCCCTACTTGCCTTAGACCTCCAAGGTCTGGGCACTTTGGAAAAAGATGTGCTATACCTTCCTTCATCTTTACTTGGATCCCTTCATTCCACCTTTGTCCCCTGGGCCTCAGCACTGCTGCCAGACTCCTTCCTGGCAGCCCCCGCCCCTCTGCTCAGGGATGGAGTGAGTGAGCAAGTTCTCAGGCAGCAGCTGAGTTACCATTTACACACACACACACACACACACACACACACACACACACTCCCACACACACACTCCCACACATGTATAAACTCCCCGCCCCCACACGCACACACACATACACCCCCACACCCACTCACCCCACACACACACTCTCCCACACACGTGTACACCCCTCCCCACACACACAGAGTTGGCCCTCCTGACTCTACACGGCAGGGATGCACAACTGTTCTCAGTGCTTGGCCCTCTCTGCCCTCTTGTTCTCCTGGCCTTGGAAGCATCTGTTTCTTTCCATTCCGGCCCAGGTTGATGAATCTCTCCCATCCACAGACTCCCCAGGCCCCTTTTCATGGTTTCCACCTCTCTATGTAATGAAGTCCAGACTCTGAACTTGGTTTCTTTCCTACATAAGCAAGCCTGCTATTTGTATAAGGGATGATTATGGCAAGTCAAGAACACACTGTACGGAGAGAGAGATGATCTGTGGATCCTGTCATCACACTGATCTTGGGCCTCCTCTCCTTCAACCCTGGCTAGAGCTGAATAGAAAGTTCAGTTCATATTAAAAGAAAGAAAGAATGAATGAGAAAACACTAAGGAGGTGGTCGCCAGGAACCCAGCACTGTGCTGGTATAGAAGGGAGAGCCTAGCTCTAGCCAGAGGGCCCAGGTTCAAACCCTACAGCCACTTAGCCTTCCCTGGCTTTGTTTCCTCATCTGTAAAAGGATGGAGCTGGCCTTCCTGCTCCATATCTATGACTACAAACGCACAAATGGAACATGAGGAGCTTATATTCTAACAAAGAGAGACAAAACACCTGGGAAACTGGGCAGCACCAACTGCCAACTCCCTATTGGAGTGTAAGCTTCTTGAGGGCAAGGTCTGGTTTCCACTTTGGTTTCTGTGTCTATAGTTCTAACAATGTGATGGTCATGATATGATCTTGCTATCAGAAGGCCTGAGTTCAAGTCTTACTTTTGACATATACTGGACATATTACCTTGCCTCTCTAAGATCATATGTAGCAGGGATCCAGTGAAGCAGGTGCCTCCCCTGGAGTCCCTGAAGCCAGTGAAATCACAGGTCCAGACCTTGCCCCTCCAAAAAAAGGTCCCTCAAAATAGCTTGTACATAGTAGGTACCTAATAAATATTTGTCATTGAAGCATGTAGCAACAATAATGAAAATGGTGGTGGTGATGATGATGGCAGTGATGGTGGCACCTGCCTGTAAAACTGGCCTATTTACTGTTCCCTACATTGGACATGTCACCTCCTGCCACCATGACTTTGCACAGCTTATGTCCTGTGCTTGGCATGCCCTTTCTCCTCACCTCTGGCTCATCTCAGGGGTGACCTTTTCTGAACCCCTCCCTATATAATGATGCATCTCCATCTCCTGTTTTCTCCCAGAAAAGCACAGGCTTCTTGGGAACATTGCTTCCTATTTGTCTCGGTGTCCCCAGTGCCCGGCATACAGAAAGTGCTAAATAAATGCTTGTTGGTTGAATTGGATGATGGTGGAAGTGTCTCTCACAGTAATAGTTAAGACAATGGTGATTATATTGATAACAGAGATGAAGTTATTATGTTCATGATGCCTGAGGCAATGTGAATGGTCATTTAGAATGCTGACGGTGGCAATGGTGATGGCAAGAATTGAGTATGACCGAGTGCCTCTAGGAGAGTAGTTTCCTTCTTTCAGGCTTGGCCTCCTGCCCTTGGTCTCATGTATCATGGGGAGGGGACTGTGACTCTCAGGTTTCAATAGCCTTCACTGGACAGAATATTGAGTTCTCCTCTTGGGAGCACCTGAGAAGCAGGCCATCTCTCAGCTCTGGTTTCTAGCCTGGCCGATTCAGGAGAATGACCTCAGCTGGCAGCTTCTACGTGTTCTGAGGCACTGGCTAAGAGCTTAGGTAGAGTGTAGGAAGTCACAGGAAAAGGCAGCGTAGGATAGCAAGGACAGCCCTGGTTGAACACCTCTCTCTGATGCTTATAAGCTGTGTGACCCTGAGCAAGTCTCTTAACCTTTCTGTGGCTTGCTTTCCCCACCTATAAAATGGGAATGAATAATGCCTTCATTGGCTATGACACAGATTTGTTATATAGAAAGTGCTTTGTAGCCCAGGATTGGTTGGATGGGAGGAGACATATCAAATATATACTATTTACAATATCTTTTGTGTCCATTAATATCTCATTAAGTAGAATTCTCTTTTCTGTTTCAGTTTTTTAAAAAATTGTTAACCCCAGCCTTATATATCCTAGAAAGAGGAACTCTTTTTGTGGGGGTGGCTATTGCTCAGAGGCCAAAGTGACTACTTTATGTTGAAATTTCTAGTCAGAAATCTTCAGGAACTCTAGCTGAGATGCTCAGTGATCCAGGGATGTTTCTGCCTTCTGCCTTCTGAAGCTCCCAGGACCATCCCACAAGCTCAAGGCACTGCAAACATTAGAAAGCTTGGGTGGGTGGGGAGACCCCAGGGAGGAACATCCCTGCTTGTGGTGCTGCTGTTTATCTGCAGGGCATGGGACTGGATAAGACTTCTCAAATCTCAGAGTGTGAGAGGAAGCAGGTAGAGGGAGGGCCTAGGTTGCTTTATCTTTTGGAGTTAGGCCTTGTTCACCTTGCTTCATTCAGTGGTGTATTATCCAAAGGACATACTAGGCATATGCCTAGGGGTATCTGGAGTCCCCATCTTAGACCTGGGCTGGAGAATTTTCCTATTTCCAGGAGTGTGGCCTCAAGTGCAGCCCCTGAGGAGCCTTAGGGCCAGCACATAAGAGCTTTTCCCTCTAAATCGACACCCACTCCATCTTGGAAACTGGGCCCAGTTAAGAAGCAGGAAGGAAGGCATAAATGACTCCTTAGGGTGCAAGATACAGGCTGGGAAAAGGATTACAGATCCTCTGAACTCATGAGATTCAGGAATAAGAGGAAATAGCAAAGAAGTGCATAAAGGAACAACCCATTTTCTAGTCCCCATTGAGATACCTCTCCATATGTTAGATAAAATTATTGATATCTTTCATTTTAATATCTATAGAACTCCCCCTAGATTATCCCCTCCACCCTACCCCAGCTCTGCTCCACAGCAGCAACCACCTTCCACCTTAGAGAGTATTAAGAGTAAGACTCTTGGGGTTGTCCTTTTGAGCACTTTAGGCTCATAAGTCCCCATTAGTGTACTTCTCATGAACAATCAGCCACTAGATACAGCTCTTAGCAAAGACATTTATTCAGATGGAATGTGGGAAGACTGGGCTCAAACTTTGAATATAATTATAGTGAGATACAGAAGTAAAGCAGTCTGGTAGAACCAACATGTTAACCAAGCCTGACAGCATATGTGATATTCCACACCCAGATTTTCCCACTTCACAAAGAAGGGAAGGACGCATCTTTTTTAACTCTTAAAAGTATGAATCAAAATGCCAAACACAACTTGGCACAAAATAATGAAACTGCTTTCCTCTTAAAAAAAAGTGAGACATGTTAAAAATGCCACTCAATTATGGTACCATTGTTCACTGACAAATTACAAACTAGAGCTAGAACAGACTGAAGAAGTTATTTGGTGCAACCCCCTCATTTTATTGATGAAGAAACTAAGGCCCAGACAGATTCAATTCCTTGCTAAGTCTCACAATAAGTAGCAATGCTGGTAATCAAGCCAAGGTCCTCACCTCTGAGCCTGGTGCCATCTGGAGTCTGAGTCCCAACTCTGGTGTATCCTGGCTATGTGACCATAGGTAAGCACTTACTCTCTCTAAGATTATTGGTTGCAGGTGGGTTGCTGAAACAGAACATACTTAATCCTCCCTGAGAGGCTATTTAGAAAGTTGACCAGCAGTGTGTGTGCATGTGTGTGCGTGTGTGTGTTTTGGGGACCAGGGGGGGACACACAAATATATAGGGCTAAAGGAGCTTGGATCTCTGGCACATTCCCCATGAGGAGAGAGAGGGAAGGTCTGACCTTGGGCACTGCACATAAGCTCGGTTTCCTGACCAGGGATCCAGCCTGCTTTTGTGGTAATCCATAGAAAAAGGCTCTGCTTTACTGGTTCTACTTCTCAGAGGCTGTGGTCCTCAGTCTCCCCATCTTCTGGGGGAGAAAGAACTGAACAGGAGGCCCTGTACTGGGGATGGCAGGGATCGGGTAGCTCTGCTTTGGGAAGGCCTCAGGCCTGCTGCGTGGCACCCAGGTGATTCATCAGCATTAGTCTCATGGCTGGCAGCCTGAGTGGGCCCAGAACATTAGCACATCCTACCTTTCCCCCCCACAGAGAAGAGCCCAGTGGGAGGCAGAGGTACAGAATTAACAGAGGGGAAAAGAATGGGGTGTGTGTGTGTGTGTGAGAGAGAGAGAGAGAGAGAGAGAGAGAGAGAGAGAGAGAGAGAGAGAGAGAGAGAGAGAGAGCACTCCTTGGAGTTGCTGCCTAGGAGTCAGACAGCCCTCTGCCCCCAGCTCTTGGGCTATGGGGCTGAGAGAGGGGAACACAGACTGCCCACCACCACTCTATCCAGTGAACCTGTCCAGGAGGGCCCATGAAGAGCCCTTAGGGCTAGGCTCCAGGAGCAGCTAGAGAAGAGAATAATTATCCTCCCTTCCTTCCCAGAGTAACTGTTTCAACCTCTTCCCCCACTCCACCCCCAAACCCCTCCCAACCTGCTGGCTAAGCTGGTTCTCAGCTATCCTTGAACCCAGATCCCATCTCCTCCAGGAAGTGTTGCCATATTATTGGGGGAGGGAGGAGTCAGGACCTGAGGAACTGGTATCTGGGCACAAGATGACTGGAAGCAATGGCTGGGGTGTGTGTGTGGGGGGAGGAGGGGGATCAGGGCAGACTGCATGAAGGAAGCAGCATTGGAGCCAGGCCTCCAAGGAAGGGCTGTGTTCACAGAATCAGAGATCTGGAGGATCCCCACCCTACAGACCATCCAGCCCAACTGCATCATTTTACAGATAGGGAAACTAAAGTCCAGGGAAGTGAAACCATCTGAATGGCAGGAGCAGGGTCTGGAATCAGTGCCACGAGGCATCTCTTACTGGGTCACAGACGTCCAGGAGCAGAGGATACCTTTACTGGTGCCTTAGTTGGTCACTTTCCTTTCAGTAGATGAGGGAACTGGAGCACAGAGAGGACATGGCCAGTGAAGAGCAGAGCAGGAACAAGAGCCCCATGTCTGGGGGGCTCTGGGTGTGCTGTCATCTGAGACTCGGGAAGGCGGGGTAGGGGGTGGCTGGGGAAGGGCTCCATATGGGGGGGGGCTCACCAAAGCCTCAGGAAGGGCTCCATACTGGGGGAACTCACCAGAGCCTCAGGAAGGGCTCCATACTCGGGGGGCTCACCAGGGCCTCAGGAAGGGTTCCATACTGGGGTGGGGGTGGGGCTCACCAGAGCCTCAGGAAGGGCTCTGTCCTGGGGGGGGTTTACCAGGGCGTCAGGAAGGGCTCTGTCCTGGGTGGGGCTCACCAGGGCCTCAGGAAGGGCCCCTGGCAATCTTAGGCTGACCTGAGGCAGACAGTCCCCATAAATCATTGTCCTGGGGTCACCTGGCCCTCATCCACCTATCAATCTTTATTAAGCACTTACTCTGTGCCAAGCATTGGAGATGCAGAGATAAGACCAAGACAGTCCCTAAGATTGGAGAAGCTTCCAGTCTACTAGAGATGGATGGCAGAGATAGAGGTTTTACAAGACACATACACAACAGGTGCCAGCTAACCTTATATAGGATGGCATGGGAGGGCAGAGCAGCAAGGAAGGGACAAAGAAAAGTCTGTCTGCAGAAAGCAGAGCTTGATCTGAGCCTTGAAGGACTCCAAGAGACAGAGGAGGGAGTACATTCCAGGCATGGAGGACTGCAGAAGCAAAGGCATGGAGAGCAGAGATTCAACAGCAAACATGCCAGTATGGCTGAACCACTGTGGTCAGTTCTAAGCACTGTATTTTAGGAAAGGCTTTGACAATGTGGAGAGCTTCTTGAGGGGAAGGAGGATAGTGCCACGCCAGAATCAGTTAAAGGACCCAGGAATGTTTAGTTTGGAGGACAGAAGTCAGAGACATGGTTGCTGTTGTCCTATGGCAGAGAGGAAAGATCTGTGAGGTTTGGCCCCAAAGGGCAGAATCAGGGCCAACTGACCCAAGGAAGTAAGGCCAATTTCATAAGAAAAATCTTCCTAACAATGAAAGTTAGGACACACAGCTTCCAAAATGTCAGAGGTCAGTTCTGGACGTAGGCCTTCCTGCCTCTGCGTCACACTATCCTTGGTGGCAAGAGAGAAAAGCCTCCCTCAGCCACATATTCAGTGCCTTTCTGGCTGGATAGGAAGCTTTTCCTGAGCCTGTGTGGCCCCAGGGTCATCTCTACCCACTGGGAGCCAGGAAGGGAGGGATTGAACAGCAAAATCCTATAGCACAGACACTGTAGCTGAGAGGCAGGGCACTTCCTGACAGAAGAGTCCTAAGCTCAGTGGCCTGGTCCCCATTCACTCCCTGAGACTTTGTGACTGCTGCCAGCCCCCCTCAGCAGCAGATTGCGCTCCAGAGCTATGGCCAGTGAGTAAGCACTATCCCCTGCTCCCTCTCCTTCCTCGGCTTTTCATTTTCCAGAGGGAGTGAGTGAGTGGCTCAGGTTGAGCAGGAGTGGATGACAGGTTGTAATTACATGATCTTCCCCCTCAATTCCCCTTTCTTCCAAACTTCCCTGTTTCTGATGGAGGCACCACCCAGCCTCCATAGTCACCATCCAGAGAAGCAACTCCTTTGGAGAAGGAGCCAGCAGCCCCTGCCTGCCATCAGCCAAACCAGCCTCACTGAAGCCTCTTAAGGCACAGCCAGGAAGTGGCATTTCTGGGGAACCAAAAGCACCTTGAACACCATCTCCCCTCAGACCCCGAGACACATAGCCTAGGACCCTGAACTCAAACTGGGAACAGCAGCCTTGGTTCCAGTGCATCTCTCACAGCCAGGAACCATGGGAGGACACACTGGAGAAGAGGTCCCCTTTCCTTGACACCACTAACACCAGCTGCCACTGATGGGTCCAAGATCCCCTGGAGTGACAACATCACCCGGTCATTAGTCCTACTTCCAGTCCAACCCTTGAGCCCTCCTGCCCCTTTGCAGTCTGGCACCTGCTTCTGGGGATACTGCAACCACAGCTAGTGAAGGCTGAGAAAAGAAAGTTCTTGCTACCAATGCCTTCGGCACTGCCAAATGGTTCAACAGCAGAACCTGATACGATTTTATCAGTGGAAATGACATTAAAGAATTACCATCTGCTTTGCCTCTGTTCCCTAAGGATTATGGGGCCTTTCCATCTGTCCTGCCGCTGAAACTTTCCACTTGTGTTCTTGTCTCCCCGTTAGAGTTGGGAGCTCCGTGACAGCAGGGACGTCTCACTTTTCCATTTTGAGCCCTTCTCTGAGCCTCAGTTTCCTCATCTGTTTAAAAGGGAGTTGGAGCAACATAAGCTCTCAGGCCTTATGCAGTTGTATTCTAAGGTCCTCTCCTTCGCTGCCACTTACGGGATGTTGAGTTTGAATGTCGTTCAAGGACAATTCCCTACTTTTATTGATGAGGCCAGAGGCAGGGACAAGTAAATTGACTTCTCAGCCAGGGTCACCCTCTAGGGTGACAGGATTTGAAGCTAGCTCAAAGTGGTTTACCTACAGCACCAGATGCCTTGAATCCTCAGCTTTTGGCGCCCTCGAACTTGGAACCGTCTCTCTTCGAAGGTCCCTTCCGTACAGCCACCTGTCCTCAGGTCCCTCCCAGATGCCACTCACCGTTCTAAGGTCTTTCCAAGTTCAGACATTTCTTCCATGGTCTATGGAGCATTAGGGGTTAATTGTGGCGATGTCTGGATCTGGCTGTCGTTGACTACAGAGAGAATGAATCAATTTGTCTTATTTTTTTAGCTCTGGTGTAATTGGGGCAGGAAGGGCGTGGGGAGGACTGAATGGGACAAGGTGCCACATGGGACAATTTTGGGGTCGGATGGTTAGGGGCGAGTGGGTAGGGAGGCCACAGCTTGAAGAGATCTGAGTAGGGTGACGTGGGATACTTGCTGCCACGGGTCGTTCTGGTCTAAGTTCCCTCCTGCTCAGTTGGGAGGGAGGCGGTGCCCAGGGACCGAGGCTGGCCCTCGGGAGGGGGCGCCCCCCTTCTCTGGTCTCGCTCCCGCCCCTCTCTCTTCCTCCCTCCCTCTCATTGGCAGCTGGAACCGCGTCGGGGGGTTTCCATGGCGACGGGTCGCTAAGCATCTAGTCTGTGGGAACCCAAGTCAGACAGTGCGAGCGGGGGAGTCCCGGAGGGCGATCAAGAGACTGGCGGCGAGCCGCCCGGCGGCCAGCTGAGTGGCCCGGCGGGCGCCTCCCCTCCCGTCCCAGAGTCTGGGACTGGAGGGCTGGATCGGGCCGGGAGGGGGGCAAGCCCCATTGGGGCCGGGTCGGAGGGGGGGTACTGGGAGGCTGAGCCGGCATCTCGAACCATGGTTGAGAAGCAGGATTAGGACAGGTGGGGGGAATCTGGTCTTCGGTAGGGGACTGGAGGGAGTGTCCTGAGCCCTGGATGAAGGAGAGGGGTGCCGCTCAGGACAGTGGGGGGCGGGGGGGAGGCGGATAGCCGGAGCCCTGTTAGGGGGTGACGACTCGCAGGACTGGAGAGGACAGGCAGCTCAATCCCCGGCACAGGGCAGGAGAAGGCAGACCGACGGAGCCAGGTCAGGAGGTGATAGCCGGCTGGACAGTCTCGGGCGGGGGGAGGGGGCAGGAGGAAGGACGCTGAGCCCTGTCGGGAGTGCATGATTGCTCAGGCCCGGTGAGTAGTGCAGACTGGGCCGGGGGAGAGTGGGAGGGTGGGGAAGGGGGGAGGCTGGCAGCCAGGCGGGGGCCTGAGCGCGGGCAGGGCGCACGCCGCCCACGGCCCCCGCCCCTCTCGGGGGCCATGAGCGCAGGATGGGCATCGCTGAGTCCACTCTGGACGAGCTGCCGTCGGACGTGGCGGAGCAGCTGAGTAACGGCGAACAGCTCCTGGAGCTGAGCGGGCGGCGGCTGCGGCGCCTGCCCGCCTCGGTGTGCGCCCTGCTCGGCCTGCAGAGGCTCTACATCAGCGGCACGGGCCTGCGCGAGCTGCCCGACGAGATCGAGGAGCTGCGCGAGCTGCGCATCCTGGCGCTGGACTTCAACAAGCTGGAACACGTGCCCGAGGCGCTGTGCCGCCTGCCGCGCCTCAGCCGTCTCTACCTGGGCAGCAACCGGCTGCTCGGGCTGCCCGCCGACTTCGCGCAGCTGCAGAGCCTGCGCTGTCTGTGGCTCGAGGGCAACTACGTGCGGCGCTTCCCGCGCGCGCTGCTCCGCATGCCGGCGCTGCAGTCCCTGCAACTGGGCGACAACCGGCTGCGCGGCCTACCCGCCGAGCTGCCCAGCATGGTGGGCCTGCGCGGTCTCTGGCTCTACGGCAACCGGCTCGAGGTGTTCCCCAACGTGCTGCTGCGAATGGGCCGCCTGCGCATTCTCGACGTGGACCGCAACCAGCTGGGCGGCTTCCCCGACCTGCGGCCGCTGCGCGGACTGCGCGTCTTCTCCTACGACCACAACCCCGTGACGGGGCCCCCGCGGGTCTTGGACACCGTCTTCCTTGTGGGCGAAGGCGCCGTCGAGCGCATGGCCGAACGGGACGAGCCGCCGCCGCCGCCCCGGCCAGCGCGCCCCCGTCCAGCTCCCGCCCAGGTGCCGGGTCCGCCACCCGCAGTGCTCTCGGAGAAGCAGGGGGAGGAGGAGGAGGAAGAGGAAGAGGTGGAGGAGGAGGAAGAGCCAGAGCGCGAGCTGCACTCGGAGGAAGAAGAGGAGGAGGAGCTGGAGGAGGAGGAAGAGGAAGAGATTGCGCTCTGTGCAAGGCGCAAGCCCCGGGGCCTAGGGATCACCAGCAAAGGCGAGCCCACTTGAGCCCTCCAGGCCTTGACTTTCTCGACTTTGCTTCTTTCCAGGCCCCAGAGGGTACCTGGACACCAGTAGCAGCCGACCTGGGTGGCTGCCCACTAGACAGTCCACCCACTGCTTGGAGGAGTTGGTCCTACCAGGCTGGGCAGCCCAAAGGGATTCCCCTTTCTACTGCTGCCTGGGCCTGGAACTCTGGTGAACGTCCCCCTAGGGCTAGGACTTCCTGGAGCTGCTTTAGGACCATCATCTCTCACTGCGTCTGGGGAGAACCATCAACCATTCTCCCAATGACCACCTCCTTCCTCCTCTCCTAAAGGTCACTACCTCTCTCATGGGGCCTGGGAACCACAGACCATCTCCTAGAAGCACCTTGCTCTGAAAGGACTGGAAACTGGTACCTTCCTTCAGAAGAGGTCCTTTTGGGACATGTTTGCCTCTTCCTGGAGCTGGAACTGGGACATACAAACCAGGCTAATTGGGCAGTATTGAGTAAGGCAGCCTCAAGTTTCTCGGGTGCGGGAGGCCAGGAGAGGCCTGTGTTTAGCACTGAATCACCTCCAACCCTCCATGGCCGTCCTACATACCTCTTCAGACTGTTAGGCCGAAGACTGGCCACCTAACCAGTATTCAGCAACAAGGAAAGGAAGAATCCTGCACCCCACTTTTCTCAAACCCTTGGCCTTCTGGAGTTTGGAATGTTACTGCCTCCTCCCCTCCCCCACAATCCCCCAGAATGGGAGCTGTTCCTTCTAGCTGTCATGTTGGGCCTATGCTAGGCCTCCAGTTCAGCTGCCCCTGCCCCCCAGAGAGGTTCTCTGTATGGTGGGAATCTGTCACTTCCTGGCTGCCTGCTCTTTCCATGCCCATACATGGGCACATCTGGGGCAGCTGCTATGAAGCAGGAGGGGATGGGACCTACTGGCCCTGCCTCACTTCCTCTTCCCTCCTGGGCCAGGGACAGCCCAATCCAAGTTGCTCCCTCCCTATTCCCCTGGGCCAGGATCAAATCTTTACCATCTGAGCAATAAAGGGAAGGTATTTGCTAGGGCAGAGAGGGCAGGGGCTGGGGGTAACTCAGGGACACAATCAGGGGACACAGTGACCGTGTAGAAGAAAGATATTCTTTAAAAGAAAAATTATGTCTGTAAACATAAATTCTATTTCCTGGAGAAAGCATCCCAGTTTCCCACATGCCTGTTTATTTATAAGCCCTGGGAGATTGCTAGGTTCCAGTTAATGTGTGTCCTTCTGTTTCTCTCTGGTGGCCTGGCCAGCTTTGGCCCTTTCCCTATCATCAGCCTCCCCCACTCCCCCAGCTAGCCAGCATCCCTGCCATGTGTCTGTCCAGGCTCAGGACTGTGTGCCAGGCACCACTACTTTGCGCTCCTTCCATCTGAGCTGGGGCCTGTGGGGCCAGCCAAGTGCTGACCAGACCTGCCTCCTTGTCAGCCTGTGTTCTTTTACTCTGTTCTGTGTCAATGCAGCCTGGATTCAATTGGTCTAGACCCGGACCTGTCTTTCTGCTTTGAGTCTCTGGCCAAGCCCTCTCTGGTGTGTCTGTAGTTTTGTTTTCAAGCTCTAGGCCCTTGTGGTGATTCTCTCTTAGCCCAGATTTTCCTGGGGTTTTTTCCTGCCCCTCTCCTCCCCAATCCTTTATCCCACCCCCACACCCCCTTGATAACTTTGTCATTCCTCTTTTCGGTCTCTGTGTTCTTTGTCTTTCTTCCTTCCCTCCTTTCTGCCATCTGGCCTCTGCTTCTGCCTCTGTTCCCCTTCCTGTGTTTGTCCTTCTGTCTGCTGCTTTCTATCCCAATCCCTCTCCCCAGTGCTTCCTCAGTATCTGTGCCTACACCTTTCTCTGCCCCTTTGTTCTTCCTGCCCCTGTTCCCTGTCTCCCTGGTGGGTGCCTCCCTTCTGCTTCCCCTGCCCCCAGCTGCACTGCCTGCCTGTTCCTCTGTGTCTCTCTCTGCTTCTTCCCTGTCCCTACTCCTCCCTAGCCTGCTTGGCTTCTCTCTGTCTCTTCCTGTCTGTCTTCTTCCTGTCCTCTTTGGCCCCTTGGTCTGCCTTCTACCTGTTTCACTTTCACAATTGTCTTTGTAACCCACTTGTTTAGCAGGGCATTTGGCACATAGTAGGTATTTAAGCTCCTCTAGCCATCCCCTGACAAGTTTGGTCCCTCCCTTCCTCCCAGATGCTGTCTGTCTGTCTGTCCATCTGTCCTCAGCGCCTGCCCTTTGCCCTTTCCATCGGTCCATCCGCTATGGCTGGGTTCCAGTCCCTCCTGGACTGCTCTCTCTGGCCTCTCTAGGTTCCTCCTTCTCCATCTGCCTTTTGCCTCTCACTCCCTCCCGCCTCTGCTTAGTCCATTCTCTCACTCTTTCTTAAACCATTCAGGAAAAACAGCTACGTTGAGAGTGAATAAAAAGCCTTCCTGATGGCATGGGGGATGATGCCAAGGCTTCGTTGCTATGGCAATGGGTCATGAGCTTGGACTGAAAGGTCAAACCTTGCCCAGTCAGGCTGGGAGGGAGCCATGGGATGGGGGCAGGGAGATACAGATTAGAAGCTGGCAAAGAGAGATGGAGAAGTGGAAGCTGCCCTCAGGAGTCCAGGCTGGCACTGCCTGGAGCAGGCCTCCTCTGCTGCCTCAGAGACCCAGGCCCACCCATGCTCTGACCTTGAGAGGGAGGAGAGGGGCAAGGGGATTCTTCCCCTTCTTGCCTCAGTGGTCCCTGGAGGGGTTGTGGGCAGGGAAGAAATGCTCTGTGGTTCTTCTGTGCCAGGTGTAGGGGGCAAGCTGCTCACAAAGGGGAGGGAGGGGAGCCCTCATCTCAGATATCTTGGCACATGGTCTGCTTGGGATTCAGAAGAGACTTGAGTTTTATTCCCTTACTGACCTTGGGCAAGTCACTTTCTTTCTGGGCCTCAGTTTTTTTCATTTGTGAAATGAATGGGCTGTATCCTGAAGGATATCCCAGTCCAGGAGAGAGGAGGGGTGGCCACAGAGGACCAGTCACACTAGGAAGGTAGTTAGAGATGGCAGCTGGGGCAGGTGATGGGAAGGCCTTGGTTACAGAAGGAACCAAACTTTATTACCACTTTTCCATCACCATGCCCTCCCTGTTCCTGATATAGCTCCCTAGTACCCCCTCTCATGACTGTGGCTCAGAAGAACCCCCTAGTATGATTCCCAGTGGTGTTTGGAGGACTCCCTCACTCAGCCAATATATTGGAAATGGCTGCCTAAGTGTGGAAGCTGAGTGGGTAATGGGGAGGGAGGAAGAACAGATTGTTGCCATGACCCCTCACCCTGTCTCTGCCTTTGACCCATCCCCCATTGCCTCTCTCTTTTTCTGAGTAGACCAAGACCCTGTGCAGTATGAAGGCTTTCTTAGCCAAGGCTTTTCAGCATTTGGATGTCTCTGGAAAAGTTAGATCAGGGATTCTCAATCTGTTGTCCATGAACCCTTGAGTGCCCCTTGGACTTCTCACTCCTCCCAAAGGAACCCATAGATAGATTTTGGGGGAATTGTGAACTTGGATGGGAAAAAAATCTCTATTTTTTATTTAATTGGTTTCTTATGCAATCCTATGTATTATATGCATTTAAAAACTTGATTTTGAGAAAGGTTTCATAGGCTTCATTGGCAAAAGGGGATAGGCCACAAAAACGTTAGAAACCATTAGAGGCATTAGCTGAAGTGGGCACAATATGGAATTGATGGGCTTTATGGGACCTGGGAACATATTGAATGACATTCTCCTGAAACTGGATAAACCAGTGGGTCAAGGCTATTACCCCCCTTCCTACCCCTAGCTCCCTCTTCTAGGGTCCTTCGGCCTGCCTGTGGCTGCTGGGGCAGTAGCTCTGTCCAAAGGCTCTTCCCTTTGCCTTGACAAAGTAAATGATACACAGAGCTGGGGACATTTCCAGGCCAACTGGCATGTGGACAGGGAGGCCACTGGAACTGTCTTAACAGTCTGACCCTAGTCACTTCTCCTGCACTCTGGTCTGGTGTCACCAACCCATAGCCTCGTGTCAAGCTGGATGTCCCAGAGGCATCTCAAATATAATCTATACAAAATAGATTTCGTGACCTTTGTCCCCAAACCTGCCTTTTTCCAAACTTCCTATTTCTGTTGTGTTGTCCTAGGCAGGAAAACATAAAGGGCATCCATCTGAGATACCCTCGTGTTTTCAGTATAAGCTGGGACCTTAGACACTGAGGATGGACTGAAGGAGTACGGGGGAAAGAAGAGTCAAAGGGGCTGTAGCCTTACTTTAAAAGGGAGGTACTAGCAGGGAAGCCTCTGCCTGTGTCCCAGCTGCCAGCAGGGAGTAGATTGGGGGGAGAGAGCTGCTTCTGACAGCTTTCCTTGGCTTCCTATGTGCCCAGTCCTCAGCATTTGGAGTAGTTGGCTGTCCTTGGACCCATGGGCAGGAGGGATAAGGCATTAGAGATAGGAGCAATGATGTGAGGAGTTGTGGGCTGAGAGAATTCTCTGGAGGGGTCTGCAGAATAATGACCAACATTTAGAGAGTACTGTAAGTTTTGCCAAGAACTTTACACAATATGAGCTCATTTTAGCCTCACAACAAACCTAGGGGGTAGATGCTATTACTATCCCCATTTTAGTTCTGAGGAAACTGAAGTTAAGTGACTTGCCCAGGGTCATACATTTCGTAAGTGTCTGTGGCAGGATTCAGACTCAGGTCTTCCTAATTCCCAGACCAGCATGCTGTCTCCTGGGCCACCTAGCTGCCTCTTAATCATTCTCCTCTCCAGGTCTGGGCCAACCAGATGATTCTCTGGCTAAATGACCTTGCGCACATGCTTCAGTGTCTCTGAGACCATTTCCTCAACTATAAAATTAAGGGTTTGGACTCCGTGGCTCCAAAGTATCTTCTAGCTCTGTCATGGGTTTATATACAGCTGCCTCTCAAACCTGCACCTCCAGACCCAGGCTCCCTGCTGGGTCCAACGTCACCAACTACCCATTGGAAGTTTCTAGTTGGATGTCCTAGACTAGAGACATCACCAAGTCAGCATGGCCCAGACAGGCCTTGCCATCTCGCCCCCAGACCTATCCCTCTGGCAAGCTTCTTAGCTCCAGGTTGCCCCTCTCCTCACACTCCCCTACCCTCCTAGTCACCAACTCATGTCTCTGTGAACAATCTGTCATGTGGGACTTCTGTTTTCTAACCACTCATGGCCTCTCCTCAGGCCCTCAGCCCCTGTCACGGGCTGGAGACAGCGCCATCACAAGAAGCCTCCCTGTGCTCTTCTCTCTCGCCACCCCGAAACCTCTTCCCCGCAGCTGCCAAAGTGATCGTTTTTAAGCATAGCCTTAATCAACCCCAATGGCTCCTTTCAACTGGAGGATAAAATATCAAATCCTTTTAATGCCAATTTGTTCCCAGCCTCCTCATTAGACCTCAGTCCCCTCCCTGCTCATAAAGGTCCCATCGAACTGGGCTGCTCTCTGCTCCTGGGATACTGCACCCTCCCCTCTGCCTTGGCCCCAGCCTGTCCTCCCTGCCTGGAACACAAGCCCTCCTTGCTTTCACCTCAAAGTCCCTCCCTTTATTTTATTTTTTTTTGCTTTTTTGGAGGGCAATTGGGGTTAAGTGACTTGCCCAAGGTCACACAGCTAGCAAGTGTTAAGTGTCTGAGGCTGGATTTGAACTCAGGTCCTCCTGACTCCAGGCCAGTGCTCTAGTCACTGTGCCACCCAGCTGCCCCAGAGTCCTTCCCTTAAAAACCCAGCTTAAACACCCCCTTTGTGAAGGAGACCTCTCCACCTAAGGGCCCGCCCTCCCTCCCAAATTGCCCTGTACTTTGTGTGCACCTACATATATTTCTATGTGCACCCTCTCCCCAAGTAAGCTCCCTGAGGGCAGGGCCAGGGCACTAGGTGATTAATTGGGTGCCATTCTCTGTTCTGTGTCCTTAGGATCAAAGCCTCATTGTATGACAGGCCTAGAGCCAGAGGGGATTCCCTTCTGGTCTTAAAGACTGTGGCCCAGAGAGAGGTGACTTGTCCAGGGTCCTACAGATAGGAAGTCACAGAGCTGGGTTTCTGACTTGGGTCCCTGGATTCCAAATACAACACTCATTCCGTTGTCCCAGGCTGTTCTTCCTGAATATTCTAAGGTTCCTCAAAGCTCTCAGGCCCCTCCTGGCTCTGAATCTTCCAACAACACCTGCCTACTAGCTGCTTCCCAAACATATTTCTTGCCTCCATTCCATTGCTCAATCCCCCATGCCTCCCATGCCAGGGATGCCCTCCCTCCTTATTTTTACCCATCACAGTCTTCCTTTATGTGTACACCCCCCAGAAGTCTTCTTCTGACTCTCTCCTCTGACCCTCCTCAGATGTTCCCAGACCCCTCTGCTCTCCCCTGTATCTGTGTTCTTGGAGTGTCCTCCGCCCCTCACCCTTCCCATTCTCGTTCTTGTCTCCCAGATGGAACAGATGCTCCCCACCCCACCCCACGGGCCTGGTGGCATCATTGGCCATTGTATGCTTCTGAAATGTTTGCTGAATGTCACTAAGAAAGTGCCTCCCAGATACTCTCCTTGGGTAGAGAATGATGCCCCCATCTCTACCTCAGCCCCCATCTCAGGATTCTTCTGGGTCAGTAAAGATACTTAGTCTGCACCTTCCCTGGGACAGGAGAAGGAAGCCTGGGGTTGTGTGGCTAGGGTAGTTGTGAGTAGTTCCAAAGCTGGCTGCAGTGGGATGGAGGTACAGATTCTATATCCTCTTCCCTAGCTCTCAAATTCTCTGACTGGCTGGATTTTTTTGGGGGGAGGGCCCTGGTAATAGGATTTGTTTTGGGGGTTACCACAGTAGGACTTTCTGTTTAGAGATGGTCTTCTGCCCTCCCCTACCAAACCTGCTAACGCACCCCTTTGGGGTCATTGGGAAAGAAAGGCCAGACTAGAATCAGTTCAGAAGCTCTACCTCCCCTTCCCAGACTCCCCAGGTTAGTCTAACATTTAGGTTAGCCCAGGCACCAGGTTAGCCCAGCCACCCAGGTCAGCCCAGCCACCCAGGTCAGCCCACCTGTCCCACAACCTGCATCCCCAAGATGACCTGGGCACTCTTGGATCCACGGATTAACATTTATTCACGCACCTGCAGGTGCTGTACAGAACATTGAGACAGGGGTCCCTGCCCCTGGGGTTCACAGTCTAAACAAGACAGACACACAGGACACAGACGAAGGGAAGGGGATGGAGGCAGGGGACATATCCAAGGGAAGGACAGATGGCCCCAGAGAGCCAACACCCAGAACACAGAGGTGGCTTCAGTCCCATCCCCTTGATTTTGGGTGGGGGTGGGAGGAATGGGGAATTGTTCAGGAGAAGCTTCCAGAGATCAGGGAATATAGAGAGAGAGGAAGGCCATGAAAGAAGACAGAGAAAGGAGGAATAAGCCACTGGGGGAAGCGAGCCCGGCCTGCAGAATGGGGTTGGGTTGAGCACAGGGGCAGATGAGCTGAGTGGGAAGAGAAGGGGACCCAGGATCAAGGAGGGCACTGGCAACCAGGGCAGGAAATCCCCCTGCCTCAGATCCCACAGTGGGCTCTTGGGGTCACTGAGGCAGGTCTGGGAAGGACCTCAGAATGTAGGGGGGTGTCTAGTGATGGAACAAGAAGGGTCTCTGATTCCTCTGGTCCTCCTCCCTCATGGGCCAGAAGTAGGACCTGGGGTCCCCCAGTGAAAGCATCTTGCCCAAGGCCCTGAAGCTTTAAGTGGCCAGGCCTGGCCCCTCCAGGCCTTTGAATGGGCAATGCCTGAGCACCTGGGCTGGTCGGGGTTTTGCATGTATGTTTTTTTTTTTTTCAGGGACTATTTTCCATGGGAAAAACTCAAGGCCCTGGGCCTTTCCTCCCTTTGCTCAGGACCGAGTTATTTGGCAGCTGCCTCCCATGGCTCCTCCAGGCCCCAGGGGAGGGAGGTTCGGCAGCTATGCTAGGTACTTGGACCAATGGGCCCCAGCTCCCTTCCAGCATTGCTTCCCTGGCTGGGGATCAGCTTCCAGAGAGAAAAAAGAATGAAGTCTGGAGGGATATGGAAACCCAGCCCAAGTACCCAGTGCCCAGTGCTGGGCAGGTACGAAACAAGCCACCCTCACTGCATGAGGACTCCGGAATCAGGGCGGGGGGAGGAATGAAGGTGGGATGGACAGAAAACTGGACTGGAATTTCCTTTTGTGCTCGTGAGGGAAGCTGATTTAGCACCTTCTTCCAAGAAAACCCTGAGCACAACTCAGACCTCAGTTCCTCCTTGGAGGGATGGGGCCTGGGGTGCTTATTGCCCTTTTGGGGGTGGGGAACTGAGGCCTAGAGAGCAGAGATGACTTGCCTAAGGTCACACAGTCAGTGAGAGGGAGGAATCAGGACTGGAACCCAGTTTTCACAGGCTTGGGGCCAGCACTCCCTTGTGGGCTGTTCCCCAGAGCTGGGGTGGGGGAGATAATGTTTGTTTGGCTATTGCTATTTCTGAGGGGGCCAGGATCACCAGGCCCAATTCCTCCTTCCTCCCCATTAACATCTGGGGAAGAGGAAGTGGCTAGCTGTAACCAGCCAGGGCTGCAGCTGGGCCTCCCCTTAGGGTGGTTTTAGTGGGGATCACCATAAAACGCCATCCCCTGCTCCAATCCTGGCTGGTCTTGCTCTGGCCTAGGTGTGGATCAAGGGGAAGTGAGTCTGTCTTCGTTCCTCCTGGGGGGCGGGGCATGGTAGTGGGGAGCTAGGACTGCAGGGACACAGAAGGAGGCCCTAAGGTGCTAATAATTCCCCTGGGGGGATGATAGCCAGGGAACCAGCAAATGGGTCTTGGAGAAAGAGCCAGGGCTGAGGCCATATTTCCCCCAAGGCCAGAGACAAGGTGTGTGGTGGAGAGAGCCCCAGCCTGCCCCACCCCACCCCATGTCCTTCACCTCCTTCTCCTGGGTTGGGGGGGGTGGGTTGCTAAGGTACGGCGGAGGAAGGAGCCAAGGCCCTGCTTTTTCACTATCCTTTATTAATCAGAACGGCCCCACTCCACAAAAAGCAGGGGCCATTCCCACAAAAATATGAATCTGCAAAGAGGAAATCTCGCTGGCTTAAGAGGGTGTGTGTGGTGGAAACAATTTTTATGGTTTTTTTTTCCATTAGTTTTTCTTCCTTTCTCTTCGCTGAGAATGTTGAGGTTTGTGGTTTGTTTTTGTTTGTTTTGTTTTGTGGTGGTGAATTTTTTCTTTTTTTCTTTTTTTATAAAACACTTGATGGAATAGGACTCAACAGAATAGAAACAGCAGGATCCCCACCCCTTTGCTCCAGCTGAGCTGGGGGCTAGAGGCTGACAGCGCCTTGTAGGCCCTTGTCTCCCCCTGTCCCCTCCCTCAGTTGCATCACTAGGTGAAGGGTTAGGGGCAGGGAGAACTCTGTACAGCAATTACAGGAAGATGGTCACAAGAGAAAAGGCATACCTGAAAAAGGTAAGAGCTGAAAACTCTAGCATCCCCCAGAGACCACAGATGACTCTCACATCCTAATGGGGACTAGAGGGACCCAGGACACTGGGGCACCTTGGCCTCAGGGCAAAGCAGACAGAATAACACTTTGCCCTTGGGTTGCCCCTTCAAAATCCAAAGGCCTTGAGGACACCCCTGGACACAGGCCAGGTGACCGAAATCTAAACCTACCCTGTGAGGCAGGTGAAACATTAACTGTTACCACCACTTTACAAGTGGAGAAAACATCCCTGGGGCGACATCTTTGGGGCTTCCTCTGTCCTGTCACACCTACCTCTGGCCAGCTCCTTGCATCCTGACCCCATTTGGCTCTCCTACCTGGATGGCCCTCTGGGCACCCAGTGGTCTGAGAACAGGCTGGGTGCCCTGTGCATAGTCTCATCAACCATTCAAGCCTCAATCCAATAAAGACCACAGATGGGCTGGGGCAATGACCATGAAGTAGAAACTTCAGCAGGTAAGGGAGATGCAAGGTAAGGGGGGAGTTTGGAAAGGATATAGGAGGAGGTGGAGGAAGCAGGGGGTCCCCATCGCTGATCCATTTAGTCCCCCTTTCAGAAAAAAAAAGACACCACCTGGAGAGTATCTTTGCATCTGATTGGCTAAGTGCTGCACAGGCCAGGCACCAAAAGGAGATGCGCTGGCCCTGTCCACTCTAATACGATTTGGTTAGACCCCAGCTGGGAATCACTAGCTAAGAATGGCAAGGTTGGGGGCTTGCTGGCTGGCTGGTCCCTCCCCACCCCCAAGGAGGGGGAGGAGGGAATAAAGGGGGAGACTCACAAAGTGCCCAGCTGCAGAGCCCGGGCCCATTAACCCTTTGTGCACCCTCCTCTGATCCAGTCCTCCTCTCTTCTCCACCCCCCCCAGACTACAGACTCCAGGGCTCTCACTCACTAGGAGACCTTAGAGGCTGTCTGGTCTGAGCCCCTCTTTTTATAGAGGGGGAAACTGAGACCCCAAGAGGAGAAGAGTCTCTCCTGATCAGCTTCTTCATTCTCTTGGCCTTCTCTCAGCTTCCTCACCCCACAGTCTCTTCTGCCCTGCTGAGCCTCCCTCTCCCTTCTCCTTCAGCTTCCCCTGAGGGCATCACCTCCCCTGTTCCACTGCTCCCCTCCACACAACCTAAGACTTTGTGCCAAGGATCAGACCATAGAATTTAGATCTGAAAGGACCCAAGGAATTCCCTTCTAGACGGCTCCCCCACCACCCATTTCACCAATGAGGAAACAGAGATGCCCAAGGTCACACAGCTCGTAAATGATCCAGGAACAGAATCCAGAGCAGAGGAAGGAGCCCAGCTTTTTCATTCATTCCTTTGCAGGAGGAGAGAACCCTAGACTGAGCAGGGGAAGGTAGGACCCTAGGTCACCTCCCCAATCCCTACATTTTTCTCATGAAGGTACTGAGGCCCAGAGAGTCCAGTGATTTGCCCAGGGTGACAGAGGGTGAAGATGAGAGGCAGAGTCATGCCCTGGCAAGGCTGGGAGTTATTATCTGTGATGGAAGATGGGTCAGCACTGAAGCCCACTAAGACAGGCTGGGGATGGTGCTGAAGAACTACATTCAAATTTCTGCTCTGTATCTAATTCACGTGTGGTCGTGGGCAAATTACTTCTGCCTCATTCAAAGATACTCTACATTCTAAGGGTGCACACTCTGGCTGCACCATTCTATGCTACTTCCAGCTCTGACATTCTCCATTCTGATGGCCCTCTGTGTCTTAAACTGAGGCAGCTGGACTCTAGGAATCCATATTCTAAGCAGAGGGCATAGTCCAAGCCTCCTCCACATGAAAGGTGGGAAGCTACCCCTAAATCCAAAGACCATTGCCTCACTGTGGACCTAGGGGATGGGTCTCTGAGGATCACCTCCAGCCTTTCCTGGGGTGCCTTTTCCCCTTCCCCTTTCCACCCCGGGCATCTGCTTTTTCTTCTCCATTCCATGCCAACTTTTTTGCAAGAGTGTGGGCAGGGAGAGACTGCCAGTCCATGATGTCTATTTGCCACCTGGTGGCCAGTGTTGGGAACTGCAGGTCTACACCTGCTCCTGGGGGACTGTGGCTTTGTTGGACATCACATCCTGCTCCTAGGGTGGGGACGAGCTGCTTTTCAGCTGGGATCACCCAGAAGCCGGCACTCTGTCACCATCAGGGAGCTGGCTCCAACTTTATGGGAACCAGGCAGGGGCACTGGCCTTACCTCATCATCTCAGGGAAACTTCTCCTGGTTCCATCCATCTATCTCTTGACAAGGAGTGGACAGAGAGGAAAGGCAGAAGTGGAGAAGGAAATGACAGAAGGGGCATGGCCCTCTTCAGACTCCTGATGGTCACCCCAGCTCCCAGGTCCTAGCTGGATGGGTCCTCCTCTGGCTTAGCAGCTGGGCTCAGGCAGGGAGGGGGAGAGGAAGCTGGGACACCAAGGGCTTGGACTAGACTGCCTTTGCGGTTTCTTCTAGCTCAGACCTTCCAGGTTCCAAGGTCAGCTCAGAGATTTTATGCTCTCACTCTGACCTCTTATGATCTAATGTCTGAATGACATGGCATGTTCTAGATCCTAAGGTCTCTCTTAGCCCTGACATTCTGTGCTTTCCTCCCTCTACCCCCATTCTGATGTTCTGTGTTCTAGAGTCTCCTCCCATTCTGATCATATGCAGGCCAAAGTCTCTTCCAGCTCTGAGAATCAACGTTCTAAGGTCTGTCCAGTTCCTACATTGGACATTCACAAGTCCCTTCCAGTCCTGGCCATCTATGTTCTAATGTTGCTTTCCAGCTATGATGTTCTGCCTTCTAAGGTGCCTCCCTGGTGCCGGTTTTCTGTGTTCCAACTCTGACATTCCATTTTTAAATTCTCTCTCAGGTTGAAAAATCTATATTTTAAATCTATATTCCAGCTCCTAAAATCTCCATCCAGAGTTCCAAGGGCTCACACAGCCTTCTCATAGGCTACACTTTAAGTTCCCTTCCAACTTGGACCTTTCATGTCCTAAGGCCTTCATCTCAAAGGAACTGAGCCCTGAGATTCTCCATTTGAAGGTCCCCTCCAATTCTGATAGTAGGGAGGGAGGTGATAAGTGGGGTAGGCACCTGGGGAAGGCTGGGAAGCAGGAATGAAGGGTCTGAGAGAGCAGGGGAGAATCTAAAAGGCTAGGAGAGATACCTGACAGGGTTGGAGGGAGCACTTTTTCAAGTGAGAATGAAGGTAATGGGATCTTGGAAGTGGGAGGAGAACATGGGACCACTTAGTAGGAGAAGGGCCAGGACCCACTTGAAGGCTCCAGAAAGGTCCACTTGGGCACTGTGTATCCATGCCAGGGGCAGTGGCAGGGACTAGCCTACTTAAAAATTCTCAGCAATGGGGTCACCCAGCAAGGAGATTGTCCTGGGGGGATTGACTATTTATTGGAGGAGCCTTGGAGACTTAGCTCCCATGGAGATGATGTCCCAAGTTGGCCATGGAGCACTCAGAGGCTTGAACTATGGCTATAGAAACTGATAGCTGTTGGTCTGGGCTGCTCTGGGGAGAACATGGGGCTAGGGACAGGGGCATATGGAAGCAAAACAGAAGATGGGGAGTGGAGTGTAGGGGAACTAGGACCAGATTTGTACAAGTGAAAAGACTTGGGTTTATATCTCAGCTCTGTACTTACTACTGTTGTAATCTTGGCTCAGTGACTTAACCCCTCTGGGCCTCAGTTTCCCTATTTCAAAAATGAGAGGGTTGGGCTAGATGGCTTTAAAAGGGACCTTTGAATTCTAACTCCTAGGATCCTATGCCTATTTTTATGCTAAAATAATACCACATGTTCTAAGTCTTTTTCATACATACAGAGTTTCCTACTTCATGTTTTAGAAGGGAAATGAGAGCCAGCATGTGGATTTTCTGCAGAAGCCCCATTCCATGGTGGGGAGAGCCAGAAACCCAGTTTGGAATATCCTGGCCCAGCTAATTCAGACATAATACCCTGGTCTCCAGGAATCGGAAGGCAGAGATTAGAACAGGAAACAGCATTCTTCTTCTCAAACCAGCATGAAGGCCCAGTCTTTAAGCAGTTAACAACACTGGACTTGAGAATCAAAGGACTGAGGTTCAAATCTGAGCTCTGCTACTTATGTCTGTGGGCAAATTTGGGCATCTGTTTCCTTATTTGAAAAATGAGGGGCTTGTAAGGCTCCTTCCAGCTCTAGATTCTAAGATATGATGGGATATTGGATATATGGGACAAATGAGGCTGTCCCTCCTCCCTTCTCTCTATCTTCCTTTCTTTTGTCCTTAAGGATGCCGCTTAACCGGTCTCTTCCCTTCGTCTTTCCCTATCCCACCATCTTCTCTCTATTCCTTTTCCTTTTTCTGTATCCCTTACCCTTTCCAAAGCCCCACCCCTCAACACAACCTCAGGACCAGCATGGTGAGCCATCTGGAGCCCCCGATGGGCTCCCCGCACACTCACCCACGCGCACACACAAAAAGGTTGAACACAGCACATATACACAGGACCTCGGCTCTGAAGCCAGGCTATTTATACCCCCTTGGCACACAGGGGCCCCCAGACGGCTTTTAAAAACCCAACACCCCAGAGGGGAGGAGGGCCATTCTGGCCAGGCCAATCGCCATGGCCTTACCGTGCCCTCACCCACTTTGACCAGGGTCTGGCTGAGGCTCCGCCAGCCCACAGCTCCAGAAGCCACCTTAAAGAAAATGGCGGACAAGTCAAGCTCCGCCAGGTGGGACCTCTGGAGGGATCTCTTTGTCCTGCCATCTGTCCATCTCTCTTTCTGTCCATCTTTCTCTCTCTCTCTCCCCCCTCCTGTTTCTTTAGTGTCGGCGAGTTGAAGAAAAGGGGCAAGCAGGAAAATGGCTCCCAAAGGCCCCCCAATTGGGGGGATGGCGCTTCTTAGAAACATGGCCATACTGAGTCCTGAGCCCCCTACCTGGCTGAGCCCACAGGGGTCCTTCCTCCCACCCAATGGGGGAGCCACGCCCGGGGCGTTGTGCATAAAGTGTGAAGGCGCGACCCCCAAACCACGGGCCCACAGCCCCGCCCCCGGGCCTCCCCAGGCCCTGCTCAGGCCTTCAGCTGGTGCCACTGAGCCACGGGCTGCCGAGGACGGGCAATCATGTCCTTCCAATGCTTCACCTCACCAGGACCGCTCTTCCAGGACAGGTAGATCTGGAGGGAGGAGAGGAAAGGGTGCAACTGATCACTCAGTTAGCAAGCATTTATTAAGCACCTACTATATGCCGACCACTCTGCTGGGTGAGCCTTTAGTCTATCATGGGAGATAACAGACACTCAGGAAAAGTATGAGCATACACAGTAAGTGCAGTCATTGTCTGAAAGGAGGCATAACCACCAGGGTAGGGGTGCATCAGTGAGGGCCTTTCTTAGGAGGTGGTGGATAAGCGGAACTTGGAAGGAAACTAGGGCAGCTGAGAGGCATCCCAGATAGGGGGATCAGCCTGGGCAAAGGCATGGAGGTGGGAGATGGACTATATGAAAGGAACAGCAAGAAGCCCATTAGGGCAGACTGTCAGATGTGTGAAGAGGAGGGGTGTGTACTAAAGTTGGAAAAGTGGGAAGGGGCAAGGTCACAAAGAGCTTTGAATGACAATCTAGGGAGTTTATAGTGGATTCTAGAGGTGAGAAGGGAGACAATGGAGTTTCCTGAGTGGGGCCATGACAGTCAAAGCTAATTTTAGGACTATCACTTGGCAGTGGGCAGGGAGGCCCACTAATCAGCTAGCACAGCAATCCAGTTTCTGACTCTCCAGGGCTGTGTGACCTTTCTAAGGGGGGAATAGGGGAGAATAATCTTTACAGACTTTCATAAGAAAAGTGCTTTGTGGCCCTATAGAAATGTGACAACTGCCAAGGTCAGAGAATCACAGATTTGGAGTATTTGGTCCCACCCCTGGCTTTACAGATGAGGCCACTGAGGCCAGAGGGGCTCAGGTGACTTGCCTACAGTCATCCCTGCAGGGAGCTAGCTCAGGAGAAACCAGGGATCCAGGAGAAAAGATGCTGGGGAGGGAGGTGAGCCTAACCGGGAGAGCTAAGATGACCTCAGTGTTGGAAAAGAAAGAGACTGTCAGAGACTTCAGTGCTCTGCTCAAGTTCAAGCCCAACCCAGGACTCCAGAGAGCCAAGCAGCAAATGGGCGGCCCACCCTTGGGTGGGAGGGGAGAGACTCAGGTGCAGAAAGGGCCAGGTGTTTCCAGGCAGTATTGTTTCAATGCAAATTTGTTTGGCTTGGATGACTTGTTACAAAGAGCAGGAGTGGGGAGGAGAAAAAGGGGGAGGAAAGGAAAGGATGAAGTGTCAGTGAAATACTAAAAGATGTAAAGGTTCAGAGGGGGACATAGACCAGCAGGGAGACGGGAATTCTTCCTTCCTCCCTCTCTTCCTCCCTCCCTCCCTCCCTTCTCTCCTTCCTCCCTCCCTCCCTCCCTCCCTTTTCTCCTCCCTCCCTCCTCCCTCCCCTCCCTCCCCTCCCTCCTCTCCCTCCCCTCCCTCCCTCCCTCCTCTCCCTCCCTCCCTTCTCTTCCCTCCCTTCTCTCCTTCCTCCCTCCCTCCCTTTTCCCCTCCCTCCCTCCCCTTTCTTCCCTCCCTCCTCTCCCTCCCTCCCTCCCTCCTTCCTCCCCTCCCTCCCTCCCTTCTCTTCCCTCCCCTCCCTCCCTCCCTTTTCTCCTCCCTCCCTCCGTCCCTCCCCCCCCCACCCCTCGCCCCCGGCCAGCCTCAGCAGGCTGCCCGGCGCTGGTGGCCCCCACCTTGCCGATGACGTCATTCCGGCTGAGCTTATCCTTGTCCATGACGGTGATGACGATCGTCGTCTCTCTAAGCTTCTCCGTGGGGATGTCAAAGATGAAGGACTCGTTGAAGACAGGGTTCAGGTTCCTCTTCATGGTCACTGTCTTCTTCTTCTCCACCCGCTTGTCCTTGTACATCAACCACACCTTCACATAGGGATCTGCGCAGGGACAGGCGGGGTCAGTGGGAGCGGGGCTTCTGCAGCCCTGGCCCGCCCCGCCAAGGGAAGACGCGGAGGAAAGAGGGCTTTAATTTGGGGGCAGACACCCATGAGAGGGGCAAAGGGATCCAGTGGATGCACCGAACTACAGCAAGTCAGGCTGGGAGGGGCCTCAGGACAGGGCGTGTCAGGCTGGGAGGGGCCTCAGGACAGGGGGTGTCAGGCTGGGAGGGGCCTCAGGACAGGGGGTGTCAGGCTGGGAGGGGCCTCAGGACAGGGCGTGTCAGGCTGGGAGGGGCCTCAGGACAGGGCGTGTCAGGCTGGGAGGGGCCTCAGGACAGGGTGTGTCAGGGCTGGGAGGAATTGTAGAGAACATTTGGTTCAATGACCTAATTTTACAGATGCGAAAATTTGGTCTTAGAGAGGGGTCGTTACTAGCTCAGGGTCACCAAGAAAGTTAACAGAATTAGGACCGGTACTTAGGCCTTGCATTCTTTCTATTATTATGCTACCTTCTTTATTCTAGAAAGAAATCCAGAATAAGCCCTTCTTTTTGGGCAGGGGGTCCACAGAGAGCCTAGTGCTTGCCCTAGTCCCTGGCACCTGGTAGATACTTAAAAAGGCTGGCTGGCTGGCTGCCTGCCAACTCTGGCTTTGGGAGTATTCTGTGAAGGACTGCTGCATGGGATGGTGCCATCCAGCACTCAAAGGGTGAATGATGGGGGACACAGAATGAAGGAGCTGAGGCTGGTGGCCTGGTGAGAGGGGGTCAGAGGGCTTGGGAGCCTGAGCTCAGGTGGACACTGTAGAAGGGCCCCTCGGCCTGTCCCAAAGCCCAGAGTACCAGAGGTGCCCCCAATGTCCATGGCTTTGAGGTTCCGTGCTTTGATGATGTTCACGATGATGGAGTTGGCAGAGGGGTTATAGCACAGAGACAGGAGCAGTTCCCCTCGACTTCCCTGGAGGAGACAAAAGGAGAGGGGTGGGGTGGGGGCATTCTTATGTGGCTCTGCCTTGTGGAGACCACTGGGGTGGGGGCCTCGAAGCCCTGACCTTGGCCCACATTCAGGATGAACGCAGCCTATTCTGATTCCCACCTGGGGGAAATAATAACATTAGACAGCATTCATCCAGCGCTTCAAGGTCTGCAAAATACCTCACAAATATTATCCCATTATATCATCATCACAGCAACTCTTGGAGTTAGGTACTACGATTATCCCATTGTACAGATCGAGGAAACTGAGGTCAACGGAGCTTAGGTACTAGCTCAGGGTCTAAGGCAGGATCTAAACTCAGGGCCTCCTGACTTGGGATCCAGTATTCTGTACACTTTGGCGCATCAAGCTGTCCCGTGCCCTGTCTCATGGAGCCCAGCTCAGCAGAGGCTCGCTCCCCTGCCCACAGAACTAGGGGAAGCCTCCCCCTGCAGTGGAGGGCCCTTCTCTCGAAACTGAGAGGCTAAGGGCCAAGCTCAGGGAGGGACAGAAAGGAAAGGTCCTTACGCTCCCGTCGCTACATGGCTTCAGCTCCTTCCAGAATGTCTGCATCTGGGTCAGGTCCACTTTGTTGAGAGGGATGGACACCTCCCCAATGGGGTCGTTACGACTGAAGCGGTCATAGTCCAGGACCTGGAGGTACAGCACCCGCTGCACCACCTTCTCATAGGGGAAGCCTGTGGAGACCCAAAAGAAAGTCAGGACGGGCCCTGAACTCCCACCCCGAGATGCTCCTCTTTCCAGGGATAGAATTCTGGAGTCTCAGAACAAGAAGGGGTTGTGACCAGAGGAGGGATTCCCCCACCCAACATTCCCAACAATCCCTATCTGGCCTCTGCCCAAAGACTTCTGGTGAAGGGGACCTCACTACCTCCCTCAGTCTCCCTTTCACCTTTGGACAGCTCTACTGTTTAAGAACTGTTTGATCCATGATAGAAGGGAGGGCAAATAGGAGGAGGGGGGGCGGTCAGAAGCAAACACCTTTGAGGAGGGACAGGGTCACAGGAGAGAATAGAATAAATGGGGGGTGGGACAGGATGGAAGGAAATATAGTTTGTCTTTCATAACATGACTCTTATGGAAGTGTTTTGCATAACTACACATATCTAACCAATATTGAATTACTTGCCTTCTCAATGACAAGTGGTGGGTGTGGAGGGAGGAAGAGAGAAAATGTGGAACTCAAAGTTTTAAAAACAATGTTAAAAATTGTTTTTACAAGCAACTGGGAAATAATATATACAGGCAATGGGGTAGAGAAATCTACCTTGCCCTACAGGAAAATACAAGGGAAGGGAATAAGATAAAGGGGGGTGGTGGTGATAGAAGGGAGCACAGATTGGGAGAAGGGATAATCAGAATGCACGCCATCTTGGGGTGGGGGGAGAGATGGGGAGAAAATTTCGAAGTCTAAATCTTGTGGAAGTGAATGTTGGAAACTAAAAATAAATATATAGATAAATAGTAAATAAATGAAAGGAAAATGAGATACATATATGAATAATAATAAAAGTAAAAATCTGCAAAAAGTCCCCAACGGTTTGATCCTAAATCCATTTCTTTGTGACTTCCAGCCTCTGTCTCTTTCCTCTTTATCAGGGGCCTGTGGTCAGTGATACTATTTCTTCTCCCCTCACTCTCTTCTGAACCTTCCACAGTCTGGCTTCTGACCTCCTCATCCTCCTCAGGTAAGTCTCTTCATCCTTTCTGACCTCTTTGGGGCTGTGACCTAAACACTTTCCTCTCTTGGTTTTGGTGACATTGCTCTCTCTGCTTCTGTCGCTGTTTCTTTCTCTTCCTCCACCCTGGCTTTCCTCCTATCTCTCTGACCACTTCTTTTCAGTCTCATTGCTGGCTTATCAGCTCTATCCTGCCTGGAGGACTCCAGTGGCCTCCTAACTGGCCTCACTGATCTGGCCTTCCCACAGCTACTTCATTGGATTTCCCAAAGGCCCATTCTGATCGTGCCACCCTCCTCCGCAATAGGGTCCAGCAGTTTCCAGTTACCTCCTGGATCCAACATAAACAAACTCTGACATTTCTGGTTCTTTACCGCCTGGTCCGTTCCTAATGTTCCAGGCTCCATACGTTCTCTGTGCCTTTGCCCAGGCTGTGCCCCATGCCAGGAATGCTTTCTCTTCCTTACCTCTGCCTCTCAGAACCCTGGCTAAAGCGATTCATCCCAATGCTACCGTGCATTTGTTGATATAACCTTAAATAGGTGCCTGCGGTCTCCCCCATTAGAATATAAGCTCACTGAGGGCAGGGACTGTGCCTTTCTATCCCTAGCATTTAGCACAATGCCTAGAATACAGCAGGTGCTTAATAAATGTCTGTTGATTTGGTGGTTAATGACTCCTAGTTCTGCTGTCTGGTACCAAACAGAACAGATCTAAGTCACCTAACACATAGGATTTAGGAAGGGCTTGGAGGTAAAGATAGTTCAGGATCTCAAAGCTGGGATGGAGGCTGAGCAGGAATCCCTCCCTCCTATAACCTGCCTGACAAAGGTGGGTCACCTCCAGTGACAGGGAATTCACCCCTTTCTGGAGATGTCTCTAGCTGCTAGGACATGTCTCCTTTCATCAAGCTCCAGTCTGCTTTTCATCCCATCCCCCATCTCCCCCATCCCCCCACACTTTGCTCCTGGTTTTGCTATTGGGGTGGAGTAAAAGGAATCAGATTCTTTTATTATGTGACTTTGCTACCAGGGAGTCGGAAAACGTGTGCCTGGAGCTTTGGTCTCATTTCCTTTTGTTCCCTTTCCCACTTAGACAAGGCCATTTCAAAACCCACAATAGGCTGAATGTCGTGGTCTCCTGGATGCGGAGAAGGGGGAAACAAGGGGTCAGGACACAGAAAGGGGAGAGTAAGCTGAGAACCACAGAGGTAGAGAGATGAAGGGAAGTGGGAAATGACAAACCCAGGCAGGACACTGCCCAAGACCTCCTCTCCTGACTCCTAATCCAGGCATTTCTGCACGGTGCCCCACGGTTTTCCTTAAGGGAGTGCCCAGAGCGAAGACTGGCAAGCCCATAGCCACACATCCCCAGCAAAGGTCTGCCTAGCCCCGTGGTGAGGAGCCAAAGGAAAGTGCCAGCATGTAGTCTGGGGTCAAAGGGGGATGATACTGGTTATCTGCCCTCCTAGACCTAGGCCTCCTTTCCTGCTTCCTGGAGCCTCCAGGAGAGGGCCCCAAATGGCCAGTGGCACCGCCCGGCCCCATCATCAATTCTCTATGAAGTCCTGGCTGAGCATTTCCAGGGTGTCTAGACTAATGTGTGCAGGGAGGGCAGAGCTCAAAGAATAACAATGCCCTCCCATCCTATCGCCCCCTCCCCCACCTCTGTGCCTTGGAATAGACTCTCCCTCTTGTCCTTGTCGGGCTCTGGCCCAGTTCCAGCAGTTGAAATCTCTCCCTTCCTTCAAAGCCTGGCTCAGGGACCTCCTACCCCAGGAAATCCTCCCTGTCCCCGTGGCAACATGGGCTACCCCCTCTGGGAGTAGTCCCACCGGATTTCCTTAGGGTCCTCTACAGTGGGAAGGTCAGTGTCTAATAGAAACGGAGGCCACCAAACCCGACAGCCATAAGGAGACCTGCGAGTCACAGAGTGATTGAGAAAACCACATACTCCTATGGCCTACATTCTGCTGAATTTTATTTATCTTGCTAAATATTTCCCAATTAATTACTCTAGTTCAGGCCACACTTGGGAGTCCTGAGGATGCCCACAGGTCACATGCCCGACACCTCTGCCTCTCCCTGGTATCAAACTAATGGATGAACCTGCCCTTCTCAGCACCACGAACTCCTTAAAAGCAAGGCCACGGCCTCCTCTAGGTCTGAGAAGCCAGAGGTGAACCAGGGCCCCTGCATGCGGCGGCACCTCATGAGTGATGACTAAGTGGAGTCATCTGAAACGTGTGAGGCTGGTAGGGTCACCAGGCCTGCATTCAGTGTACCTCAGCACAGGCCCTGGCCCAGAGGAGATGCTTAATAAAGACTCTGTCTGTCTGTCTGTCTTTCATCTCTCTGTCTATTGTCTTTCATCTATCTATCTGTCTGTCATCTATTTATCTGTCTGCCTTTCTATCTGTCTGTCTATCTGTCTTTCTATCTCCCTATCTCTAGCTGTCATCTATCACCTCTCTCCATTTATCATCTAATATCTAGCTATATGCCATCCATCCTTTCTCTAATATCTTGCTGTATATTGTCTATCTATGGAGTAACCATCCCTCTCTCTCCATGACAGTAGAGGCCATGTCTTAGTCATTATTCTCCCTTTAGTGTTTTGCATACAGCTGATGCTTAATAAATATTTCTGTTTGTGACTTATTTCCTTGCCAGACTGTCACTTTCATGATCCCATCATCTAAAGCTCTGACACATCTAGAAAGGGGGTCTGCACACAGCAGGTATTTAATAAATGGGCTTTTTTGTTTTACTCCCACATAATGAACTTTCTGAGTGGAGTAATCACCTCACCAAAGGCTGCAATTCAAGGTGTTCTGCAAACAGGAGGTGCTTAATAAAAGCATTTTTGCTCCTGTACCAGACTATGAGCTTCCTGAGTGGAATGGCCATTTCTTTACAAACTCTTAAATTCATCTGCCAAAGGAATCTGTAAACAGCAGGTGCTTAATAAATATTTTTTCCATTCTTATCCCTTAGACTGTGAGCTCCAAGAATCAGACTGCATCTTGCCTAAACTTTGCATTTCATCCAGTACGATGATCCATACACAGACGGTGTTTAATAAATGTTTCCTATTGTTATTATTCCCATTCAGATGGGGAATAATTTCCCATCCTACAAGTTCTCATCTGTGTTCCCATTATACAGATGAGGAAGCAAGACTCATGTGTCCCGTAGGTCCCCAAAGGCTGCTCAGCTAGAACTTGGGACTCCCCCCCCCACAGCTCCCAAAGAGGCTCCTGCAGGGAGGTGGCATGGTCTCACCTTCGAAGAGGAAGGTCTCGTTCCAGTGGGGGTTCAGGTTCTTCCGCTTGACCTTGGTTTCCAGCTTGTGCTTCTTATCTGGGAGCAGGTAGATCTTGACGAAGGGGTCGCTGGTGCCGCTGAAGTCCTTGGCCGGCAGCTCCTGGGCCTTCATGATCTTCACGGTGAGGGTAGACTCTTGGAAGTTGTAACCCACACTGAACTGGATCCGGCCCAGGTTCTCCTGGCTGCAGCCTTCATGGGCCTCGTCGTCCTCCGAGCCTGGGGACAGCTGGGGTGGGAGAGACAGACCCCCAGAGGCATCAGAGCCAGCCCCCTTGCCCAGACCCCTCCCCTATGGTCCTAGAGGAGGGGACCAGGTGGGAGCCTTCTCTGGTTATGGTGAAGGAGCCTCCTGTCCATAGAAAGTGGCCCCTCCTGGCACCAATCTCATGTCTCTATTCACTCCTAGATTTACAAAATACCAACCTCCTGCAAGACCCCCCCAGCTCCCCTTCTTCCTAGCGCCTTCCCTCTGTTGGATATTTACAAATTAGGCAGCATCTGTCTCCTCTGTGCAAGTTGTTGCCTCCCCCCCTCGCCCCGACATCAAACCGAGAACTCCTAGATTTGCCTTTCTTCCTACCCCTAGCCCTTAGCTTGGTACCTGGTACATAGCAGGCGTTTAATAAATTCCTGATTTGATTTGGCAATTCACCCAGAGCCAGAGCTTGGACCTGGGCCTTCTCACTCCAATTTCAGGGCCTTTGCTCCTCCTCCAGCACCCCAGTATGGGCAAGGGGCTTGGGAAGTCATTTGGCGAATAAAGGCCATAGTAGATGCTACCATCTTGAGTGTCCTGATGCCCATTACCTAAAACCAGCTGCTATTCCTGGCCTGGTGGACAGGGGTGCCAAGTAAACAGCCCAACGTGGTAGGCTTGGGTAGAGCCTAGGCCAAGGGACATGCTGGGCCTCACTTGGGTAGGGACACACTTGAAGTATTGTCTGGGTCATGGGCTGGAGGGGACCCCTAGAGCAGAGGATCTCAAGGCCCTCTGGCCAAGCTCATTAACCCTTCCTTACAATCATGCTTTTCAATGTGTAAGATGTGCAGGATCCCAAGGGAACCAATTCTGCTGAAATGCAGGGAGCAAAATATTTTTGTGAAGAAAAAAAAAGTCCATGTGCCCCAGCTGAAGAGTCCCTGCTCTGCTCAAGTGATTAGGTGTCTGTCACACACCCAACGCCCTATTTTACCGATAAGGAAATTGAGACTCAGAGGGGTGATGACGTGCTTTTTGGGGGGCCAAGCACAACAGACTAATGCTCCTTCTCCATGAGGGCCCTTCATGTATCTGAAATTCTTAGCACTTAGTAGGCTCTTAATAAATGCTGGTTGGTCAAGTGCCCAAGATGACCTCGGTAGCAAGTGGCAGTCAGGATTTGGACCCAGGCCTCTGAACGAAGCACTTTCTGCAGACCAGTGCTGAGGCACTTAGATCACCTGGATCTGCCCACTGGACACGGAGATGGGCAGGACTTGAGCCATCTGAGGAGGTTCTGGGCAGCAGGAGGGCTCCACTCCAGAGCTAGGATCTTCCTCTTATCCATGATCCTGTCCCCCGACTATGATTTCACCAAATTATAGAATCTCAGAGCAACAATAAACCTCAGAACCCATCTGGCCCACTGAGTCCCTGAAAGAAGGATGCCATCTACGGCAGCCCTGGGCATCTTGCCCCATCTTAGAAATTCCCACTACCTTCCTAGGCAGTCCATTCTACACTGTCCCAGTCCATTCTACATTGGTGCAGTCCATTTTACACTGGCGCAGTCCATTCTACACTGGTGCAGTCCATTCTACACTGGCGCAGTCCATTCTACATTGGCGCAGTCCATTCTACATTGGCCCAGTCCATTCTACATTGGTGTAATCCATTCTACACTGTCCCAGTCCATTCTACATTGGCCCAGTCCATTCTACACTGGCCCAGTCCATTCTACATTGGTACAGTCCATTCTACACTGGCGCAGCCCTGAGGGTTAGCAAGCTCGCCCCTAGACTTCATACTTTCCACTCCTAGCTCCCAGTTCATCCCTCTGGGCCAAGCAGGTTAAGGCTAAGCCCTCTTCCACATAACAGTCCTTTAGATGTTTGAGTGTGGTGGGCCTGTCTTTCCTTCCCCACCCCCCCAAACTTCTTCTTTACCAGGCTAAACATTCCTCCTCCTTCTGCTTCTGCTTCTCTCCCCCTCCTGGTTGTAGTCATTTGCATATGCTCTTGGCTCATCAATGTACTTCCAAAAATAGGGTGCCCAGGGCCACAGACTCAGTTGTCCCTTTTTTGTGTGCGTGTTGGGGGGCAGCACCCAGCCAGGATTGGTGCCTTGAGGACTCCTGGGTCTTTTGCAAGCTTGTCACCAGGCTCTGCATGCACCACCATAGCCCCGAGCCCTAATTAACCAGATCTGGGATGGCACAGCAGAGCCGTAACTATGGCAACCTGGTTGGACAGCTCCCTCGAGCCCCAGGGGGACAGGCAGCCTGAGACCCTTCTTCAGAAGGCATCATCAAAAAAAATATCAAAGGCAACCGGTCCTCTTGACTGTATCTGAAGCAAGGCTGACCCTTGAGGGGGGGTGTGGCCAGCCTCCCTTCCCCCTGCAAGCCAGCCTCCTGGCAGCAGCCCTACCTTCTGGGAAGGCTAAGCTAGCACAGATACAGGGAGGCTTGGGAGGGTTTTAGCAGAACCCCCAAAAGGGGAGGGACTGCTCCCATGTCACAGAAACTGAGATCCAGATTAAGGGCAAGTCTGAGGCAGGGGGCAAAGCCAGCTCTTGTCACTCCACATTCAGCACTCTATCTGGGAGGGATCTTTAGAGGTCTAGGTTAGGGGGTCCTCGAGCAGTCTGGGGAAGCCTATGGACCCTACTCAGAATAATCTTTGTAAGAGAAAATACACAGAGTGACAAAGGAAACCAATTACATTGAGATCCAAATGCTAAAAGGAAACAAGCCAACTCTGCGGCACCTGCCCCCCGCCCCCCAGGCTCACAGACTCAGGTCAGGAACCCCCAATCTGGTCTAAACTCTTATGTCACAGGAAACTGGTTCAGAGGCTTTGGAGAGGGGAAGTGATTTTCTTGAGGGAATGAATAAATGTTCCATTAGGAGTCAGGAGACCTGGGCTTGAATCCTGGCTCCCTTACTTAAATCAGCTCTATGACAATTTTCTTAACCAATCTGTGTTCAGTTTCCCCATCCATAAAATGGGGGTAATAACACTTGTATTGTCTCCATCCCAGGGCTTCTTCAAGGAGAGCCGTTTGCAAGCTCTTACTGTAGAGCTGGAGGGCACCTTAGGAATAATCCAGACTTTTCCTCTCTAGCTGGGGAAACTGAAGCACAGAGAGGTAGGTGACTGACCTGACCCAGGTCACACATGGGATCACAGGGCCATAAGATAAGATTTTGAGGTGCAAGGGAAACTTAGAAGCCAGAGTTCTCAACCCTCCTCTACTTTTGCAGATGTGGAAGCTGAGGCAGATGGTGGTGAAGGGACTTGCTCAGGGTCACACAGCTCTTAAGTGTCTGAGGCAGGATTTGAATAAAGGGTCTCCTGACTCTCGATCCAGTGCCCTACTCACAACGTTAGGCTGCCCCTGGAGAGGTGGTAGTTAGCAGTTGTGATTCACAGGCGGGTCCTCTGACTCCGACCACTGAGTGGCAGAATGGAGCAAAGAACTTGGGAGCAATTATCCCTCCCCTGGCTGTTGCCTTGGGCCTTGTTATTAGTGCTAATGACCTGGTCTATCTCTGGCTAATTCCGCTCCTCCTCCTCCCCGGAAACCAGGAGATGGGCCTTCCTCCCTCCATCTGCCTCTGTAGCCTTCAGTGGGCAATGTCAGAGGCAACTGCATGTCAGGGCTGGGCCTTGCAGAGCCTTCTGGGAACCCTACTGTCAGGAAATGATCAAGAGGGCATTCAGGGATATGTGGCGAGGATACAACTGACTAGGGATGCAATCTGTCCGAGCATAAGTGGGAGACAGGAGACAAGTCCCTGATACTGAATTCCAGACAGACTTGGAATCAGGTTGGGCATCCGAAAGGATTTGCTTTATGGACGGAGATGGAGAGGCCGAGAGGTGAGGTCAGTGCCTCGAAGCTCACCCTAGGTCTCAGGCTCAGGGAGCCTGGGAGGGAGAGGAGAGCTGGAATGAGAGACCGGCCAGCAGGGCTATGTCTGATCTGATAAGACACGAGACATTGCAAAGGACAGCAGGAGCAGCAGGGCCAGGGCCAGGGCCCCCTGTGGCTTCCAGAGCTAACTCCATTCCATTCGGGGCTCAGGTTTCCCCAGATCCCCTGTCTGGTTGTCACAATTTCCAGAAATGGCCCTGGCCTTCCTTCCCCCACTCCCCAAGAAGTATATTGCTGGAGAGGGATTCTGCTGTGCCTTTCTACCCAGGAGCCCCCGGGGAAATCCGTGCTGGACCTGGAGGCTGGAAGACTCCTGTTAGAATGTGTCTTAGACACTGTCTATGCCACCCTGGGTGTTAAGGCTCAGTCCCTTCATCTGTACAATGGGGACAGTAATAGCTCCTGCCTCATAAGGGTGATGTGAAGACAATGAGATTACATGTAGAAAGACTTTGCAAACGTTGGTATGCCTTCCCAGCACCTAAGTGGTTTCCCCAACATCCTGGAAGGGGAATTCAGACCAATTTCAGAACGACATTCTGCTTCCCCTTCACCTCCCCCCTCCCCACTTCCTCTCTGCACAGACACTCCTCATAGTGGAATGGCTGCTATGTTCGGAATCGAGAGATGGGCAGTCAGGCACTGTTTCAGGTAGTTAGAAGCGCTGCGACCTCAGGCAATTAATTTCCCCCTTCTCAGCCTCAGTTTCCCCATTTGTAAAATGGGGGTAATCATAATCATCACCCCAAACTCCTTCCCTCTGGCAATCAATGTAAGTGTTTCATCAACCATAAAGCACCATACTAACGGGAGCCTTGCACACCAGCCATTTCATGGGCCTTCTGGGATCCCAGGAGTCTACCGCTGACCAGAGAGGGCTCTGATGAAGCAACATGGCACTTTTACACCAGCAGGGAGAACCATGTGGTATTACAGAATGATGGGGCTGGAGGAACCTTAGAACATAGAACATGGAATGGGGGGCTCCATGACACCCCACGACAGAACAAGCAACGTCTGAGCTGAAAGAAAACTTGGAACCCAGCTGGTCCACACCTTGTATTTAATGGAGGAGGAAACAGAAGCTCACAGAGTGCTCCTTGCCTCAAGTCACTTGGCTGACCAGGGGCAGAGCTGGCACTCACATCCCCATCCCGGACACAGCACAGTGGAAAGAGCATTGGATGTGGGAGCTGAGACCTGGGTCTGGTTCTCAGCTGTCCCTTGCTCTCTGTGCAAATTCAGCACATCACTTCCCCTCCCCAGACCTCAGTTTCCTCACTTGTAAAATGAAGGGCTTGCACTAACGGCCTCTAAGGTCCCATCCAGCTCAGCAGCTAAGATTCTGCTGCCTGCTGCTACCCAGTGCTTTCCTCCCACCTCACAGTGCCCCACTGGGGCATTCCCTTGGAGGAGAGGTTCAGTCAGAGATCCTCCCATGCGAGTCAGATCAAAGCCCCCAAAGAGGTTCATTCTGACATCAGATCTGATAGGGAGAAGGTCAGGTTACATGGGCCCCCCACTCTAGGCTGGCTCAGCCTCAGGAGAGATTGGGGAGCTAAGCTCTCCCCCACCCCAATCCTCTCAAAAGAGGAAAGGGCAGCTAAAAACAAAGGGAGAGACCCAAGATGATTCTGGGTAATTGGGGGATCTTCTCTGGCCTCAGCTCTTCCGGCCTCATCAGTTTCCTCCTCTACGAGAAGAGGGATCTCTTCTCTTTGATCAGGGCCACTAACGACTGATCTCTGAGAGCTTTCACTCTCTACCATCTCTGATCTTCCCGAGGACACTGCTAGGTCGGGAGGGTAGGCACGACAGGTGAGGAAACCGAGTCCCAGAGAGGTAAAGCGACTCACTCAGCTAGTTTGGTGGCAGAGACAAGCCTACAAGTCCAGTCTTATGCACTCCTGGAGCCAATACTGGTTTCACCTCTGCTCTAGGTAACTTCTGTCACTCCTTATCCATCCTCCCCCACCACGATGACCCCAGCCTTGTTAGGACTGGGGGAAGCTACAGCAGATCCAGAGCTGGGATGGACTCCAGTTGCCTTGTTTTACACATGAGGAGACAGGCGTAGGGGAGTTAAGGGACTTGCCCAAGGTCAAGCGAGGCATAGTGGGCACAGTGCCAGACCTGAGAGTCAGGAAGTCCTGAATTCAAATCTTGCTCCAGGTGCTTCTTAGCTGTTTGCGTTGGTCAAGTCCCTTCATCTCCTTATGTCTCAGTCTCCTCATCTGTAAAATGGGAATAGTAATGGCTCCCAGGGTTTTTTTTTTGAGGCTCAGATAAGAATGGCTGTAAGCAGTAATGTGTCCCATGAGCTCTCGTTATGATCATTTTTCCATCTGACATTCAAGCCCCCGGCCTTGGACCCCAGCCCCCACTCTTCACAGTATTGCACATTCTCCCAAAGGAGTGAGCAAACACATGTACATAGGAAGTGCTTCCCACAAGGCTGTCCAGCCTTTCTCGAGGACATTCCCATAACTCAGATGGCTGACTGACAGGGGGTCAGACGTCCCAGCCCCCGACATCGAGCTCTCTCTGGCCCCTGGTACAGTTGAGGGAGGGAAGCCATGCTTCCCTCCCTCTGTTCCACCTCCCCAGCAGACCCACCCCGTCCTCCTCACCATGAGCATCTCGCTGGTGAGGGAGTTGACAAGGTCTGACACAGAAGATCGTGGCTCGGTCCGGCGGTCGGACTCATCATGGGGTGTTTGGCCCGGGACAGGGGCTGTATTCACTGCCTTCCCACCTGCTGGCAACCTAGGAAAAGAGTCTGAATGAACATCTGGCTGGAGGGCGGTGTGGGGCAGGCATCCGGGAGCCAGCTTGCTCCCGTGCTGGTCAGTCTCATGGACCTGGGCCATAACCTCCCGCTATACTCAGAGTCAGCACTCTGCCCTCCCCCCCCCCCCCCATCACACCAATGCTTGGTTTCTATTCTGCTTTATCCTGCCTGGTCCTTGAGCAGGTGCCCATCCATGGGGTTCTCTATGTCCTCCCCACAGGCATCAACTGGCCTCCTGCTTGTCCCCAGGGAAGACCTCTTTTGCCCTCATTCCATTGGCATGAGTCTTACCTGCCATTTTGTCCCTAACCCTAAGGCTCAGTTTGTCAGCTCCCTCTGCTCCTTCCAATGGGCCATATGGCCTCTTTGAGGATCCCCCCAGGACTCAAGTTCTTCGAGATAGGCTTCCTCTGGCTTCATTTCTAGATCTCCTAGCTACTGTCCTTCTTGGCCTTTCTTTCTGGGAGTGTCCCTCCTCTCTATGGCCTTCTCCTACCATGGAGGTGATTCCTCCCAAGCATGACCCACCTCCTTCCTTCTTCCCCCTCCCAGGACCCAGCCCACCCACCCCAGGTGGCAGGAAGCCCAGCTGGGAGCTCCCAGGTCACATCTACACATCATTACCCTCTACAAACATGCCCCAACCGTCTGTCACTCAGAGGCCCCCACCTGTGTTTGCTCAGGCTGGTGGGAGGAGATTCAGATAGGACACAGCTGCCAGGGCATTAGACTTGGCGCCAATGCAGCCCTTCAGGGGGCAAGGAAGGATGGACTGATGTCGTGTGGGTAAGAAGACTCTAATGTGCCAAGGAGACCCCCTTTTCCCCCCACCCCCACCAAAATGATGTAGTCATTGGCTGAGTCAGGGATTCCAAGTCCCAGGGTCTCTTAACCCCTCCCTCGCTCCCCGATATGAGAGCCCCACACTTTGGGGAAGCTGTCTCCCCACCTAAGAATTCCTGGGGATCAGAAGGTCCCTTTCTTGTTACCTCCCATCCACGGGAAAGGTGTCTCAAGGTAGATGCTCCTGGGGAACCTACAAGAGGCCCTGAGTCTGGCTCAGCTGCCTCCTCGGCCCCGTTGGCCACCACCAGCCTAGGGTGGGGGAGACCACATCCTTTCTGGAGGCTCCCTGGCTACTCCCTGGGCCCCCCTTCACCCCTCAGCAGAGAGGCAAAGTGAATGGCTAGGGACCAGGCTGGGGCATCCCAGGAGGAGGAGATAGGAGCAGGCAGAGGACGCTGGTGAAGGTGCAGAGGACAGAGAGACCAGTAGCATGAAGCTGAGGACAAGCTTGAATAGAATGGCGTTGGGAGGCCAGGGCCACAGGCCCACCTCTGGAGACACACGGACCAGACACAAGCCAGGGCGCCAGCAGACACCAGCAGCGAGCACACACGAGGCCGTCAGACATGCAGTCAGACATGCCAAGGCCCCCGGAAGGAGACAGCCCAGTCAGACAGTGGGAGGAAGGGGCCCACGCACACGCATGTATACACACATAAACACACCTAAATACACCCCCCGGGATGACAGCCAGGGAGGGACTGGCACGGGGTAGATGACCATCCCACCAGCACGGACACCCAGGGAACCTGGCATGCCAAGGCTTGTGTGTGAATTAGTGCACACTGAAATAGGATGGGGGTTGGAGGGTGTGTGGAAGTCAGGGAGGATCCAGGGCATGCACGGGCACACACACACACACACACACACACACACACACACACACACATGCTCTCAGCTCTGCAAACAGTAGCATGACAACCTACTTCTCCCAACCAAGACACAGACACCCCAAGACCAGACCACCATCTCCCAGAGAGGAGATACACACACACACACACACACACACACACACACACACAGACACACACATACACACAGAGGACACGTGCTCATGCAGACACAGGCACAAGGAGGAAAGGGTAGACTGAAATAGCTGGAGAGGTAAAGTCAGGTTAAAAATAGAGTGGGACAGGAGGAAAGAGAGATTGACGGTTGAAGGTATGGAAAAACGTGGAGTTCTTTTGGCAACACCAGAGCAGCGGTACAGCTGCAAAGCAGCCTGGGAAGGAGAGATGGGGCCACTGAAGCTGTCAGAGGTCACAGGACAGAGAGGGAGAAAACAGGGGCAGAGAGAGACAGAGAGAGACAGAGAGAGGGACGGACAGAGAGACAGTCAGTGGAGAGGCCTCAGTCACTGGCTGAGGGTCGGTCCCCTGTGAGGAACAGATGGGAAGGAGAAGAAAAGAGACAGAGAGAGGTTAGTCCAAGAAAAAGCAGGCACAAGACTTTGGGGGCAGGGGGCCACCGGGGCGGACAAGGTGGAGCGGCGATGGCCAGGAGGAGAGGCAGAGAGGAGGGGGGGAGCACACACCAAGGGACAGGAAGAACATGGCAGAGTCTTGAGCAAAGAGAGCCATGGGAGTAGCCCCCTCCCCCCTTTCCCCAAACAGGGGGCCTACAGCTGAAACCATCTGGATCCCTGAGGGGATGGCTGTGCAAAGGCCAAGCTGAAGGGGTGAGAGGTGGAAATGGAGACTGAGAAATGAGGCGTGGAGTGAGTGGTGAGGCTGGAATGGGCAGAGCTGGAGAGATGGGGGTGCAGAAGTCAGGGGCTGGTGGGCTGGAGGGCACCTGGGCCACGAATGAACTCTTGGCTCTTCCACAGGGCATTTTAAAGGCTCCTTCAGGGGCAATGGGGACCACAGCTGGCCATTTACACTCTCAAAGAACCCCAGTCTGGGGAAGGAAGGCTCCCCCAAAGGGAGGCTGTTGGAGGGCACCAGGGCTGGTCACTGACACCACTCACAGATCACAGATCTAGACCAGGATGAGAATCTTGGTATCAACGGGTCCAGCCCGCAGCCTCCATATGCCCAGTTCCCAAACTGGCCCCACCATTTCCCCCAGCTTCTTTTCCTCTGGTGTGACTGCTCTCCCTAGCCCAGGTTCCCCTGGGACTCGGGATTGAGGGTGGCAGGGACCCCAGGCCAGCCCTCCTACTCCCACCCTAACACATGGCCCTCCTGGTCTCCAGGGAGATTTGCTTTATGAGCCTGTTACCATCCGGAGCAGACCAATTGTTTTCCCCAACAATGATGGGAGACAGATGCTGGGGCCCAGGCAGCCGTGACAGTGTTGCCCCTCCCTGAGGGACAGAGACACCTGTCCCGAGGGCTCAGAGCTGGGCTAGATGGGGTGGAGGAGGATGGGTCTTAGATGGAGAACTGGGAGGGACCTCGGCACCCATCTACAAAGGCCTCCCTGGCCAGGGTGTAAGATTCAGAGGAGTCAGGGAACCCTGGGGTCATCTTGGACCCTCAGTTTCCTCCTCTGGACAACTAGGGTCAGTTATACTCCTGGCACCTAGTGGACCAAAGGGGAGTTTTTCAGTCTCTTTCATGACTTTGGAGCTGGGTAGGACCCTAGTGGTCACTTAGGCCCACCCCCAACCCCCATATGTGACATAAACTGAAGGCCAGGGAGTGATCACATAGAATCGTGTGGATTTAGGGCTGGGAGGGACCTTAGCAATCTTCAAATCCCCCACCCCATCCCATCATTACACATAAGGAAATTGAAACCCAGAACCCAAGGGACCCTCAGGTTCCTCAGATTCATTCATAGAGCGAAGAATAACTCTGGGATTGGAACCCAGGTCCTTCGATGCCAAATGCAGCATTCATTTCACCGTGCCATGCAGACAACAGGCATAAAGTGCTTTGGAAGTCTTTAAAGTCCAAAGGTAAGTCATCATTTTAGAGATCAGGAAACTGAGGCCCCGGAAAGGCAAAGGTCACACAGGTCATAATAAAAGCAGCATTAGAACCTGGGTCCTCTGACTCCAAACTCAGCCCTGTTTCCAGCCTACTATCTTGCCTCTTAGGGCTGTAGATTAAAGAGGCATGAACAGAGAGGAAGAGGGTTTGGGACCCCCCCAGTGACCATCCCTGGTGTCATAAAGCATCTGCCACCCTCTGAGACCTGATCTCCCTGTGTCTGCCTCTTCTCCTACAATGAAAGGTTGAGTTCTCTGCTCACCCCACCCATGACTGGTGCCTGGCATGCCCACCCCCCCCTCAGTACTGCCTCCTCAGGGGGGCTGATATCCCATGAGCTCAGGATCCAACCCTCCCCGATACATCTAAAGGCATAACTTGGGCTCTGTGGGGACAGATGGAAGCAAGGAGCTGTTATCCATGCTGGGGGCCTTTGAGGCAGTGTGGATAGATAGGTGGGCCAGTGGTAGCTCTAATTGAGAGGAAGAAAATTCTTAATATCCTCCGGTTCACCCCTTGGGACTGTCCCAAGGGCAGGAGCAGAGATGAATCAGGGGAGGAAGGTGGGGGTCACACTAGCCAGGATGGGAGAAATGGGATGGAGGAGGATGGAACAGGGGAGTCCTCCTAGGATCTCAGATTTAGAATGGGAGGCAATCCTGGAGGCCATCCAAGAGGTGGCAGGCTCTGACCTCACCACCCACCTTTCCCAGTGTCTGGTGGAAAGGACAGGGGCCAAGCTGATGTAAGGATCAGATGAGATGCGTTCAAGGATGGTATGAAAGCCAAGTAACAAGAAGGTAAAAATAGGCTGTGGGTGAAAATGGTGCCAGCTAATTAGCACATGGGTAATGTGAAATCTTGTTTCCAGCCTACATCTGCTCCCTCACGCTTCACACCTTGTTTTTGTGGCTCCCGGAAGGGTTCCAGCCTTCTCTACCACCTCTCTCCCCTCCCTGCCCCTTGGGCTCTCCCACCTCCCAGTTTCAAGGCTCTAGCCAGGAAGGACGATGTGGTATCTCTGGAGGGGCCATGGAGGTGGTAGGGGGTAGATGGCTCCCAATGGAATGCCCATGGGCATGAGGGGGCCGGGATCCTGAAGTCTTACTGGGCATGCTGGAATGGTGCCAAGGCATGCCACAAACCAAAGGAAATCAGTGTGACTCCCCTTTCCCTCCCTCTCTCCCTCCGCCCAGGCTCTGACTCCGCTCACCCCAGACATGCAGCCACTTCTGGGGGGCGGGGGATGGCCCAGATGATGCAGCCACCGGTTCTGTCTGGGCAGCCAGTGAGACAGCTCATTTCCAGGAGGAACCAGGGGGCCAGAAGAATCAGCATCCCAGCTCGGGGGATCGGGAGCCCCAGGCCTGGCCTCAAACAAGGTCCCCCTCTCTCCCCACCTCCCTCCGCAAGGTCACACAGTCCCTTCCTACCCCCCAGGGCCTCTTCCTAAGCTTCAAGGTCTCCCTTGGAAACACAGCCCTCATCGCTCCCTGCTTGGCATACTACATGTGACAAGCTCAAAGCCTAGGGCCCTGCAACTCTCTCTAGTGTTTAGCCAAGGTGACCAGTCCCATGCTCAGGGCCCTGGTTATCAGGGAATCACAGACTTGTTGGAAGGGACCTCAACAATTACGGAGCCTGACTCCCTCATTTGACAGAGGAGGAAACTGAGGCCCAGAGATGGCAAGTGCACCTGATATTTTCCTAGTAGAAAATGAGGTCACTGAGGGCAGGGCCTGCTGCAGATACGCTTTGCATGCCCAAGCCACAAGCAGGGGCTTGGCACATGAGGAGGACTTGTTCCCCTCCCCATCGCTAGATGTCTACTGACTTGAAGGGAAAAGGCTGACCGGGGAACACATGGTGAACAGTCAGATTTTCAATGATGTCTGGCACTTAATGCTGACTTCCATGACCTTTGCACTGGGCTTTGTGTCCATTTCCCCTCCTCTGGCAGGAAGTGGGGCCCAGGAGCAAGCCAGGCAGCGGCCTGGAAGCCTGGGCAGGGGAGGCCAGCGCCAAGCTTAGGGGGCAGCTCTGAACCTCAGGCCTGGTCTGGCCTGGGTAGCCTTGACTTCATTCCTGCAGCTAGCCCCTCCTCTCTCCCAGACCCTGTCCCCCAAAGTGCTGGGCCCCAGTTGCTCCTTGGAGTGCTTTCCACAGGGTCCCTCGGGGCTCCAGTTTGGAAAGCTCAGGGGCCTCCTCTGTACTTAGCTTCTGCCTACAGCTATACTGCCCACCCTCTTGGCATGGCCCTGGCCTCTTTCCATAAGCCCTGCCTTGTCCTCATCCTGACCTGGGGCTGTGGGGTCTAGGGTTCTGCCATCTCTCCCCACCAGCTAGCAGTGACCCTTCCCTTTTCCCCACCCACTGCCCTCAGATCCCAACTGAATGTAGCTTCATCTTCTAGACTTTTGGTCCTACCTTGGTGTTCCCCTGAGCTCAGGGAACCCCAGAGGCCAGAAGGAGGTTGGGGTGGGGGATGAGGGAGTTCAGGCTCACATGCCTGACACATCCCTAACATCTCCCTACCCACCAACCACCAGAGAAACAGGGATTTCCAAGGAGTGGCAGGCAGAGATGGAAGATGTAGGCAGAGGGAGGGAGCTGGACAGGGGCAGAGCTGGGTGTTGCCCCCTTCCCAGAGAAGTGGGAGGCAGGGGGAGCCTGGGGGAGCAGGCATGATCCAGATTGGTCCCAGGATGGTCTGAGTGACCTCAGGCCTGAAAGAGCATCACTGAGATGGTGATGAATGGGGAGGGGAAAGGCATCCCCCAAGCTGCCAGTGAGAGACGCCCTTGGGTGGGGCCTCTTCCTCCTCTTCCTCCAGCCCGGGGTCTGGCTGGGGCTGGGGGACCCTCTCTGCGCCTCCTCCTCCTGCTGTGGCCGGAGGGGCCTCGCCTTTGCTCATACCTCTTGTCCCCCTGAGCGCTCTGGTTCTGTTGAGTTCCTGGGTTTTGCAGGTCAGGGATATCGGCAAAGTCATCCTGTTCCGAGAGCCCTAAGACCAAGGAGAGCACCACCATCCGGCCTTCCCTGCCCGGGGGGGCAGCCGGCCAGCCAGCCAGCCAGCCAGCGAGTGGAGGAGGCCCCAGAGGCGGTGAGCGAGAGACAAGGGAGGAAGGAGAGAAGGGAGAGAAAAGAGAGAGGAGAAAAGCATAAGAAACCAACTTTGGAGGGAGAAGAAAAAACATCCAGCATTGTCAACAGAAGGAGAGGATGGGAGGGAGAGGAGAGGAGGTGTCCATGGCCCAGACCCAAAGCGCATCTTCGTGGGGCGAGGGGTAAAAGCTGCAATCTGGGAGAGAGGACTAGAGAGGGGGGAAGAAGGTTCAGTAAAAGGCTCTTGGAGTACCTGGTGGGAACCTTGGGGATCAGGGGACCACAGGGTCAGGCTTGGGAATGATTCTGGGCTCTGGGCCTTGTTCAGGGTTTGCATTCAGGAAAATGCCCCCTAGCTGGGGATGGTTACAGACCTTGAACGACCTGGCTCAGATCATAGGTTACTACCCTCCAGCGACCCGAATCTCAGAAGTGAAAGGGATGTAAGAGGGCATCTGGTCCAGCCTGGACCCAAACTGGAATCGCCAATTTGGACATAGCTAACACACGGTCATCTAGCTCATTTACAGGACTCCAGTGAGGAGGGCAGGAATTTCCACTTTTGGACAATTTTGATTGTTAGGAATTAGGCTGAGTTTGACCTATAACTTCCTTCAGAGCATATTTAAAGCTACAGGGAGCCTTGGAGGTTATGGTATCCAACAACTTCATTTTAAAGGTGGAACAGCTTGCTTGTTACTCAAGTAGTAATGGACAGAGTCAGGAATCAAACTCAGGACTTGGGACTCCAGCTCCAGCATTTTCCCCCTGAAACCACCATAGTGTTTTCTCCTCATTGCTCCCAGCTTTGGCTTTGGTGACCATGAAGATTAAGTCCAATTCTTTCATGGAATAGCCTTTTGGATACTTGATGACAGAGAGATCCCATCTTTTCCTCTCTGGGCTTAACAGAGTTTCTTCACTCCATCCTCGAATAGCATGGGCTCCAATGTCCTCAAAATCCTGGTCACCCTCCTATGTATTCATTCGTTTGTTTTAATGTCTCTCCTAAGAAATGGCACCAAGACCTGAACACACTGCTCCAGATGTGCTATGTCTGGGGCAGCATGCAGGCGAATCATCAACTGACCAATTTGACCACTTGCTGAATCCAACTGAATTGTCTAGAATTTCACTATGGAAGGTAGCGTGTTCTTACTGATACATTATGACCTTTTATATATCTAGTTTTTCGTTTCATTTTGATAATCTAGTTACCTCTTTTATTCTGGGCATTATGACATCACTAATGTAGCCTCAGAGATGAAGGAGGGATCTCCTAGTAGGACAGACTTGGAGTTAAACTGATCCTCCTCTTTTTCTCTTCTTCCTTAGCCAGAGACCCAAGAGCCTCTGAGGGAAGGAGCTTCCCTGGATCAAGATCATCCAAATGTGTCTGGTGTTAGATCCTTGAGATCTTGGGGCCCCTCCAAAGCAGCCAAGAAACCTCTTCTAGCAAGATACCATTCAAAGACTTCTCCCTGAGGGAGCTGAGTTGAAGAATCCGAGGGTAGTAGGGAGTGCTTTAATGCTACTCTAGGGACCTTTCACTAAAACATGGTCCATGAAGGTCTTGGGCTGTGAGGGAGACTTGGAGAGGGTGAAAGTTGTAATGGATGCAATAAATTAGTAAAACCAGTGCTTTACTCAGGGCAGCAGTGTAGACAAGAGGATGGATCAGTCCAATGAATGATGCAGGATATTTTTGAAGGAAGGCATGAACAAAAACTAAGAAAGAGATACAAAGGTATTGGCAGAAGAGAGAGCTCAGAGGTGATGTTGAGGTAGCTAGAAGGCTGAGCTGATGTTGGCCAAGGAGCCCACAGGGGAAAGCTAGCAGCAGTAGCCAGTTACATTTTCCTCCTGCCTAACAGCGTAAGAATTGGCTAGGTTTGCTTTGTGGAAGACAGCCAACCTTGTTGGTCCTCTGAGAAGGTGAGAGATGGTGGGAGTCTAAAAGGGCAATGAACAAAAGAGGAAATGGGGAGATGTCTCAGAAGATGGACCCGGTGGGCATGACTATGTGCTGGAGAAGGGAGAGAGCATTGGTCCTAGAGTCAGAAGACCTAGATTAAAATCCCAGTTCCAACGTTGTATGACCAAGACACAAACCAGTTTCTTATTCATAAAATGGGGAGGGTAGTTGCTTGTACTTAATACCCCAAAGAGTGGTTTAAAGCATTTTGTAAACCTCAGAGCAGGATTTCTTCACTTGACCTAAGAGTCTGTGAAGCTGTTTTTAAAAATATGTTGATAACAATACTTCCAAGTAGACAAGCATTTATAAAGTCCTTACTGTGTGCCAGGAGCTGTGCTAATTTTAATATAATTGGGTTTCTTTGTTCATCCTACGTATTTTGTTTTATACATTTCAAAACATGATCATGAGAAGGCTGCTGCCCAAAAGATCCATGACCTAATAAAAGATTAAGAAGGCCCCTCAAAGAAATGTGGATCACCACCACAAATTAGGCCCCTGAGGCACTTTGAAGAGTACAAAATGCTAGGCGTAGCCACAGTGTGGTGATAATAAAAGTACTTATTTCTTACATTTTGCCTGATTGTACATTTATAATTGGTAGCAAATCACTTTCTTTCTTTCTTTCTTTCTTTTTTTGCAGGGCTATTGGGGTTAAGTAACTTGCCCAAGGTCACACGGCTAGGTTGTTTTTGTTTATGTGTGTTAAGTGTCTGAGGCCGGATCCGAACTCAGGTCCTTCTGACTCCAGGGCCGACGCTCTACTCACTGCGCCACCTAGCTGCCCCCGATCGCTTGCTTTCTTAAGGAGGGAAGAGGAAGGGAGAGAATTTGGAACTCAAAATTTTAAAAAATGAATGCTAAAAATTGTTTTTATATGGAATTGGAAAAAAAGTAAAATTTAAAAACTTAAAACAAAAATAATTAAAAATGAAAACATTATTTTTTTTTAAAAATACTTATTTCTTAAAGGAGAAGGTGGTGGAAAAGATCTGAAAAGGGCCACAAGGGGTGAAGATTGATACTTACAGCCTTAGGGGTGAGGGGTTTGACAATGGAGAAAGTGGGGTACTGACCCAAAGGGGTTGGTCCCTGCCTGATAGACAGGACTCCAGGACCAACTTAGCTGACATTTTCCCTAACTCTGGGGAAATAACATTCCTTCTACACTCTTGCCTGCCCAGAAATCTCATCCCCTTTGTTCTTTGCCCTTTTTGTCTTGGTAAAATTCCATCCGGCTTCCGGAAACAAAACACCACAACGATTGTCCCCTTGTTAATGCATTTTTGGATGCCCTTTGGCCCTCGGTGAACTCCAAATGCCTTTTCTCCATAAGCACCAACCTTCCCCAGGCCTGAATGCTACAACTTTCAGGAGCCACGATATTGTGGATGAAATTCTTTCTTTTTTTTCCAGAATTGAGGGAAGGGGAGGGGAAAATTTGGTGCTGAACTTCATGCTTTACTTGGATGTCTCTAACGATCTTGTCAGGTAATGGGATATACATCTGTGCTGGGGGCTTGTCTACATATGAGACTGGAAGAGCTTGTGGGGGGGCAAGGACTATTTCTTATAAAAACTTTGAAAAAAATAAGATAAAAACTTTGCATGTCCTATGACATGCAGGACAAGGCCCTCAACAGACCAAATGCTTAATAAATGTTTCTTGAATGAAAGGAAAGCAGCCCATGTTGGAGGACATTGGTTCTGCCATTTTGCTAGAGTAAAGAACCACCAAGGGTGCTGGGAAGAGATGGGCAAACCATAGATGGGATCTCAGATCATAGAATTCATACTCCATATAGATTATAAGGCAGGGACAATTTAATTTATCTTTCTATTCTCAGCACTTAGCATAGCACCTAGCACAGAGCAGGTATAAAGCTTGTCAATGGATTGACTGAATCTCAGTGGATCTGTGATCTAATCAGCTAACACTAATCTTCCTCTATTAATCTTTGGTCAAATTAGGGAGCTTCCAAGTCACAGTGATAATAAGTAACTCAAGTATCTATACCATCCCAAGGGTTATAACAACTTCGTGAGGTAAGCAGGTAGAGCTCTTAGAGACATTTTATAGATGAAGAAACTGAGAGTCAGGGAGTTCGTGTGATTTGCCAACAATCACACAGCCATGGTCCAAACCCCAGGTCTCTTGATTCCAAGGCCACCACTTCTTTCATTAACAACAATAGTGATGACTGGTTTTGGATTTTAAGATTTGCAAAATGGTTTTGCCTACATGACATGCTTGTGTTCACAATGAACTGGGGAGGTAAGTATTAAGGGTAGCATCATAGATTTAGAACTGGAAGGGACCATGGAATAAAGGTCATCTAGGTGGATCCTCTCATTTTAAAGATGAAGAAACTGTGGCCTAGATTAAGAGTTAAGATTGGACCCCAGAACTTTTGTTTCCAAGCACTTCCCTACCACCAAACCACACTGCCTCTGAAGGTTAGGCATTGAGGACCATCAGGTCTAGGAAGGGTCAGTGACTAGAGGACATTAGCAATAGTGTGTACAAGGACTATATCCCCATTTTATAGATGAGGAGATACAGGTTCAGAGAGGTGAGGTTCTTGCTCACAATCCCAAAGCTGGAGAGTGGCAAAGCTGAGGCTGGAACTCTGGTCTTTCACTCCAAGTCAGGGCTTTTTGCCATGATGTGATGAGGGGGAGGGAAGGGAATGAAGAGCTGTGGGATGGTGAAGATAACAGTGAGGAGGGGAGTGAAGTCACAAAACAGATCCTCAATGAAGACTTGCTGATGGACTGACGCTGGAGCTGAAGGAGGCTGAGAAGCTCTTGGTTTAGCTTTTGAGCCCAGAGGAGACTGGAGCATGAGAGGGCCCAGATGGGATGTGACCTTCACTGGTGAATGGAGTCATCTTTGCAGGGATGGTATGGTGGGACCTTCAAAGCATCTGAGTAGGGACATGGAGGTGGCAGCTATAACTAGGTTTGAGGGGTTGGTTGGGAGCTGGAGGATGGGTGTTGGGGAGCTTGTGGTGGGGGGAAGGAGTGCTAGACTTGGCTTCATAATGAGATGAAAATTGTAGAAAGGGCATTTTTAAGACAATTTGGATTCACAGGCGCTGGGTGTTCCTAGTGGTAATTTAGGGCAGCTGAAGCATGTTGTGGACTAGATAGAGGCTAGCATGGAAAGTTAGTGAGAATATGGTTCAGAATCACTGAATCTCCTAGAGCAGAGTAACTGAAAGCAGTCCTGCCCTGCTCTGCAGGGTCACACTTTCAAGCCTGCATTGACCACCAGAGTTTTCAGCCTCTTAAAATGAACTCTATGGAAGGTGATCCCATTGGGTATCAATGCTCTGAATAGCCAGAGACTGGTGATGGGGAGCAAACTGCACCCACTGCGGCTAGGATATTCTGGTGTTGAAGGAAAGAATGTCCAAATGTCAGGGTTTTCAGCAGAAAGGGGGCTTGGAGATAGAGCCTGGTGTGGGAGCCTTATGAATCAATGGAAATTTTCTGAGGGCAGGCACTGTTTCCATTTTTGATTCTCAGCTGCTGGCACATGGTACACATTTAATAAGTATTTTCTGAATGGAATTAAGTTGCTTCTTTTCTTTATCCTTTGATCCTGTTTTCTTGCTCCCCACCAGCAGCTAGCTAGGACAGTTCCCAGGGAGCCCTGTTGATAGCACACCCAGAGAGCTTGGGGGTGAGGTCCTCAGGTAGACTCTCATAGCAGCCTACTCCATGGCTCCAAACTTTGATGGGGGATGGACCTTTATGGTGGCACTCCATATCATCTGCCCCCAAATTTTCCTGTTGGGCATCAGCAGTTTCTCTTTACCCCTTGTTCAGTTGGGCATCTTGTCCCTGGTTGGTTGGATTTGGTGGTGCCCTTGGAGGATCTTGGGATGATGCAATCTCTATCTTTGGGAGCAGCTTGGGGTTGCCCTTTTCCAGTGGTATAAGACACAGAACCAAACGCTTGAACTCAGCCTGTTGGGAAACTGACTTAGGAATTAAGTCCCACTCTGGCTTCTGGGCATGAGGCCCCTGAGGCAGGCCCACTCTGTATACATATGTTGGTGTGATTTTCTGAGAGAGCGGGCAACTTCCCTGGGCACCAAGGCCTTGTATCTGATTCTTACATTCCCAGGAAGCTGGAACAAGCCGCTGTACTCTTCCTTTGCCATGGGAAGATAGTCTCAGTAGCCTACGTCCTCCACCATAAAGGTCTGAGTCCCCCAGGTAACAAGGCTCTCTTGATCATTGAGGAGGTCCCTTCAGTATAGTTGCCCTTCTTCTTGCCTGGGTTGACTTCTCTTGCTTGGTCCCCAGAATGAGGAGGAGTGTTTGCACCAGGGCAGAGAAAGTCAGCAATTTGAGACAGGGGGCAGGGGGGTGCTGCAAGCAAGGCTCTGTCCCTCTACCCTGAGCTCAAGACACCCAAAGAGCCTCTTACCTGAAATGGGGCTCTGTGAGACATGCCCCTCAAGAACAGAGGGAGATGGGAGGAGTCCCAGTAGCTTATAAGGGGGGCAGCATGTGGCCAGACAGCTGCCACTGTCCCGACCTCTCCTCTGAAAGGGATCTCTCTGTTGGAAGGAGAGTGTTCTAGACTTTGGGGAGTCTTGATCTTCCTAAGGGAAGGGAGTGAGTATAGGTACCAAGGGAGGAAGGCCTTGCCCACAGTCAAACAGGTAGGTGAGTCTCAGGGAAACAGGAAAGGAGATGAGATGGGCTGGGGAAGAGGGAACTCAGAGAGGAAGAGAAAAGGATATAAGGGGATAACAGGGACAAGGGAAAGGGGACAAGCTAGAGAGAAGGAATATGAGGAGGAAGGAGAGATGGGCTTGGGTTATTGGGAGATAGAGCTGGGACAGGAAAGTGATGGGGGCAGGGCTACTGAGACTGAGAAAAGGAGGGGCAGATGAGAGGGGGAAGAAGGTACAAAGAAGGGAAGAAGAGGGATCCAGAGGAGGTGGAAAAGGATCAGGGCAAGAGAAAAGGAGCCTTTGGTAATGGGGCTGTGTGGGGCAAGGAGGGGAGTAGCCACAGTGGGACACAGATGAGCCAGGAGGAGGCTGAGGGCAGAGATCAAGGGAGGCCAGGGGGGCAGGGGTGGAGGTGGGGGGTTTCTGGGTCTTAGGCCAGATTTGTCAGGTTCTCCATCCACTCCTGGGGACCTGGGAATGGCTGAGAGGGGTCTGAGGCCATCAGGCACAGAGTCCAGGTTGAGAGAAGGCAGGGCAGGGCAGCCAGAATCCTTCCATTGAAGAAAATGCCCACCCAGGGCTTGAGAGCTAGACCACCTTAAACCTGAGGGTGGGAAACACAGCTGAATCCAGGTGTCAGCCTCTCTCAAGGGACTGGAGAGGAGAGGAAGAGAAGAGAAGGGGAGGGGAGCTGGTCAGAGCCTATGGGATTGGTGGAAGGAGGATGGATGGGACGTGGAAGGAGGTGAGATTTGGGAGCATGGGGGGGGGGGCGGGCACAGGCTGTAAGAAGGACTTACAAGAAGGACTTCATGTCCAAGCCTCGGTTTCGAATCTGCCCCACAACGTGGTCCCAGCTGCCTGGGTTGGTGCGGCTGCGGCCCCCAGCTGCCGCCCGGTACTTGGAACCGGCCGCAGTGCCCTGGCGGGCCTGGCCCCGGCCTTGAGCTCGGGGGTTGGTGGCAGCCGGGGCCGAGCTTGTGTGGGCCTGGAGTTGCCCCAAGCTCTGGCTGGTAGTAGGCTGGCTGGGCTGCCGGCCCCTCTGGTGCTGACTCAGTGGCTGCTGGAGACTCTGCTGTCGCAGCAGGGTGCGGGGTCGCTGGCATTTCGGGTCCCCCGCCGAGCTGGGGATATACTCTAGGGTAGTGGCCGTGGACAAGGTGGAGTCCTCAAAACTTGGGGCCGGCAGCGGCAGAGGAGGGGGAGGAGAGGAGAAAAAGGAGAAGCAGATAAAGGGATCAAAGTGGAGGAGAAAAAAGGTGAGGGTCACGACCAGGAGGCCCCGGGCAGGGCGCTCCGCTGGACCTCTGGGGCCTCCATGCCAGGTCACTGCCACGCCAGCCAGCTGGCCACTGCAACGCTGCACTTCCAAGGCCAATCCCCCACCCCTCCCCCCAGGCTGGCCTCCCCACCCCTCCCCCCAGGCAGGCCCCCTTCCTAGCCCCAGCTCCAGCTTCCCTGGCAAGAACTGCTGCCTGGGCCACCTCCCTGGCTAATGGGGATGCCTCGGCAGCTGTATGGTGAAGGTGGGTCCTCTGGGGCTCCCTGCTGCTGCCTGGCACACTGAGAGACCCTGCCAGTGGGCTCAGGGCAAGTGTGTAGCCCTTAGCCACACCCTGGGATGGAAAGACTGATGTGATGTTCCTAATACAGGTCTAACCGAGACTGAACTCTGGGCAGGGGGCAACCTGCAATTTCTATATTTCTTATAGGAGCAAAGTGGGAAGGACCCTTCTATAACTAGTCCCACCAACTCATTTTACATAAAGAGGAAACTGAGGGCCGGACACTTGCTCAAGATAACACAAGGGGTCAGGGGCAGGGGCGACTCTTTGGAGACAGCTCCTCTTCCACTGCGGGACACTGCATCCTTTACAAGGAAGCTTCTACCCCAGGGTCTTGGCCGAGCCTCCTGGGCCATGGGCCACTCTGGATTCAGGCCCATTCTGAGCTCTGGAACTGACCTCTACCTCAGATCCCAGAACACTCTACCTGGCTCCCTGAGAGGGAGGCCATCTTCCTCTGCCCTATGGGGGCTGGTCGCTCACTGAAACATCCAGGAGATATCTCCCCATTTGCCCTCACTTTTGATGAAAAGAAGAGACCAGAGAATTAAGCTTAGCTCTGGGAAGGACCCTAGAGACCAGCTTAGTCCAATCTCCCCATTTCACAGAGGGGGAAGCAGAGACACATGTCTGGTCACAAAATTTCAGGCTAGGTTTTGGTGATTCTAAGCCTAGAGCTGGATCCATGTTAGAGCTTCAGGAGACCTTGGGGACAGCATCTCATGCAGCTGCCTCAGTTTACAAATGAAGACAATGAAGTCCCTCAGGGGGAAATGATGAGTGCCAGAGTCACTCCAAATCAGGTGAACTTTAGCTATACAATATACTGGGTATATACACTTAGGTTATACTGCTATATGCTGTGTGTGTGTGTGTGTGTGTGTGTGTGTGTGTGTGTGTGTGCACGCACGCGCAGCATACAGAGGCAGGTGAGGTCACAAAGGGCCTGGCCCTTACAAGGGGCTCCCTGCCCACTCTCCTCCATATTGGAGGCACCATCATTGGTGAGAAAGGAGGCAGAGAGAGGCCCAGGCGAGGAAGGAGTGTGCCTGGGGGGAGGTGGTACTGGTGCTCCCTTCTAGGGCGCAGGGAGGCTCCCTGGGATCTCTGGACACTTTCCAGGGCCCTGAAAAGGTCTCACCCCCTTTGGGGGATCTTGGGATCTTAGACAGTTGAGAGATGAGCTCATCTCAACAGAGGTTCCATGCAGTTCTAGTATATATTCCGTGTGTCAGCCTAGCTCTCAGCATCTACATTCTAAAGTTCTTCTCAGCCCTTCATGTATATTCTCCACATCTCTTCCAGCTCTGACTTTCTGGGCTCCTTCTCAGCTCTAATGTTCTGTGTTTTGTGGTTCTAGTCTGATATTCTATGACATCCCACATTCTAAGGGGCCTCTCAGCTCTGCCATCCCACATCATGGGTTTCTATGAGAACAGAACCTCCTGCTTCCTGATCCCCCTGAGTATGAGAGTCTGTCCAGGAAGTTTTTGGGTCCTTTGGTCCCTCAGTCTTTTCTTCAGTGTTAACATCTCTGAGCTAAGAGTGGAGCCAGAGACAACCCCACAGAGCTCAGACCTATCCAGGGGAAGCCCTTCCCCGGCAAGGGCCCTAAGAGATCCCCCACTCACCAGCCAGCTGCCACGGCTCCACCTTCCCCCCTTCCACCCCCAATCTGGGCCAAGTACTAATGCTGGAAGGCAATGGTTAAGCTGCCCCTCTGGGTGAGAGAGAAAGGAGAGAGAGAGAGAGAGAGAGAGAGAGAGAGAGAGAGAGAGAGAGAGAACAAGAATAAAAGAAAAGAGAAAGAGAATGAGAGAAAAGAAAGCCAAACACAGTCTCAGCAGAGAGTCTGCTGCCCTTGGGGCCCCAGGGGCTGTTAGCAACAGGCTGGTGCCCATTTGGACATGGCACTCAGCTCTCCAGTCAGTGGTAATAGAAGGCACAGTGCCAGGTCAGGTAGCTCCAGCAGTTCCTTGGGGCAGGACAGAGGCCTGACACTACAGCTTCCTCCTCCTCCTCCTCCTCCTCCTCACTGACCTCATTTGGGGTTTCCTATCACATCCTAAATTAGCCCAATTTACAACCTCTCCGTCACAGGAGACTAAAATTGGTACTTCTAGGCCTCGAGCCAGTGGAGAGCATCCAGGCTGGGCTGGGGAAATTGCAAATCACCAGGCCAGAGTTGATCTCCTAGAGAGCTGGTCCGGGGCTGGCAGGTAGCTCAGGCTGCCTGACTCTGAGAGGGCGGGAGATGGGGGCCAGTTCAGGTTTTTAGCTTCCTCTTGGCCAGTCTGGAAGGAGACTTCAAGGGAAAAAACAGCCTGTCGCTTGGTCCAATAAGCAAACTCACTCATGGCTCAGTCCTTTGCCTGATAAGGTACAAAAGTAGTGGACAAAAACTATGGGTGGTAGAGCAGACTGTCTCAGGAGAGTGAGGTGCCCCCCATTGCTGGTTTGAGTGCTATAGGAAGGCTAAAGGGCTGAGAAAGGGGGCAGCCTAACTGTTAAGTACTGGGGAGAGAGGCATTTCTATCTACTGAGAGAGAGGCTTTCCCACCTGTGAAGAATGAGGCCATTCCACAAGTTGAAAATGGAACTTCCTTCCTAACAGCTAAGAATGGTATGCTCAACTGCTTTGAATGGGAACAGTCCAATGGCTGAGGACTGGAGGGTCCTGTCTGTTGAAATCGAGGCTTTCTCAGCCACCAGGGAGTGCGGCTGTCCCAAATGCTGAGAAGGGGATGGCCTGTCTGGCAACCATGAGTGGAGTACAGTCAAGAAGAGGACGACTCTTCTATGAGCGATATCAGGACTGTCCACTTAGGTGGGGCCTCAGGGAGATTGAATGCCAATAAAGGGAAAGCTGAGATGGCCAAGAATGGAATAATTCCTATTGAACAGAAGGACAGCTCACTGACCAAGACTGAGACAGCCAATGGGAACAGTTAAGATGAAAATGAACCAACCAAGAGGGACAGCCCAGCTGCTGATCTTAGGCAGGCTTTGCTAGCAGACAGCATGATGGTAAATCAAGAATGGGGACAAGCTAATGGAGTTAACCCAATGGTAGAAAATGGAATGCTTCAACCACTGAGAGAAGAATAGGATGGCCTTGAGTGAGAAGGCTTGGATGCTAATGGAGATGGGATCGAACAATGGCAGAGAATGGGACAGCCTAGCCACTGGAGATGGAATGGGCCAATGGAGGAGGCCAACAGGCCAGAACCCAGAATCAAATGAGCCAAAGGCTGAAATGGGAAGCTTCAAGGGCTGGGATGAGGCTGCCCTAAGGCCAGAAATGGGATGAACTGGCAAAGAGACCAATGTCTGACGGGCACGGGAAGAAAGGGGCAGAGGCCCAATGCTGAAATGGGACGGAGTGGGTGTGCGCCTCGGGCGGTTAAGGATGGAAGGGCCTGATTGTGATCGACAATGGGATAGCCCCACGGCTGAGGATGGAATGACCCGAGAGCCAAGCTTGGGGACCAACACTGGGTGCCCCTCACGCCACCATGTCCACCCCGGCTGTGGACAGGCGCTAAGCTCGTCTGCTCGCTCCGGCCGCGGTGCGCTCTCACTCACGTGGACCGGCTGAGCTTCCCCATGGCGAGGTGGCTCTGCACCGTGTGCCATCGGCCTCTCCCCGCCTTCCCATTGCTGGGCTCGCTGTGGGCAGACACGCTGCTCCTCATGGTGTCCTCTGTGGGCAGTGGCGGAGGCGGCACCTGCTTCTCCCCTGGCCGGCCTTCCCGTTCCAGCGCCAGCCCCGCCGCGGCAGCCACTTTGGCGCCTGCCAGGAGGGTGCCACTGAAGCCCGGGTGGCCGGGCCGGAGGAGTGCCAGGCAGTGCCAGGAGGAGGGGAGAGCAGACCACACATGGGGAGGGGGGAGGAGAAGGAAAACAAAAACAGATAAAAGGAAGAGAGAGACAGAGAGAGAGGAGGAGGAGAGAGACAGACAGACAAGAGACAGACAGAGAGAGAGAGAGAGACATCAGCACTGCAAATGGGCCAACTGAGCCTGCAGAGAGGAGAGAGGGCATGGAGTGTGGGGGGAAGAGAACAACGCACCACGACAACGGAGGGGGGCCCTCCCCACCGCCTGGTGCGGGGGCCTCGGGGGTGGGGGGAGGGCAGCCGCCTCAAACTCTATCCCACAGGACAACGAAGGGTTAACGACGGAGGAGCGGGCTGTCCAGGAGAGGAGGCCCCAAGGCAGGGAGAAAGAGAGAGCCAAGTTAGTGAGAGCTTCACCATCAATCACCACCGCCACCAGCCACCAACCACCGACCTCTGACCACCGACCACCGACCACCAACCAGCAGCAGCAGCAGCAGCGGCAGCGGCAGCGGCAGCAGCAGCAGCAGCAGCAGCAGCAACACACCAGCAGGGAGAGAAACGAAGGCATAGCCACAACGCCGAGAGGGAAGAGGCCAAAACGGGCAACCCCGTCCTGACTTTGGAGAGAGGGGCCCGCAGGGACGGAGAGGGGCTGCGGGTCAGGGCTGCTGACGGAGTGGCCTCTCCTGAGTGACTGGCCTGGGGGAGGGAGGCAGGCGGGGGAGGCCGGGGCAGGCGGAGGTGGGGGAGGCAGGAGGGGTTGCTCGTCTCCATGGTCAGTCTGTCCATGGGCTGGACAGGGACGGGGTGGGGAAGGGGAGGAAGAGGAGCAGGGAAGAGGAGTGGGGGCAGGGGTGCGCATAAACTCAGTACATATCAAATCAGGTAAAGAGACTCACTTGAGGGATAGTCGTGGATCGCCATAAGGGGCGTAGGGTGAAATGTTTAGTATAAACTCCTTGGGAGGGTAGGAGCTCCATTTCTGCTGCACTGTGCTCTCATTGTTATTCCAAAATTCTCTGTCTACATCACTAGAGGGGCAAAGAGAGAGGGAAGAAAACAGGGAGATACAAGAAGCAAAACTCCGTAGTCCTTCGGGGAGGAATGAAGAGCCGAGCCCCCGATGGCTGGGAGGTGTGAGCTGGGCTGGGTCAGGGGTGGAGGGCGGAGGGGCTGGGCAGGGAAGGGCCCTCCTAGGCCAGGGGGCCAGTGAGGGAGTGGGCTCCTGTGGAAGAAAGGCCCCCACCTACACACTCGGCACACAGCACGCGTACACACAGTCGGGCACACACACGCACACACAGGCATATGGAAAGGAGGGAGGTGCTGGGCAAAGGGCCACAGCCGGGCAGGTAGGCAGGCGGACACGTGCCCCACACCTTTGGAAGCTGGTGGGAGAGAGAGAGAGAGAGAGAGAGAGAGAGAGAGAGAGAGAGAGAGAGAGAGAGACAGAGACAGAGAAAGAGAGAGATAGAGAGTAAGAAAGCCCTGGATGGCAGGCTCATCCCTTGTGGTGCCAAACCGGAGGGGCTGGGACCCAGAGAGGGTACCCCTGCCCCAAAGTCAGCTGCTCCTGTTCTCTCTTTGTGCCCCTCCCTCCCCAGGAGGGTCCCGATTTTCCAGTCCCCTCATTTTACAGAGCGGGAAACAGGCTCAAAAAGGGGAAGTTACTTGGGCAAAGTCAGACAGGTTCTAAGTGACAGGATTTGAACCCAGGCCTTCTGGACTTCTCCCAGCACAGCATGCTATCTCTAACTGGTCAGTTCTCTTTTTCCCAAGGATTCCTCTTTTTCTTTTTCCCTAGAAGAGAATTCTTCTTCCTCCCTTTGCCCCTCCTGCAGTGGGTCCATCTCTCCCTCCTCCCACAGGGAACTCCCTTTATCCTTTGTATTTCTATCCCCACTGTTCTGTAGACAGGAGGCACTCAATAAAGGTTCTTCTTGGAGGGCCCAGTCCCTCTCCTGTCTCTCCCTATTGACTCAGGTCACTTCTGGTCCCTGTGACTTCCCTATCTCCTCAGGATTGGGGGGCGGGGGGAGAAGAGGAAGAGATTTTTCTGGGATTCAAAGAGGCTGAGAACCAAAAGTCTCTTGGAGTCCTTCCCCCTGCCCCCCACCCAGGCCTTTTGCCTTGGGACCAGGACAGGAAGCTATCCCTTTAGCAGCTTTCTGGGAAACGGCCACGGGAGATCAGGATCTCTGGCACCTGCTACACCTTTGACAGAGCAATATTCAGAGGGTAGTTGTCCCCCTACCCCCACCCCAAGGGTCAGGTATTGAACAGACCACTCATGCCAACCACAAGGGCACTTCACTGGCCACCAGAGTGAGACAGGAGCAAAGGCGCCCAGCTCTCATACCCAGCAAGATCAGAAGGCTGGGCAGGGGCTGGGGGTGGGGAGCCCAGATCCCCACTCAGGCTGAGGGTCATACATGGCCAAGAAGTTCCATTGGAAAGGGTGAGAAGAAAGCTGGGCTAGGAAGGGGTATAGGAGAGAGCCCAAGCCTTGAGGTGGGGAAGGGGCACTTTGATGCCAGAGCAGGGGTCAGTGTGGCTGAGACAGTCCAGGATAAATTGCCATGTTGCCCTCTTTAAGGCTCAGAGAGCCCCTGCTTGGGTGGGGGGGAGGTTGGGAGGGGGAGAAGGCAAAGGGAGGATTGGGGAGGACTTTCGTGGATGGAAGGACTTTCAGGCTGGGAGAGGCCTTTGAAACCCTGCCCAAACCCAGAGGTGGGATCTGAACCCAGGTTTTCTGATTCCAAAATCAGTGGTCCTGTTGCTCCAAACTACTTCCCCTGAGAATGCTGCAAGCAACAAGAACCATGGCAGAAGGGGCTTCATCTCCAACCTCCTGGGGTCTCCTCTGAAAGTCAAACTATCACAGAGGTCAAGGATATATCGATTTCCTTTCCTGCCAAGTCCCCAAGCCCCTTAGGGGTCAGGAAGGCCAAGGGATCTGGAGTTCAGCTCCCTCCTCTCAGGTTTGTGGAAACTGAGAGAGAAATCTACCCAACCTGAGGTGGGATAGGGCAGAGGATTTAGGGGGACAAAGGTCAGATGAGGGAAGAGAAACATGAGAACTGGCATCAGGCCTTGGGGTACCAGCCTACACCCAAGCTCCCAGGGCCCAAGTGGCAAAAGAGCCAGAGACCTGTAAAGAGAGGGAACTCCCTTAGGCTGGTGCATCTTTCTTGGAAGAATTCGGGAAAGTAGGACCGGCCATGGTGAAGGCCCTTGTGGATGGACACTCCCATCTTCTCCCCCCAGGGTCCCACAGACCCTGCTATATGGAAGCTCATCCCTCCAGGCCTCCAGTTTCTTAGAGCAGCCTTCCTCCTCCATCCTGCAGGTGCTGCTGTGGAATTATCCACGGTGCTGAATTGTAGAATCAGCCCCCACTGACCACCAGCCAGGGACATGGTTCTTGGTGACATGAATCAGATTCTGGACCCTGGGTTCCCAAAGCCTGGCTACAGCAAATGGAGTGTGGGGCAAGGGAAGAACCCAGAGTAAGCCCATTCCAAAAAGGGACAAATATAATTCAGGATTTTCTCAGATGAGGAACCTTATCCAACATGAGCCTCTCTGGGGAAGATCCTGGCCCTATCTCCCTGAGAGCTGGGGGACCTAGAATGCTCCCTTCTCACTGCAAAGCCTTCTCCTCCCTCACCCCAGTCTCATCAGCATAGACACTCACAACTTAATCCTCTCCTCTCTGAACCCCTTGGACTGAACCTTGGACCCCACTGCATTGCTTGGACACTAAGGGAGAACAGGCCAGCTCAGAGAATAATCTTCAAAACCTGCTACAGGGGTTGGATGAGGATATAGTTTGGGGGCCAAAATACCAACGCCTCCAAGATGGGTTGTTGGTGGTGGGTCTTACAAGCCTGAGAAGGGAGACCCAGGCCACTTGGGCACAGGACAACCCATGCCTGACTCATGCCTGGGTTCAGGGGACCCTGGAAGACACCAACTCCAGTCTAATGTGACCAGAATTACCTTTCTTTACCCCTACTGATGGGCCACAAAGCCATCTTTCCTAGAGCTAAGGGCCTCTTTGCCAGACACCAGGCCTGGTGCCCGGGAAATCCTAGAGATGGAGACTGTTCCCATAGCTCTCCTGCAGGTTTGGGGGCTGAGCAATGGGAGAGGAATTCCAAAGCCTGCTCAGGGGCACCTGGGGCCCAGCCAGCCCCACATCAGAAAGCTCAGAACATCTCAGCTCAGTGTCTCAGCTATAGATGCCCAACCTCCCAGCTCTGAATCTGAGAGGCTGCCCAGCAGAAGAAAGGGTGACTTTAAAGGTGACTTGTAGCTACCTTGGGGGGGGTGCTGTGGCCTCCCTCTCACCCTGCTCTTTCCTGGCTTCAGTGAAGTCTAGGGTTGGAACCAGACCTGAGTGTGGAAGGAGAGAGAAGGGGCAGAAGGAGGAGAAAAGGGGACCAGGGGAGGGTGGCAAGGGATAGTGGGAGGCAAAGGAAAAAACAGTGGGAAAGAAAAGAGAGAAGCAGGAGGGAGGAAGAAGAGATAGGAAGACAGAGAAGATGGAGAAGAGGGGGCAGGGTGGGGGGAGAAGGAGAGAGGAGAGGTGATAAAAAGGAGAGGAAGATGGTTTAGGGAAGGAAGGAAGAAGGAAGAATGAAGAAGGGGGAGTGATGTGGGAAGTGGTATAGGTAGGGAGGAGTAAGTCAATAGTAAGCAGATCCAGTACTGGCCTCTCGCTGGGAAGAGCCCTCCCCTCCAGCCCAGGCACCCCACTAGGTCCCCAGTTGGCAGCTTCTATGAGGAAGACAAAATGGGGGAGAGGGGCACCTTTGTTTCACTGCCCACCAGGCCAAGAACCTCTGGAAATGACAGGGAAGGGACTGAGTTTTCTAATTCTCCGGTCTCACAGTCAAGCTGAGGTGAGGCTGGGCTATTCGAGTCTTAGGCTCAGGACCCCATCCAGGGTCCTAGGGGTCAGCTGGAGGACAGAGATGCTCCTCAAGTCAGGAAGAGGAGACTGCAGTTCAGGGCTGGGGTTGGGAAACGACCTCCAGTCAGGTCCAAAAGCAGGAAAGGAGCCCTCCAGACTTTCGAGTGATGGGTGATGAAAGTAGGAGGGAGGAAGGAATGCTAAGTGGCTTCCCCATCCCACCCCTCCCATCAGAACCAAACCAGCCATAGAGAGAGGAAGATCTCCCCCAGGTTGTTCAACAAGCCTATGGAATGCATGGGGAAGGTAATGAGCTGTCATGCCCACTTTATAGATGCGGAAATCAAGGCCCAGACCAGTTAGCAAGTCCCAATCTGGTTTAAGTGTCAGGCTAGGATTTGACCCCAGGCCCATGACTTCAAATTCTCCTGTCTTTCTACTGTACATCAGAATGGTTGAGGCCTGGGGCATCATGTGTATGTGCACGGGGTTTGCGGTGGTGGGATGCTGGGAAGGGGATGTGTAGACAGTTTAATTCTAGAGGAAACATCATGGAAAGAGCAAAAGTGTCTGATGGGCTCTGGGTGGAGAGAAGAGAGGAGAGGTGTGTTGGGCAGGGCTCAGAAAGGGATGCGGAGATGTCGGGCCCCTTTAGGGGAATGGACTGAGGATCTAGGGAAGGGTATGTTCATGGGGGGTTAGAATCTGTGTGTAGGGCAGGGAGATGTCAGGGGATTGGTGGGGGGAGAGAATAGAGGAGGGGCATGGCTCTGGGCAGAGAGAAGGAGGAGGGGTGGCAGAGTGAGGTTCTGGAAGTGGAGATGGTGGGATGCCTTGTAGGGAGGTGGACCTAGGTATGGGGGAAGGTGACATTCACAGAGGGGAATTCTGTGTATCAAGGAGATGTCAGGGGATGGGGGGGCGTGGAGGAGAGCTGTGGGGACTCCTCTCACCTCAGTGGCCGGCTGCCTCGATGCCCCTGCCCCACAAGCCGATTTGGCCCACCCTGCACTCCCCCAGGCACCTACTTGATAGCTTTCTTCTCACTGCGCCCACGCCCAGAGTCTGGGGTGCCCACGGTCTCTAGGGAATTCTTGTAGCGTTTGCCCTGTAGAGAGAATAGCAGGGTCACTCAAGCAGGCACTCTCGGTCTAGAAAGGTCAACAAGTCCTTATTTTACAGATGGGGAAACTGAGGCAAAGAGACTAGTTCAGTGACTAGAGAGGGATTCAAACCGAGGTCTTCCTGACTCCAGATCTAACACTCTGTGCCCTGTGCCACATTGCCCCTTAAGGCCACTGTCCTGCCAGGCATTAAGCAGCAATCTCTCCAGGCTGGTTCTGGTTTCACTGACAGGTTACTGAACGTGGCCATTTCCTTGCCATCAGAAGCAGGGAGACACAATAGGCAGAATGATGCCAGTGGAATCAGGAAGACAAGTACAAATGCCCCTTTTGCCTGGGTATTTGTGACCTTGGGCTAGACTCTTCACTCCTCCAGGGCCCCAGAAGATAGGTTAGGACTAATCTACCAAGCCCTGGATGGGCTGAGATCTTGCCTGAGGGAGGAAGTGTCCAGTCCAATTTAACTCAAAGCAACAATACATTTCCAGAGTACCTACTGTGTGACAGTCTCCAAAAAGGCAGGGAGATGAGATATGGGAATTCACTCTTGCAGAATTCCTGGTGCTTTGGGAATCTGAGGCCTGCTGCCACCTCAGAATTCAAAGATGAATCCTTCCAGTTACAGTGTCCCCTCCCTAGCCAGGATGAAATTTGAGAGGAGGGAAGAGTGAAGGACAGAAGGCTGTATTTCACTCTCCACAGCTCATTGGTGACCAGGCCTGTCCCCAGGAACATGGAAGATCTGATTCTCCTCAAGAGAGGAGAATCAGGGACATTTGGTTTCAGACACTGCCTCTGTGACCTTGAAATCGGGCCTCACTTTCCTTATCTGTAAAACTTCTTTCAGCTCTAAGTTCATGGTCTTGTGAGCCCAAAAGGGGGCTTAGGTGTCACCTAGGCCAACCCCCTAGTTTTATAGAGGAAGAAAGTGAGGCCCAGAAGTTTTCTACTTAAAGGTAGAATGGACTTGGCATAGTGAGTTCCCTGTCACTGCAGGTCTCCATGACAAAGCTAGATGACCACTTATGGGTGGTTCCTCGGACAGAGACCAATCTGGCCTCAGCTGCCTTCCAGCTCCATAACTCTGCGATTAGGACTTGTCCCTCCACTATGGTCCTAATGCTAGAATATAGTTCAGGGGCTCGAACTCAGATCCTCTACCTTGAAATGCTGTGCTCCTTTGGCTGGCAGGTTGGCTTTGCTCCCAGGCCCAGGCCTGTTCTCCCATCCCCCAGGGTCCTGGCCAGGCTCCCAGATGCACAGCTCCACTCTCCATGGACAGACGGCTCTCCGGCGCCCAGCCCAGCCACGTCACACTGCCCACGTCACCACCCCCGGATGGCGTGGGCAGCAGCCCCACAGGGCTGGCAGGGGCCTGGTGACGTGAGCAGCTGGGGTAGAGAGAGGAGAGGGCCATTTGCTTTCTACTAACTCTGGGCTGACCAACTGCTGCCCTGGACAGAAACCACAGCCCAGCCACTGTTCTGGCCAAGACCTACCCATATGGCTCCAGTAAATGCCTTAAACCACAGGGACTGAGGCTTCTAAAGGGTCGGGGTGGGAAGCATTTATTACTTACCACTAAGGAAACTGAGATTTTATCTAGCCTAATTCTCTCACTTTACAGATGAGGAAACTGAGGCTCTGAAAACATCATGGTTAGACCTGGAAAAGATCTTTGTTGACTGTAGGCAAATCCCTTCATCTCATTGTGCCTCAGTTTCCCTTTCTATAAAATGAGGAGGCTGGACTTGGTGACCCCTAAGGTCACTGTTACTCTGTTTATTATCCTATAATATACAGTCTGATACCCAGACCTACAGAGATAGAAGTAGCCTGGCCAAGATGACAGTGGGGACAGGGTTGGGCTCCACTCCAAGCTTGGGCCCCCCCCCCCACCACAGGGCCTGCAGGATGAGAGAGCAGGGCGCACAGCATCAGCCGCCTCTCAGTGGGGGGCACACACAGGCCTTGGCCAGGGGCACTCTGGGAGCATGTGCACCTGGGAAGGGCTTTGGGTACCATCTAGACACATCTCTTTTTACATCTGAAGAAACTAAGGCCCAGGGAGGGGCGAGTGTTAGCGGGTCCGGGTTCGAATCCCTCTGCTCCGACTCCAAACCGGGCCTTCCAAGGAGAGGTGAAGGAGCAGGCCTTTGTCCACAGTGGGTAGACCGGAGGTCCCTGGCCAGGGGGAGGAAGGGCCAGGATTGCCGCTGCTGTGGCAACGGCAGTAGAGAAGGGACCTGCATCAGAGGAAGGTGAGTTCTGTTCACCTTCTCAGTTTGGGTTTCTAAATATAGCCTCCTGCGGAGCCCAGTGCCATTAACATTCCTCTCGGCCACCCAGAACCCTACATGCATACCGATGACAAGGATGGGCTGAGCCCAGGCCACCCTGCTGGCCCAGAACCAGCCAGCCACTCTCCTCTCCTCGCAGCCACTGGGGCTGAGGCCTAGAGCCCAGACCTAGAGCCTGGTGGGTCAGGAGTCTCGCTGCAGGATCAGAGGGGGTGGCTGACAGCTTACTGGGGGGATGAGTCCTACTGAGTCCCTGATGCCAGAGGGCAGAGGCTGCCCTGCACTGGGGAAAAGCTGGGGCTACTCTGAAGCTACTGGAGATTTCCATGTCGGCTGTTATGATGCTGCCATTGCCTTGAACTTCCAAGCACCAGCTGCTGGTTTTAAGTACCCTGGCCTCCCAGCACCCAAACACACACACACACACACACACACACACACACACACACACACACACACACACTCTTCCAGAATCCCATAATGTGCATCAACACTGGCCCCACAACACCCAATTATCCCGTCCGTCCCCAAAGCAAAACAAAAGACGCTCCCTCAGATGCTGCCTTCAGCTGCAGCCCCTCCACAGGCGGACTCCACAAAGTGCCCACGGAGGCCAGCAGCTGGGAGAGACACCTGAAACATGTGTAAGCAGGGAGGGGCTCTCCTGACTCCTCTCCCCAACACCGGCTCTTCATGGGCAACATTAGCATCCCCAGGGCCCAACTCTGCCCTTAGTAGATTTGACCTGAAGTAAGTCACCTTGGGTTCCTGAGCCCTAAAATGAGAAGCTTGGCTAGATCTCTGAGGGCCCTTTCAGTGCTAACATGGTAAGTTTTCAAACTCCCTCCCAGGGCTGACATTCTGTGGGCCCTCCTTTGTCAGATGCTCTCTGTTCCAAGGGTCCTTTCAGATCTTCTCTAGACCCAACAGAATCGTAGCCTTGGTAGTTCTACCTGAGCTAGGCCTCTGAGGCCTTCACCATGGAGGTGTCTGACCCCCTGGCCAGCTAAAGAGGCCTGGAGCCACCTCCAGAGCTCAGAGGCCATTTAGGACAATTCCCACTGACCACAAGGCCCCTCTGCAAGCACAGGCTCTAAGGTCTGAGACTGGGGGATGCATGCCCCTCTGAGGAAGTCCAGTCCATTTGGGGACAGCTCTAGTGATTGGGAATTTCCAGTCTGAATCTGGCCAGTCTCTCTCAGGCCCTCCCACTCTTACTTTTGTCTCTCATCATCAGCCAGGGACTGGGACTCACAGGACAAGCCTGCTACCAGCACATTAGGAAAGACTATGACTTGCCCAAGTTCACAGAGGGATCAAGGGGAAGAGCCAGAATCTGAACCCCAGTTCTGCCTCCAAGCCTAGCACATTTCCAACCATGTCATGTCATTCCTCAACATCCAGGCCTAGAGTTTGGGGGCAGCCAGCACATCCCTGCCAGAAGTGGATTCTACCCTCCGAGCTGAGGCCAAAGGAGACTGTGTGTCCTCTGATGTTGGGGATGAGGGTGGGTGGGGATTCCTGTTCAGACACAGGTTGGATTCCACAGATGAATGAATGAAGACACATTCAGTAAGGACTTACTATGGGGCTGGCGGGATGACCTTGGAGGTCTTGTTCAGCTCTGAGATGCTGAGGTTCCACAATGGCAGCCTAGCAGTGCTAGAGCTCCCTAGCACCCCAGACCTTGCAGCCAAAGACAGCAGCTCCCTAAAGACTCCTCGTCCCCATACCTGACACCCCTGGGCCATCCACCAACATCCCTTGATCAAAGTCGGCACAGAGCCCAGGAGTCATTCTGGGGACTCCCCCAACCCCCAACCACATGGAAGCTTTCAGCACTGCCCCCCAACCCCACCCCAAGGTCTATGGAGGCTTGTGGGCTGGGAACTATCAACACAACTGTCCCATAGTCAGCCAATACATATGTGGTACAGAGGAACAGCACTCGTCCTGGGCAGGTACTACCCATGTCACCTCAGGCAAGCCACTTCTCCCTAGGCCTAGAAAATGATGGCCTAGATGTGACGAAGGCCTTGGAGGTCTCCAGATACTCGAAACTGAGGGTCCCATAGACTCCCCCTCCCCCCAAGGGCCATGAGCATCCTCTTGTTCATGGTCTGCCAGCAGCCCCTCCCCCTCCCCATTCAATCTTCCTCTGAATCGATTTTTTTTTCTTTTGGGAGTGGGGAGGGCAGGGCAATTGGGTTTAAGTGACTTGCCCAAGGCCACATGGCTAGTAAGTGTTAAGTGTCTAAGGCCGGATTTGAACTCAGGTACTCCTGACTCTAGGGCCAATGCTCTCTATTCACTTCGGCACCTAGCTGCCCCGCTCTGAATCTCTTTACCAAAAAGTTGTTGACTTCTGTCTAAGATCCATGCGGGCTGCCCCAGGGTCACACAACTGCCCCCTCATCAAGGGTTTCACCTTCCCATCTCCCAGCTCAGAGGGTTCCTGTCAGGCCCTATGGCTGAGCTGAGGATGGCCCCCATGGGGCCAGAGGACGGTTCAAGAGCTGGTCTGGGAAGAAGCAGGGAAGGGGGAGGAGCAAAACCATGAGGAAAACACCAAGGGGTCCTGAGCCTGGCCCAGCTGATGTCAGAGAGCTTGGAAACAGCTCACCATCCTCTCCCCTTACACCCCCACCTGCTTCCAAGAGAGAGTTGGCAAAGGGGGGTCGACTGAGCTGAGCTGGAAAAAGCCGGCTAGAGATTAAGGAAGTTATTAATGTTCGGAGATGGGATCTGCAAGCACGGGGCTGCCACGTCATTCCGACTGAGGGGATGGACAACCCAGGAGGCTTGTGGATGGGAGCTCAAGGCCCCTCAGGGAAAAGAGGCAGACAGATGAGGCCCAAGGGCTTCTGAGCCAGAGTGGAAGAGAGGAGGGGTCTGGGGGCCTGAGGAGAGGGAACCAAGGGTTAGGGAAGGAATGGTGTGTGTGTGTGTGTGTGTGTGTGTGTGTGTGTGTGTGTGTGTGAATGTCTATGTGTGAGTGAGTGTATGTGTGTGAGAGTGTGTGTCTAGGTGTATCTCTATGTGTGTCTCTGTGTGTATGTGTGTAGGGGGGGTGGGGGGTAGAGATGGGCAAAACACAATAAAACACGATGGCTTCCAAATTTCC
>WOXC01012099.1:0-39548 GCA_011680675.1 Gymnobelideus leadbeateri | reverse complement strand
GGGCAGCTAGGTGTCTAAGTGAGTAGAGTGTCGGCCCTGGAGTCAGAAGGACCTTAGTTCAGATCTGGCCTCAGACACTTAACGCACACACAAACAAAAACCTAGTTCTGTGACCTTGGGCAAAACCCCAATTGCCCTCCAAAAAGCAAAAACAAACAAAAACCAGTCTAACACAAATGGCAAAAGAAGTCCAAAAAGCCAATGGGGAGAAGAATCCCTTAAAAAGCATAATTGATTAAATGGAAAAGGAGGTCCAAAAACTCACTGAAGCAAATAATTCTTTCAAAACTAGAATGGGGTAAATGAAAGTTAATGACTTCATGAGAAATCAAGAAATTGTAAAAATAAAAAAATAGAAGACAATGTGAAATATCTCATTGGAAAAACAACAGACCTGGAAAATAGATCCAGGAGAGATAATTTTTAAAATTATTAGACTACCTGAAAGCCATGATCTAAAGAAGAGCCTAGACATAACCTTTCAAGAAATTATCAAGGAAAACTACCCTGATATTATAGAACCAGAAGGTGAAATAGATATTGAAAGAATCCACCTATCACCTCCTAAAAGAGATCCCAAAAGGAACACTAGTAATATTGTATCCAAATTCCAGATTTCTGTAAAGCCAAGCACAAGCAGCTTTCCAGAGGACTGCTGCTGTGAATAGCTTTTCAAGGTTCTGATTCAGTATAGTGAACTCTCTATTTATTCAGTAATAAATTAATGCAAAACATTCACAAAAAATCAAAATACAGCATTCACCATGTCACAACTCAACAACTTAACACTAACTAAAAAGGCACATTGTTTTAAATAAAGTACAAAGGTCACAGTCCTCCACCTACTGGTGAAATTAAATTACAATATCATCAGTCTCTATTAAGTATCCTTTTTTTTTATTTTTTTAAACAAATGTTTTATTAACTTCTGTTTTACATCATTCATTTCCGCCAGATTTTGAGTTACAATCATTTCCCCCCATTATACCCCTACCCAACCTCCCAGAATAGCAGTCCCACAAGATATCGCTTCCTCCAATCTGCTCTCCCCCATACCTTCTCCCATACCCCCATCGACTTTTCCATTAGAGGAAGATGAATCTTTGTGTCCCAATGCCTGCACATCTTATCTCCCATTTATAGGCAAAAGAGTATTAATAATAGTATTTATATATATTTGAAACATCTAATGTTACGACCTCAAATTTCAGATCCATTTCCTTCCTCCCTTGTCACCCATTCCTTCTTGGGAGATAAGTAATTCAATATATGTTGTACATGTCTAGCTATGCAAAACATTATCGTGGTAGATATATTGTACATGCTTATAATTCCCTCCCACTCATCCCACCCCCCACCTGGTCCATTCGCTACATGATCCTATCCCTCTTCTATAGTGGGTACTTCCAACCTCCCCTCCCCCAAGGATGCCCTCCCATCCATAATCCCTACTCTCATCCCCCTTCCCCCTATCCTGCTGCAGGTTGAGATATCCCATTTAGTATGTATGTCATTTTCTCCCTGAACCAAATTCAATGTGAATGTGGTTTTGCCTTTTTAGCCTTCCTTATTCTCCCCCTCCTTTGCAACCACTTCCCCTACATGAGATAGTTTACCCTACCATATCTCTCCCCATCTCCTCTTGCCACTTTCCTCTCTCACCTCATAATTTCATCCCTTGAGTATTCTCCCTTCCCAACAAATTCAACCTATGCCCTCTATCCATATATAACTGTAAACATATACATACACATTCACATATGTATTCATATGACCACACCCCCTTCTTCCATTATTTTCATAGTGAGAAAGATATCATCAGTCACAGATATTACTTTTCCATATAGGAATGTAAATAGTTCAACTTTGATAAGTTCCTTTTGATTTCTTTTCCCTGATTACCTTCTCAGGCATCTCTTCCTTCTTGTGTCTGGATGTCAAATTTTCTATTCAACTCTGGTTTTTCCTCAAGAATGCTTGAAAGTCCTCTATTCCACTGAATGACCATATTTTCCCCTGAAACAAAATACTCAGTTTTGCTGGGTAGGTGACCCTTGGGTTCATTCCCAGTTCTTTTGCCCTCTGGAATATCATATTCCATGCCCTTCGATCCCTCAGTGTAGAAGCTGCCAGGTCCTGGGCTATTCTGATTGTGTTTCCACAATATTGAAATTGTTTCTTCCTGGCTGCTTGTAGTATTTTCTCCTTGATCTGGGGATTCTGGAACCTGGCTATAATATTTCTGGGAGTTTTCTTTTTGGCATCTTTTTCAGGAGGTGATCGGTGGATTCTTTCAACCTCTATTTTGCCCTCTGGATCTAAAACATCAGGGCAGTTTTCCTTGAGAATTTCTTGAAGGGTGATTTCTAGGTTCTTTCCTTGATCATGGCTTTCAGGTAGTCCAATAATTTTTAAATTGTCTCTCCTGGATCTATTCTCCAGGTCAGTGGTTTTTCCCATGAGATATTTCACATTGCCTTCTAATCTTTCGTTTGTTTGGATCTGCTTAACAGCATCTTGATTTCTCATAAAGTCATTAGCTTCCATTTGCTCCAGTCTAACTCTGAAGGAATGAATCTCCTCAGTGAACTTTTGAGATTCTTTTTCCATCTGGCAAATTCGACTTTTTAAGGCATTCTTCTCCTCATTGCCCTTTTGGGCCTCCTTTGCCATTTGAGCTAGTCTATTTTTTAAGGTGTTGTTTTCCTCAGTCAGGCTGTTGACCCTCATTTCATACTTTTCCTGCATCCTTCTCATTTCTCTTTCCAATTTTTCCTCCACTTCTCTTATTAGATTTTTAAAGTCCTTCTTAATGTCCTCTATGGCCTGCAACCCGCTCATGTTTTCCCCTGGGGCTTTTGGAGCAGGACTTCTGACCTCACAGTCCTTTTCCCGCTCTATACCCCCAAAATAGGAGTCTAGGGTTGCATTTTTCTGTTTCCTTTGCCTTGGCATGTTGCCACTTAATTGCTTGACTTTTGGGCTTGTTGCCACACTATGGCTTTAAGGCCAGATAGAGGAATTTTCGTCCCGAACGTGTGGGGGGCAACTTCCGTTTCTGGCAAGCTGTAAACCCACCCACAACTTCCACCCTAGATCATAATCCAGATCCAGGGAGGTTAAAGCAAGAGCGATTACCCCCCAAGACTGATCGCTGGATCTCCCCACGATTTGTAGGCTGGGAGCCCGAGCTGCCTCTGAAAACTACAAAATGGCGTGTCTCCTCAGCGGCTTCTAGCCCCCAGGGGAGGGAGCTGATGCATTCCCCAAATACAGGTCCCAAAGTCCATAGGACACTAACCTCTTACTTTGTCCTAGGCATGTCTATGTTGATAATTCTGGAGTTGCCACCGCTGCTGGTGTTCTGGGGTTCCTCCAGCTGGCTGCTGGCCCTGCCGCCCTGGGGCTAAAACCTTGGCTCACGCGGACCTGGGCTCGGCTCGGGTCCTGCGCTCTGCGCGCTGCCGGCTCCCAGAGTGCTGTACTGGTCCTTCCTGCAGGGCTGCTGGGCTGTCCTCAGCGGGAGGTTAGCTTATCTGTGTCGTTCTGTGGGTGCTGGGGCTCCAGAAGTTGTTCAGAGTCCTTTTTTACATAGTTTGTGGGGAATCTGGGGGCAGAGAGGCTTGGAAGAGCTGTTTCTACTCCGCCATCTTGGCTCAGCCCCCCCTATTAAGTATCCTCTTAAGGGGTATTGAAAAGTACAGAGGCCATCTGCCCCTAAGTCACAATTAAGTTACAATATCATCAGTCACTACTAAGTACCCTCTTAAGGGGTGGTGGAAAATACAAAGACCCTCCACCCCTAGGTCACAAATAAGTTACAGTCTCATCAGTTAGCATTCAATAACCAAGGAGAGGCCTTTTCATTTTGACTCAAGGGAGGCTCTCAGCTTCCATGGTTCCTCTTCCATGGTCCCAACTCCTGCCCAAATCTAACCAACTGCCACCTGAGTTCAAAGGCAGACAGCTCCCAGTTCCTTGTCCATCTCTCCATGCAGTTCTTGTTCCATATTGAAGCTCACAGTTTCTGTTCCTGGGAAGACAAGTCTTAACAAATCCACAATAACATTCATTAAAATTGCTGGCATCCTCATCAATTCACTTTCTGCTTGTGAAATTAACATAGACCCAAAACAGACAGACACAATACTGACATTGCAGAAATGCTTCTTCTGGCAGCTCTGGTTGGCCCTCAGAAGTCTCAGCAGCTCTGGCTGCTTCTTGGAAGCTCTTAGCAGAAGTTTTGGCTTGCTCTCAGAAGAAGTTCTACCACCATAAGCTCCATTCCCAAAATCAAAATCACTTTCTGTAGCCTGGGCCTCTCCTCCTCAGGCATGCTGCTTGCTCTAAGAAGTTCTGACTCTCTAGCTGGTGCTTTTCCTTATATAAAATATTAGCTCCTCCCTGTTCTGGCCCCTTCCTGTTGCATCAGGAAGTCCATCCCACTGTGGGATTCACAAGTTCTGGGTCTTAATACTTGACACAATCATGAGCTTGGAATTAAGTGCTAAGTACCAGCTAGCCTGCTGATACCAGGGGATCTTCAAATCCCATTACTATTACCAGTTCTTAGGTCAAGGAGAAAATATTGCAAACAACCAGAAAGAAACATTTCAAGTGTTATGCACATACAATCATGATAACACATGATTTAGCAATTTCTACATAAAAGGATGAAAGGGTTTGAAATATGATATTCTGCACATCAAAAAAGCTAGGATTAAAACCAATAATCACCTTCTCAATAAAACTGAGTACTATACTTCAGGAGAAAAATGGATATTCAATGAAATAGAGGTCTTTCAAGCATTCTTTTTTTTTAAGCAATTGGGGTTAAGTAACTTGCTCAAGGTTAGTCATTATTTATGTGTGGGTGCTCATTTTCTGAGGCCGGATCTGATCTCGGGTCATCCCAACTCTGAGGGCGGCGCTCTACTCACTGGGCCACCTAGCCGCCCCTTTTAGGGCAATTGGGGTTAAGTAACTTTCCCAAGGTCACACGGCTAGGTTTTTGTTTGTGTGGGTTAAGTGTCTGAGGCCGGATCCGAACTCAGGTCCTTCTGACTCCAGGGCCAGCACTCTACTCACTGTGCCACCTAGCTGCCCCCTTTCAAGCATTCTTGATGGAAATAAACAGAGTTGAGGGGGTGGCTATGTGCTGCAGTAAACAGAGTGCAGGCCCTGGAGTTAGGAGGACCTGAGTTCAAATCTGGCCTCAGACACTTGACACACTTACTAGCCATGTGACTTTGGGCAAGTCACTTAACCCCAATTAACCTCCAAAAAGAAAAAAAAAAACAGAGTTGAATAAAAAATTTGACTTTAAAATATAGGACTAAAGAGAAGCATGAAAAGGTAGACAGGAAAGGTACTTGTTAAAGTTGAACTGTTTGTATTCCTGCATGGAAAGATAATATTTGTGATTCATGAGATCTTTCTCAGTATTAGGGTAGCAGGAGTGAATGTGTGTGTGTGTGTGTGTGTGTGTGTGTGTGTGTGTGTGTGCGCACATGCGCACGTGTGCACATGTGTGTCTGTGGTTCTAGACACACACACACATATACACATTGACAGAGGGAACAGGTTGAATTGAATATGAAGGGATGATATGTAAAAAAGTAAAATTAAGGTATGAGAGAGGAATATACTGGGAGAATAAGTGTAATGCCATGCACAGAAGCTTTCTAGAAGAATGCTACTGTGAACAGCTTTTAAGGTTCTGATTACACAGTATAGTGATCACTCTATTTATTCCATAACAAATCAAAGCAAAACTTTTACAGAAAATCAAGGTACAGCATTCACAATATTACAACTTATCACAGAAAATCACACTATAATTTTCACAACATGGTCTCAAAGTACAATAGTCAAAGTCTTCCAGTCATGGGGCAACTAAGTTAACTCAATCAGTCACTTATCAGTAGTCTCAAAATACAATAGTCAAAGTCTTCCACTCATGGGGCAACTAAGTTAAGTCAATCACTATCTTATCAGTAAAAATTACTAAGTATCATATGCAAAACCAAGCCTCCACCTGGATGATGACTATATAGAGCTTAGCTACCAGAAATCAAACCAGGAACTACATAAATTCCATAGCCCTAAGCTAGGGAGCCATTTTGGGTGAAGATTCAAGCCTCAGTGACCAAAAACAAAGAGAGTTTAAAAGGAGAATATTAAGCCAGGAAGCACTAGCACATTAGGAGTGACCTTGAAGTGTACTCCAGTGAACTTGGTATCTGAACAAGGGCACCTCTGGAGATTGATTTTCTTCCAGTTAAGACTCTAGAATAAATAGTCAAACCATTAATTGAAGGAAAAAGGGTAGGATGATTGGTTGCAGCCCTTTCTTCATCCTCCACCTCTATTTAATGTTTAAGTATGTCAAGAGGTTTTTGTTTTTAATAAACAACAGTACACTCCAGGCTTTGAGGTACTGAAGTATGGTAATGTCCATTATTATCATGAGAAAAAAGTACATAGGAGCTAAAAAACTCCTGTTGAAGCCAAAATCTAGAAGCAGAGAAAAGCTTCAGAGCTAAGTGTTCAGTGAAGCAGCCCCTGACAGTTATCAATAGTGAGCATGGACTGATATAATACCACTAAGTAGAAGCCACAAAAGACAAATAAGAAATGATGCCTGGTGGATATGATGTGTGTGATGGAGCTGATGATGCTGACTAATGAGGATTCTACATCATTTGTGTGACCTAGGGAATCAGTCCCTACTCCCCAAACAAGAAAAGACAGATAACATCACAGTAAGACATCAATAACCATAAAGTATCAGAAGTTCGAGCTGCCCCTCCATGTGATGTGCATAAATTATCCATATTCTCTACATGTGTTCTCTATTCATATTCCCTACATATGATCATTCTTCAATTGATCAATAAATAAGCATTGATTACTACAAGTCAGATGTTGCTAAGTGCTAGGAATTCAAAGACAAATTACTGCCCTCAAGGGATTTATATGCTAATGGGGAAGACAATGTGTACATGTTATTGCTTTTGAATCAGTTTCTGTAATGTTCAATTTGTCATGTCCTTTTTTAGGATTTTCTTGGCAAAGATACTGGAGTGATTTGCCATTTCTATTTCCTTTCGAAGATCATTGTAGAGATGAGGAAACTGAGGCAAACAGGATTAAATGAATTATTTAATGACATTCAACCAGGTCACTTACTAAGTGACCCTTACTTAGTGTCAGACAGCTAGTAAATGAGATCAGATTTGAACTCAGAAAAAATGAGTCTTCCACAAGTCCAATACTCTGTCTACTCACTCATTCACTATCTATGTGTGAATATGTAGGCACATATACACATACATATGTATACATACACACACACAATTCCTGCTGATGGTATGCATATTTATGGGAGAAATTATCTTCCAGATTTATGGGGAAAGCATTTTATTGCTAGTTTCTTTACCATGTTATATTATTGTAATAGAGGTTTCAAAAGCCTCTCCAAAGAAATCATACATGGGGTGGCTAGGTGACGTAGTGAATAGAGCGCCGGCTCTGGAGTCAGAAGGACCTGAGTTGGGATCCAGCCTCAGATAGTTAACACACACAAACAAAAACCTAGCCGTGTGACCCTGGGCAAGTTACTTAACCCCAATTGCCCTCCTAAAAGAAAAAAAGGAAAAAGAAAGAAATCATACATACATTTTTTAAAGCAATTGGGGTTAAATAACTTGCTCAAGGTTACACAGCCAGTCATTATTTATGTGTGGGTGCTAATTTTCTGAGGCCAGAACCCATCCCAGGTCATCCTGACTCTGGGGGCCAGTGCTCTTACTCACTGAGCCACCCAGCCACCTCCATACATACTTTTAATATAACTTTAAGAGGCTATGGAATTTAGTCAGTGACAACTTAATTGTCATTATATGAAGAATCTATGGTTAAAAACAATTTGGAACTATACCCAAAAAGCAACTGAACTATGAGCAACACTTTTTAACCTAGCAATACCATAATTAGGTCTCTATCCCCAAAGAGATCATAGGAAGAGGAAGGACTTTTATATACAAAAATATTTATAACCACTTAAAGAAAATAACTGGCAAAGACCTGGAAACTAAGAGAGTGCCAATCAGTTGAGGAATGGCTGAATAAAACTATGCTATATTTTTAAAGTTGCATATTTAATTTATTATCTATTTTAAAAGAAAGGCAAGATAGGGGCAGCTAGGTGGCACAGTGAATAGAGCACTAGCCGTGGAGTCAGGAGAACCTGAGTTCAAATCCAGCCTCAGACACTTAACACTTACTAGCCACGTGACCTTGAGTAAGTCACCTAACCCCAATTGCCCATCCAAAATCCAAAAAAGAAAAGAAAAAGAAAAGAAAAGCAAGATATACATAATAGAGATCTGCAGCTTCATATACAGTCCTTCTCTTTTACAATGTCTATATGGAAGTAGCCATTTTATTTGATGCTTCTTAAGTTCAGAATTTTTTAAAGAAAGCAAGAAAAGAGAAAGAAAAAGTCATGAATCTATGAAAAAAATCATAGATCTAGAGAGACCAAAGCCTTAGAAGGTATCTAGTCTAATTGCTTCCCTTTTATATTGAGATCCATAGGACATTAAATGAATTAGCCAGATTCATAAGGGAAGTACATGACAGAGATAGAATTTGAACCTGTGTCCTCTAATTCCAAATTCAGTGATTTTTCTCCAGATCTAAGGAATAAATATAAGATGATAGCAGGACAACTCATGTTCCTCCTTGGAAAGTTCTCCTATTGTTTCTAACGTTCTTTTTAAAAAAAAAATAAATTTATTTTTTATTTTTTAGTTTCCAACATTCATTTCCACAAGATTTTGAGTTACAAATTTTCTCCCTGACTCTCCCCTACCCCCCACCCCAAGATGGCAAGCATACTGAATGCCCCTTCCTCAAATCTGTTCTCTCTTATGTCCTCTGCTATCCCCCCTTACTTTCTTGTAGGGCAAAATGGATTTCTGTACCCCATTGCCTGTATATATTATTTCTGATTGCAAGTAAAAAACAATTTTTAGCATTTTTTAAACTTTGAGTTATAGATTCTTTCCTTACTTTCCTCCTCACTCACTCCCACTGAGAAGACAAGCAATTCAACATAGTTTGTATGTGTGTAGCTATCCAAAACATTTCCATAGTGGTTATATTGTGAAAGACTAACTATATTTCCTTCCATCCTATACTGCCTCCCATTTGTTCTATTTTCTCCTTTGACCCTCTCCTTTTTCAAAAGTGTTTGCTTCTAACTACCCTCTCCCCCAATCTATCCCCTTCTATCATTTCCCTTCTTATCTCCTTCCTCCCTACTTTCCCATAGGTTAAGATACTCAGTTGGGTGTGTATGTTACTTCCTCCATAAGCCAAATCCAATGAGAGTAAGGTTGACTCATTCCCTTTCTTTCCTTTCACATTTCTGCTCTTCCCCTCCATAGTAACAGTTTTCTCTTGCCTTTTTTACATGAGATAATTTACCCTATTCTATCTCTCCCTTTCTCCTCCCAATATATTGCTCTCTCACATCTTAATTTTATTTTTTAGATATCATTACTTCATATTCAACTCATTCTGTGACTTCTGTCTGTATATACATGTACACACATATACACACATACACACACATATATATACACACACATATTCTCCTATACTTACATATATATGCATGTATACATATATATATGCATATATATACATACATACATACATTATCCTTTCGACTATCCTCATAATGAGAAAATTCTCATGAGTTACAATTACGATTTTTCCATGTAGGAATATAAATAATTCACCTTTAATAAGATCCTTATGATTTCTTTTTCCTATTTTCCTTCTGTATCAACAATGCAATATTCACAATGCCTATAGTAACTACAAATAGGCTGATATAGTTATTAATCACAAAATATACCAGGCTCTCTACCTGGGGAATAAAGCTAGAACATTTATTCAAATACCAGAAAAATGAGTCCCAAAACCAGAAGTCAAAGCCATCATAGTAGTTTTGAAGTTGGCACACATAGTTAATGTAGTAAACACCCACATTCTCAGGCCTTCAAAATAAAACAGGCTACCTCAGGCAAAGATCCTTCTCTCCCCACTCACAGATGCTCAGCATCCACAAAGGATACTCCCAACAGCTCCAGCTCCCTGCAGTTCCTGTCCCTGGCAGTCCTCAGCAGGAGTCCTTAGCAGAAATTCTGGCTGGCTCAAAAACAAGAGTTTGAGGCACCACCACTACTTCTGCTGCTGCTGCTACTGCCCCCACTGCCACAGCTGCCACACTTCCAGCCACCACACACACTCTAGCTTGGCTTCTGCTTCTTCTTGTCCCACCCCTTCCTGCTACATCAAGTTTCAAGGGGCATGGAAGAGTTTTAAATCCTATAACACCTCATGCTTCTCTTGCCTCTTGTATTTGAAAGTCAAATTTTCTGTTCAGCTCTGATCTTTTCATCAAGAATGCTCTATTTCAGGAAGCTAGGTGGTGCAGTGAGTAGAGCCTTGGCCCTGGAGTCAGAAGGACCTGAGTTCGGATCCGACCTCAGACACTTAACGAACACAAACAAAAACCTAGCTGTGTGACCTTGGGCAAGTTACTTAACCCCAATTGCCCTGCAAAAAACAAAAAAAGAAAAAAGAAAAAGAAAGAATGCTCAATTTGAAAGTCCTCTATTTCATTGAATATCCACATTTTCCCCTTAAGTATTATACTCAGTTTTGCTGGGTAGGTGATTCTTGGTTTTATTCATAGGTCCTTTGACCTCCAAAATAATGTAGAAGCTTCTAGATCCCATGTTATCCTGATTGTGTTTCCACAGTACTTAAATTGTTGCTTCCTGACTGCTTGTATTATTTTCTCCTTGCCCTGGGAACTCTGGGATTTGGCTATAATATTCATAGGAGTTTTCTTTTGGGAATTATTTTTCAAGAAGTGATTGGTGAATTCTTTCATTTTCTGTTTTGTCCTGTGGTTTTGAAATATCATATCAGGGCAATTTTCCTTGAGAATTACTTAAAAGATGATGTCTAGGCTCTGTTTTTGATCATGGCTTTCAAATAGTCCGATAATTTTAAAATAATCTCTCCTGGATCTATTTTCCAGTTCAGTGGTTTTTCCAATGAGATATTTCACACTGCCTTCTATTTTTTTTATGTTTTTCTATCTGTTTTATAGTATCTTGATTTATCATAAAGTCATTAGCTTCCATTTGCTCCAATCTAATTTTGAAGGAATTATTCTCTTCAGTGAGTTTTTGAAATTCCTTTTCCATATGGAAAATTCAGCTTTTTAAGGCCTTCTTCTCTTCATTGGCTTTTTGGGCCTCTTTTGTCATTTGAGTTAGTCTACTTTTTAAGGTGTTGTTTTCTTCAGTCAGGCTTTTGACTGGCTTTTCATGATTTTCTTCAATCATTTTGATTTCTTTTCCTAATTTTTACTCTACTGCTCTTACTTGATTTTCAGAATCCTTCATGGGCTATGACCAGTTCATATTTTTCTTGAGGTCTTTTGTTGTAGGAGTTTTGACTTTTTTGTCTTCTTTTCATTCTATGTTTTGATCCTCTTTGTCTCCTGCAAATTCCCTTTGGAGTCATTTGGTCCCCCTACAATCAGTAGACCTGGAGAAAGAAACAGTAGCAGTTACAGCCACCTGTCACCTCTGCTGTCCTTGTGGCAGGGGCTGGACCACACTCTTCTCTCACTCAGGATTAACAGTTTTCCCCACTGACCTTTTACATTTTCTTTGGCATTTATGGGTTGAGAATTCTGGAAAATGCCACAGCTGCCAGGGATTCACTCTCCTGAAGTCTGCTCTGGCCATATTGGGTCACTGGTTGGGGCTGGCACAGCTCACACAGGATTATACTCAGCTCCCAGTCCAGTGTGATATATCTTTCCTGTCAGCCTGTAAGTCTGCCTTCTGTGGGAGATTTGTTTCTCTCTGTTACTTAGTGGGTTCAGTAGCTCTAAAATGTGTTTAGAGTCATATTTTACAGGTATTAGAGTGATTGGAGTGGAAGCTCAAGCAAGTTCCTGCTTTTCCTTTGCCATCTTGACTCTGCCCCCTCAAAACTATTGTGTATTAATGATATATCATTGCAATGTAAGAAATTATGAAAGATGTATATAAAATAATACAGAGTAAAGTGAGCTGAAAAAAGAAAATAATTTATACCATAACTACAACGTAGTAAAAGTGAGCAGTTTTGGAAGACTTAAGACCTATGATTAATGTAATATTCAAATATGAGTCAGAAGAACTAATGGTAACTCACTTTCTGACAGTAAGGTGATGAACAGTCAGAGTGAGGCACACATTTTTAGACATGGCCAATATGGACATTTGTTTTGCTTGATTATGTACATGTATTTCAATCATTTTGATGGTCTTTTTTCCCCCAATATAAGGGGAGAGAGAAGGACAACAACAAATGCTTGATAATTGGAAAAAACATAATTTGATCATGTGAGTTATTTGGGAGATGAAAAAAAATGTTTATTGGAAGATTGAAAGTTGGTTGTTCTAGAATGACAATTATAATGGCTGAAAAGAAGACATGAAATGCATCGAGGGAACTTATTTCCTGAGACAACTGAGGTCACTAACCATTATTTTGTGAAGAATTCTTGAGAAAAGATGTGGATTGGTATGAGGAGAACTGAATGGGAGGACTGGGCTTCCAACACTGAGAAGTCAGCTGTTGCACAAAGTAACTTGTTCACAGCTGATTTGTTAGGAATTATGTATCTCTGTTCTACTGTGTTAGACTACATAAATAACACAGGTAGTAATATCAACTTATCCCTACAAGACTATGATAAAGACTGATATGTAATAGAGAAAGACGAGAAAATGCTTATTTGAGAAGAGATGTATTCAGTTTGTTAAATAGTATTTAATGAACAGGGAGGGGAGCTCGAACTTTATTGTTTAATGAAATATGTTGTAATTTTAATAATTAATGTGAAAATATCATAACATGCCTTTTGATCACCTTACAAACTGACATGAGAGAACAAATAAGGAAAATATACTGGTGGAAGGAAGAGAGTAGTAGGCCATATGTGGGGCAAGAATGTTGTTGACCCTAAACCTCTACTACACTATCATAACAGTATGTTGGACCATATAAACATAATACATCTATTGAAGCAGCTAAACTAGTAATACCCTGAAAAAAAAGGCTTCCCTGAATATGGGGACCTATTGACGATAATCTTCATAGTTTAAAATAATAAAATAAAATGGAATTCTAGAAGAGTCTTTGGTAGCAACAGGGTTTCTTTGTTTTGTTTTGCTTGGGGATTTTTGTTTGGTTTTTTGCTTCTCATTATATGCCAATGATGTTAAAATGGAAATGCTTCAAGGTCACAAAAGTTTTCTTCTTGAGTTTCAAAAAAAACCTCACAAAACACTTGATTGAGCAATAAGCAAAGAAGTGGCTGAATTTCAATCATTAGGGAATGCACCAGAATGTGATTTCATACTTTAATAATCTGAACTCTATAAAACCCCCAAAAGGGTATTGTAGCATTACACCTATGTTCACCAACTTAATGGCAAAGCTCAGTGATCTGTGGATGAGACTGGTGGAAAAGGATTGAATGGGACCAGTTTTACACATAAATTGAATAAGAGATTACCTATGTGAAATATTTTGTAGTGTTATGATTCCTCTAAGATATGCCTCTCATTGTTGGCTCATACTCAAAATTCCCAGAAGAAAACCAATATATACAGTGGTGAAAGAAAGGAACATGATTCTTCCAGCTGGCATATTAGGTAGAGAAAAGAAGATTTTTTAAAGATCATTTCCCTTCATCTGGACTAATTTCAAGATACTGTGCTTAATAATGTCAACCCAATTGTTTTAGCCAGCTTATCAATGAGGGGGGGAAATGGGGTGTTCTAATTTTTAAAGCATTTTTCAGATCAAACAATATATCATATTCAAGTAGTTTATTTGTGCTTGGGAAGCCACATTTTCTAATGTTTCACAAAACAACAAGCATAATGATGCGAACTTTGTATGTAATAACAGAGAAGTATCCATAAAGTAGATAGCAATAAAGTAAGGAACTTGAATTTCATTAGCTGGTTTAATGCCAGCCTTAGGAAGCTTATCTTTTAAGCTACATCCAAGACAGCACAAATTCTAGTTTTATTATGTTATTATTTTAATGCAGGTATTTGCACCCCCATGCTAGGTTTTGTGACTTGTACCAACAAAGAATGAAATGAGGTAAGGAGCAAATAATTAAAATTGATTATGCTTTTATACATCAAGAGCTGAATATTATTAATCAGCTATAAATGAATATGCCAGTTTAATATTTCAAGAGAACTCTGGATATATTTTTTCAATATCTTCAGCAGATAAAAAACAGCTTTGAGTCTATACCACACATTCAGTGCTTAATTATATGGTGTCTTGAATAGTTCCCTTAAAAGTAAAGTCTTCTAAGCTACAATTAGATTATGTAATTCTAAAAGGGGGAGTTCATGTCTTGTGCTTCTCTTGAATCATCCCCTGAGAAAAGTCACTCATGAGACAATTTTGTTTATCTACTTGTTCATCTATCTGATTTTTTTATCTGCTCCCTTATCTTTTTCTATCTGCAGTACATGGCAAGTGCTAGTTGATTGACCATCTCTTTATCAATCTATATGACAGACTTCTGATTTCATCTGAATGGGGATCTCTCCATATGGAAAATCACTCCAAAATCTGGGCCACTGAGAGATTAAATGATTTACCATTAGTCACATAGCCAGTAAGTATTAGAGGTAGGACTAGAACCCAGGTTCTCCTAGGAGGAAATGAAACACTAGAAAGAACATTGTTTCTGAATTAAAAAAAAAACCAAAACAACCCTGGGCTTTGTGCCAAAAGCTACCTACTACTCACTAAGTGTGTGACCTTAAACAGATCACTTAACCTTTCTATGTCTCAGTTACCACATGTTTAAAATGAGAAGATTGGGGGCGGCTAGGTGACACAGTGAGTAGAGTGCTGGCCCTGGAGTCAGGAGGACCTGAGTTCGGATCTGGCCTCAAACACTTAACACACACAAAAACTAGCCGTGTGACCTCGGGCAAGTTACTTAACCCCAACTGCCCTCAAAAATAAATAGATAGATAGATAGATAGATAGATAGATAGATAGATAGATAAATGAAAAAATAAAAATAAAAAAATAAAATGAGAAGATTGGACTAAACAATCTCTAAGGTCCTTCACAGCTCTAGGTCTATAAACCAAAGTGGGCCTTCAAACCACTATCCAGTCTGTATCTCATTCATTGAATAGATTCTTTGTAATTGACTGAGAGATGCACCTACCTAACATTCTCCCACTTGTTACTGATTGTTACTTCAGGTCAATTCATTCCTATTCATCTAAACAATGCTTTCAATTGAGTCATATACGATGACTTGAATGATAACTATCTCATAGTCACAACATCATATTGAAGGTAACTAGCACTAGGGGGATATTTTGGGGGGGTGGAGGTTTATCAACAGGCCTTGAGCCTGGGAATCCACTGATTGAACAAATCAACATTAAATGTTTAACGTTCATAGACTGTAAATGAGGGATTTAAATGAATAATCTAAAGACATTAATTTAGTTCATATAATATGGGATACTATAAAGGAGTCAAAAAGATAGGTTTAAGGATTGACTTTGACACATTTTGGCTGTGTCACCTTGTCCAAGTCACCTAGACAAATGATAATTAAGGGAATTTCTATTTAACCAGTAAGCATAGAAAAATAATTTTTACATAGCCACAAAGATAGCTTTGTAGCTGTGGCACTACCCTGTTAGAAGTAGATCAAGTCAAATGAACAATCATTTATTAGTTACCTACTATGGGTCAGACATTGTGCTAAATGCTAGGGATAGAAATATAAGCAAAAAATCTTCAAGGAGTTTACATTTTTAATAGGAGAAAATATTTGAAAATAAGTTTTAAAAAGATAGGGGAGGAGAAGAGACATAGAGATATCCAGTGTGGAGGGTAAGGGAGGAGATGGTAAAGGAGCAGCCTAAAGAGAACCTCCCTAAAATGGAGTTTCTGGGAGGAAACAGCCAGAGGGAGAAATCACATGGGCTAGGGGCCAAAACAGTCTATCAACAAGCATTTATTTAGCACCTAAGTGCTAGGTATACAAAGAAATTTTTTTCAATGTAGTCCCTGCTTTCAAGGAGCTCACAGTCTAGGGTGAATGCAAACAACTCTGTACAAACAAGAAGAATTAGAAATAATCAGAATAACCATCGCAGATTTGTTTCTCTTTGTGTCCACTTGCCTTCAAAATGATAGCTCATAAGACCCTACTGATGTGTCTATTTCTTCTCTAGTCACAGGACACAATTAATTCAAAAGAAAAGCATTTCATAAAAGAGAGTATGAAGATTTGCAATTGAGCATCTTCCCTCCCCTCATAAACCTAGGGTACACCCCCACAAATATAGATAAAACATCAGTGAGGAAAGTGAGGCTATGAAAGGATAATTAAAATTAAATTAAAATTACATTTTAAATTAAAATAATTAAATTTTCAGTATGAGCATTTATACCTCAGAAATTAGCAAACACCACAAATCAGGGCTTGAGTCATTGTTGTGTTAATTGTCCAGACTTAAGAAAGTGATAGAGAAAATGTTAATAATGCAAATTAAAGTAAAAATGTGTGTATTGTTAAACATTTGCCAGAACACCTCTGGATGAGTGGAAGATTAAGTATAGAAGTACTATTAACCCCTCTAAAATTTCAGGATGATTTCTTCTGGTATTATTATCCTAGGGCTCTCAGATTTGTTCCTTTCTCAGTATGACTTCTCTGCTGGGCATGTTACTATACAAGACCCTTTCCTCACTGGGCACAGTGACACTTCTGCTAGGCCGGCTTCTTTCTGGGTGTTGTGTAATCTCTATTGGCCTTGCTCCTGGTGGGTACTATAAATCTTTTTTAGTTTTTGCCTTACTGGATGTTCACTCCACTAGAATATAGTGATTAGAATATTAATATGTTTTTCAGTCATGGAAACCACACCCAGTAAACAAAAGGTAGTCAATGTGTTCTTCAGGACTAAACTAAGTCACTCCTTTTCATCTTCTGAGTCAGGCAGGACCCAAATAATGACAAAGTGAGGCTTGGTCTGAGACCTATTGTCAGTCAGTCAGTGAGAGCCAGAGTGACTTGGGTTTAAGGCATGGTCCTTAAGAAAAAAAAATCTAGCCTGTAAACTCTAAGATATCTTGAAAAGTTTGGGTAGTCAAAATTTGCATTCCTTTGCACAGGGCACCCACAGGTAAGGGTATGATACCCTAAGTGGGCACAGAAGAAGAAAGGAAGAAAGGGAGGGAGGGACGGAGGGAGGATGGAAGGAATGAAGGGAGAAAGGAAGGAACGAAGGTGTTGAGGGCCAGTCTCTGACCCAGTTCATACATGGGAAGACTCTGGTCCAGGATTTCTCCCAAGCCAGCTCCCCATGAAGGCTACATTGTATCTTAAGATGGGCTCACCATCTCTTCCTGACTTGCAGGAGTTTAGGACATGATAACCGAGCAGTAAGCCAGACATAGATGCATGCAAGGGAACAAGGACATTAAAACATACAGATGTGTGTAAATGAACAAGGACATTAAACATTTTCTCATGGGAACCTAAGAGATAATTGCTTTACATTCATTATATAAACCCTGCCCTTTGATCAATATATAGCAACTGCTATGGCAGATCCGGCCTGGCTCGTGTCTATCATTCCATACTTCTCGATTCAGCCTGTGTCCAGTTTGATGCAGGCATCAGGAAGGAAGAAAGGAAGGAAGGAAGGAAGGAAGGAAGGGAAACAGACAGAAAGAAAAAAAAGAAAGAGAGAGAAAGAGAAAAAGGAGAGAAAGAAAGAAGAAAGAAAGAAGGAAAGAAAGAAATAAAGAAAGAAAGAAAGAAAGAAAGAAAGAAAGAAAGAAAGAAAGAAAGAAAGAAAGAAAGAAAGAAAGAAAGAAAGAAAGAAGGAAAGAAAGAAAGAACCATGTTGCCCAACTGGTAAGTTCCAGTTGGGTCTCAAGTTGGCAGCTCCTAGTACTTCTCACAGAGCTGGTTGTTTGCCCTTCATTCTCAAAGAGAGCCATAGCAGGCAAAGTGAAGATAGTGCTGAATTCAGAGTTAAAATAGCTGAGTTTGAGTCTAGCCTCTTACACTAAATAAATCTGTGACCTTCATCAAGCAACTTTATGTCTCTGAGCCCTTTGTCTTACCTATAAAATAATGTAATAATAAAACCACTACTTCATAAATTTATTATGATGATTAGATAAGATAAAGAAGGGACAGATGAGATCTTCAAGTGGGAGTGTAGATATAATAAAGAAGTCCATAACAGAGCCTTTGGGGGCCACCTACAATCATGAATGATGATTCAGAAAAAGAAACTCAAGAAGTTAGACATGTAGAATGAGTAACAGGGAAAACAGAATCATAAAAACCCAGAGAAGAGAGAGTATCTAGAAGAGAATGGGTAACAGTGTCAAATGCCTCAGAGAAGTCAAGACAAAGATTGAAAGCAGAAAATTGGATTTGGTAACTAAAGGATCATTGGCAATTTTGAAAAGAATTGAATTAATTTCAGTGGAAACCTATGTTCCATCTATTGTTTGTTATTTATATTGCCTTTACAGTCAGTAAAGAACATGTTAACATCTTTGCTTTTTATATTTATTTTCAATGTCTCTGTGCTCTAGCACAAGGTTTCTAAAATTCTCTGAGTTTCTTCAGTTCTATATTATCCTTTTCTGTCAGCTTATTAAAGTTTCCAGTCATTAGTATGTTACCATATATATCTTTTAGCTACTTAACTAGATTTTTCTTTATGCATTCTGATGTCACATGGCAATATACATTTATGTTTCTTATAATTATTATGTAATTATATATATATATATATATCTTTTTTTTTGCTTTTTTGGGGGGCAATTGGGATTAAGTAATTTGCCCAAGGTTACAAGCCTAGGTTTTTGTTTGTTTGTTTGTTTGTGTGTGTTAAGTGTCTGAGGCCAGATCCGAACTCAGGTCCTTCTGACTCCAGGGCCAGCGCTCTACTCACTGCGCCACCTAGCTGCCCCATATATCTGTGTGTGTATATATATACATACATATATATATATATATATATCTTTTAGACATCCAGTTAGATTTTCATTTATGGGTTCTGATGCTATGTGGCACATATACATTTAAAATATAAAATGTTTCATTGTCTTTTTGTACTTTTAAGTTGAAATCATATGCATTTGTAATCATATATAGTCTCTTTGTTTATCTCACTTAATGTTATGGATTGGTATGTTTGTCTTATCTATTGACAAATGTTCAACTTCTGTTGTTTTACAATCACCTGACACATAAAAAATTTTGTTTCAGCCTCCCTTTTTCATTTTGAGTGTGTATTTTTTAGATATGTTTCTTTTATGCTCCAAATTCTTGGGTCTTTTTAAAAAATACATTCTGCCACTCTCCTTTCAGTCCCCACTTATAGAGAGGCGACATGCATAGAGGATAAATTGCTGGCTTTAAAGTCAGAAAGCTGGCTGTGAGTTCTGCCTCTGAAACAAACTGGCCATGGGATCACTTTTTTCCTCAGTGCTCCATGCAATGCTCAAAGATTGTAAATTTCAGAGAAGATGCTGACCTGCATTGGTAGAGAGTTGTATGAGTGAAATCGCAGGTCCAGTCTCTCTCCCTAAAAGGGAAAGATTCCCTCTCTTTTCCAATTGGTTGGGTATCTTTTTTCCTAGGCATTTCCCATTGTTTCTTCCTTCTTGTTTAATCAGTCCTCTAAAAATAACTGTCTTCATCATTCTCAATCTTTTTATCACCAGTAGTCAATTTCTTCTCTATTGGTACTATCAACAAGAGCCATCTGATAGCCATCTTTTCATGATGACTATTCATACCATATTGAAATAACATCAATAATAATAGCCATCATTACCCTCCTTTCTAGGAGTAGTGCTTTCTCATTGGTCTGAGGCAATATGGCATAGAATATTTGGGTGCTCAACTTGGAGTCAGTGAGAACGAGGTTTGAATTCCACTTCAGACACTTTCAAGCTTTATGAACTTGGACATTTAAGAACCATGAACCTCAGTTTCCTCATATTTAAAAAAGGAATAATAACAGTATCTACCTCAAAGGATTGTTGGGAGCATAAATATAGAGTTATGTGTACAAAGGACTTTGTAAATCCAAAAGTGCTATGTAAATATGAGCTAGGATTTCCTGTAAGAGCAGCATCAGTAGCAGTGAGATCATACACTAGCAATACTAGTAAGTTTCCATATTAAGGCTCTTTGACCCACTCTGCCAGCTCTGGATAGCATTGGATTTAAATCATCTCAGAAAGAAAATTGCCATTTATTTGTGTTCAAAAATTCAAGTAGGCTACTTTTAAATATTAGTAAAACTACTAGCCACTCTTCTAATTCCATTGGGCAGATTTATACATCCTGAGAGCTATTAAGCAGTCATTTCTTCCTAATTGTTGCCTCAGTTATCACTACTGCTTTCAGTGAATAGTGAATATCAAAAAAAAAAAAAAAAAAAGCTCTTTCTCTGTCAAAATCCTTTATGTCCCAAATATGCTCTTCCACGCTGTGGCTCATTACAATTGAAAGTACTGTTGCTTCCCAAGCAACTTCCCAAGGGAGTGTCCCATAAATGACTCTGTGAGGGCTATATAGGAGCATCTCAGGAGTTGTACTTTATTTTCATATTCACAGCTAAAGGTTGCATCTTCTTGTCCTGATGAAGTGATGAAGAAACACAAATCCACCCTCACAGCAGAGAGGTGACAAACTACTATTATATCCACTGTCAGACATAGCATCTATATTGGACATTTTTGCTTAATTGTTTTTTTTTCTTTTTCAAAATCTACAGCAGGGAAAGACTTAGAAAAGACTGTGACATAAAGACAAAAGGTAGCAACAGAATGAATTTTTTAAAAATAGATTGTCTTCTGAGCATACATTGTTCATTTACTAACACAAATAAGTTTTTATTTTCTAATAACACTCCCTCAATGCAATGATTATCCATATTTGCTGTTACTTGTAGATACACATTTTTTCTAGTAAAACTTCACAAATCATCATTCACTTTGTAGCATAAATGATTGTTTCACATTTAAAATTAATAATGCTTAGTTTCCAGCTTTATTGCTTTGGGGTTTGGGGGCATAGCTAGAGTAACGTCTAGTTTGCAGTAGTCAGTATAGCCTCATGAATAAATACAACTTAATGAACAAATCATAAATCCTCCATTTTGTCTTCATCTGGCATGTTTGAACATAAATACATATTTTAAGGTCTAATAAGTAGTAGAACATTTTGTTTTAGCCTACTCGTAACGGTAGTGCTCTTTTCCATTGACCATTGCACAACATTTACTTTCAATTCTTAGAAAAGTAACATATTTCATGCTTCGTACCATATAACAACACTCAGAGGATATTAGTATTTAAAAGACCAGCCTCCTTTCCCAAGGGGAAACAGGGTTATTAAAGGAGCGTGGTAATTTCCCAAAGGCAATTGAAATCACTTTCCTTCTCTTTCTACCCACATAGTGTGCTACAAATGGACATGTTGGTGGACAAAATACATAATTTATGTGTCCAAATGCATATCACAATTTGAATAATAGTTCCTTATCAACTTGTTCTTGATTGTGTGAATGGTCAGGCCATAATCTGTTGAAGTATTATCTCTTCTAGGAGGTTCTGCAATGTTTTCTACAACCAGCACAATGTCATCTTCAGAAAGGAGCATCTGGAAGACTTCCGCAAGCACTTAAACTTTTCAACTTGAACTCTGCACTAGATATCCTCCATCACATGATGTTTCTAATAAACCCAATTCACACTTTTGCCCAAGCACCACTTCATGATTATTTGGGGGCCCTGATGGCTCTGAGTGAATGTAAATAGAAATTGTTTCTCTTTAGGCCAGAAACCCAGAGGGTCTTCTCCTTCCAGTTTGATTTTTCTTACTGTCATTAAAGGACCATCCCTTTACTCACTTCTTAAACAAGTCTAATCACTGAATGGGTGTTGCCTCACTCAAAATGAGAACTCAGAACCACCTTAGCCTAAAAAAGCCAAGGTCTTCCACTGCATCCTGGGCCATCTCCAGTTGTCTTGATCTACATCTGGCCACAGGACCCAGATGACTCTGAAGGAGAAAGTGAGGCTGGTGACTTTGTTTAGCCCTCTTCTCACTTAAATCAATTCAACTACAAGTCATGTCATCATCTTTCTGATGTCATGGTCCTCTTTGAGAATAAAAGACAAACCACTCACACAACTATACAAACATGAGTTCTTAATAAGCATAGTACAACAGGAAAAACTCTGAAGTGAGTTCTTTTCCAATGCCATTATAAATAAGAGTGATATCTCTAGGAACAAATGAGGGAGAACAGGTACAGAACCACATGATCACACATCTAAAATTCCTCACTTGATTGTCAGTGAGAATTGTTTGGAGACACAGAGGCACAGCAAGAGTTTAAAAAAAAATCCTTTTAGCACTTGTCCTAAGAATATTTGCCACATAGTATGAATTTAGGCATGTGGGTATGTATACATACATTGTAAGTGTGTATCTATGTAGCTGTGTCTGTATACACATGTTATCTATGTACACACATGTGTATTTGTGTGCGTTTTTACTTTGGGCTGCTATTTTTCAGAACTGTTCTTACAAATGGCAACTCGTTCCAAAGTGTTTTAAGTCTATAATATATATGATATAAAGCTGGCAGAAAGATAATATAGCAATGCTCCACTGGATCCAGGATATCATTGATGGGCTTCAATTTACTCACCTATAGAATGAAGATACTAGACCAGGATACCCCTCCTAGCTCTAGACCTAGGATCCAATGCAATAAGGATTCTTCCTTCAAAGATACAATCTGCAGTCAATCTACAGTGTGTCTTTCCATTTTTTTACTCTTCTCTTGTCTGTTTTCTCCTATAAATTTGCCATAACATATTGGAAGTTTTCCTCATGCTCTCTTGATATTCTAAAGACCCCTTTTTGTTTCCACATGATCAACCCATCTTTTTTCATGTACTGAAATAAATACAAAGACATATTTGATGAGATGTTTTACACCATTTCTCCTGTATATTTTTTCCTGTAATTTGCTGCAGTCTGCCATGCATGTCTTTAAGGAATAATATTTAGGAATTGTGGGATGGATGGACATAAGTTTGGTTGTTTCTTTCTTTCTTTTTCTTTCCTGGATGTAATGGTATTTTTTGTGATGTCTGATAGGAATTGGGTTTGGTCAGTTGAATTTAAGATTAGTAAAGGAAGTCATAGCAACATATAGACATAGATCTAAAGCTGGAAGATACCCTAGAAGGCAGCTAGTCCAACCCCCTCATTTTACAGATAAGGAAACTGAGACCAAGAGAGGTTAAGTGCCTTAAAAAAGTCACTTGTGAAAAAATTTGAAACTGAATTGGCAAATTAGCTAAGGAGACAGATATTTCAAGATGTAAGTTCTTAAGGCCAGAGACAGTATTGTTTTTCTTTGTAGTCTCAATGTCTTAGCACATAGTAGAAACCTTAAAAAATGTTTAAGATCCAAAAAATAGAACTGCGATGGTCCTGGAAAAGATAGAATTTTCTCTCTCTCTCTCTCTCTCTCTCTCTCTCTCTCTCTCTGTGTGTGTGTGTGTGTGTGTGTGTGTGTGTGTGTGTGTATGCATAGTGATAAGTTTTGGCCCTGCTGCAAAATCTGCATCCTATTTTGTAGACAGCTGCATCAATGTCATCTGGAGCCATGTTTAACCTTCAATGGCAGGAAGGAATCACCACAAACACATTGTGGAACACATCCAGGATGCCAGGAGAGAAGTGATGCTCATCTCAGTAGAAAGCAATTCTGCCAGACAGGACATTTTCAGAGGATGGATGATAGCAGGATATCAAAGTGAGCTAAAGTGAGAAGACCACAAGCTGAGTGAGCAAAAGAAATATTTTGAGGACATACTGAAGGGCATCTCCAAGAAATGCTAAAAATATATATAAAGTACACAGGGCAACTTAACAAAATCACCATGAAATTAAGACACAGTTGACATGAGGGGTGACTTTGGTGGGATATGTAGATCACAAAGAGCAGAATGGCAGAGACGCTCTTTAAAAGACACACAGAATCGTAGATGGAGAGCAGGAAGGGACTTTGGAGGCAAATCTCCTTATTTTAAGGATGAAGAAACTGAGGCTCAATATGAAGAGACTTGCTGAAGGTCACAGAGGTATCGAGTAGAAGAACAAGATCAAGTCCTCTGATTTCAAATTCTTTCCTAAAAAATCTTCACATTGTCATTCAACCTTTTCAGTGAGATATACAGATGTTCTGGCCTTTTGGTAATGCCTTACCTGCTATCATTGAGAGGTAATGAGATCACTGAGAATAAAGGAACATCAAAAAAGTCATTAATACTCCCTTACTTTTATTAGCACAGAATCACCTAAAAGGAGTAACAAGGCTTTGTTAAGGAAGCAAAAGTCAACACAATAAACAGCAATTCGTTGAAAACCCAAATACATAGGAATTTAGTAAGGGAACAGAAAATATTTAGAATACTGAATTGGAGGCCCACATAGGGAGTTTAGTGTAGATAATCTTCACAATGGTTAATTTACATAATGGTCACTAAGAATTGATTATGTTTCAAATACAGGGTATGTGAGTTACCCATGTTTGTTATGTATGTGTCTGCTTGGATTTGTTTAAATGCAGCTTATGGGAAAGCATTAATAAATTTCTCTGGAATCTAGCCTAAGATTTCTGCCTGGAAGAAAGCTGGAGAGGTAACTTTTGACTTCTCTGATATCAAACAGGACACTGTGCTAGAATTATATAGATAGAGATAGTGACAGAGAGACAGAGACAGAGACAAAGAAAATAAATGGAGAGAGACAGAGACAGACAGTTGCCCTTATCTCACCCAAAGGAAAATTCCCCGAAGTCTCTAGAGAGGTAAATTGGAAATTAGGGACATGATGAGGAGCTAACTGTCCTGAACATGTTTGCCTTCTTAAACCTATTCTTTTTTCTCTCCAAATTTCTTTTCCAATAGGGTTTGGAACAACAGTAGCCTTTCTTTGGGAAAGAAAACTGCCTCTCTTCTCCCAAGCTCTCCCGACAACTCTACCCCTCACACAGGTCATATTAAATAATCATTCTCTCTACCAATAAGGAAAGTCCCACCTAAGTAACAACTCAAAAAAGACCTCAGCATTTTAAAACATGGGTTACAGTGCAACATATAGTTGTTATCCTGCTGTGGAGTCAGTGTGCTTTAGGAAATACTTCCTTGGATTTGGAATCTGGAAGGTCAAGTTCAAATCCCATTTCTGACAGTTACTAGCTATATAACTAAAAGCAAGTCACTTAACCTTGTTCAGTCTCAGGCAACTTTTTTAGACCGTAAGTCATAAAGGAGTTTCAATCTTCAGAGTGGAAAGAGTTAAGACATTGGAAAAATCATAGCAATCCCATGCTATTTACATTATTGGTATAATAATAAAGCTAATCCTTGTTTACTAACAAAATTAATAAGCATATAAAGAAGTCTATATGCAGGTTTGTAACTTAAAAGGTATGTCTTGCATTATTTATTATTTATACTTATTAAGTATTAAGCATTAAGTATTATTTATTTTGTTTCATTCTGAAAAAATGATCATAAACAATAAGACAAAAAACATACAGAGCCATGTTTCTATTTAAGGAGTATTTGAACTTTAACCTGAAGAAAAAAAAGATTCAAAGATTTTTCTGCCTAAATCTCTCTGTCCGGAAAGTGTTTCAAGAGTTTAACACAATGTCTTTCTGTTCTCCTTCCTGATAAGAACTTGGGAATGACTTTCTGCTTCTGAAAAGCTCTCATCAGAGTGGCTAATGAATCATTCTTTACTGGCCTAGCTTCTGGAACAATCTGTTCACATTCTCAAATGCCTTCTGCAAACTGAATGTCAAGTTTCTGAAAGACATTCATCCATCAATGTCCTAGTCTCCAGGTTTTACAGGCATTTTGGAGTTAAATATTCTTTGTAGGTACCAGTAATACCTCAGCCCCACAGCAAGACCAGGTCTATCCCATAATCAACTTTTCTCCACAGGGAAGCTGACAGACAGTACATTTGCCTTTTGGTTTACTCTCTTCATAATAAGTGAAAGGGGGTTAGATAGCAGTATGGCCTTTTCTTCACATGAACATAGTGACTACAAAAATTCATTATTAAGATATATTCAAATTATTCTCCATCTCTACGGTAATTTTTGACATACTAATTAACTTAGTTTTGCTAAGTATTCAACATTTTGCCACTAAACCAATACCTAGATGTAATCCAGGAGGGCATATGTTATCATCACGAGGATTTGTTCACTTTGACTTATTTATAACCAGTGATGTGCTAATAAATGTTTAACAAACAACTCTCCAGGGGAAAAATATGTATGCACAACACACTTTTAAGTTTATTCTGCCTTTTAATATTTTCTCTATCATTTTTAAATCTAGATAACAAAAAAAACCCCAATAAATCAAACCCTGAATTTTAGTTTGCCAGTTTCCAAGGTATAAATGGTTACACTGAAAATCGGTCTAGGAAAAAGCTAGCACATCCCATCTATGATATGTCAAACTTACACATCAGGAAAAATCAAGGAATTAAAAACTAAAATGTGAGAGTGAGGAGAAAGATATTTTTAAAGCATATTTATAGTGCTCAGTACACAGTAGACCTTCTTGCTCCACAGTGGTCAGCTACAACCCCCAACACCACAATAACCATGACAAAGGGACCCACATTTGACAGTGATCTTGGCACCACTTATTCCTGTGTGGACATCTTCCAACATAGGAAAATGGAGGTCACTGCTAATGACCAAGAAAATAAGACCATCCCAAGCTACATCACAATACATTTGATCAGTTTTGCTAAGGCATGGCTAGGTGGCACAGTGAATAGAGCACTGGCTCTGGAGTCAGGAGGACCTGAGTTCAAATTTGACCTCAAACACTTGATACACTTAATAGCCATGTGACTTTGGGCAAGTCACTTAATCCCAATGGCCCTCCAAAAAAGCAAAAAAAAAAAATCAGTTATGCTGCAAAGAATCAAGTTGCAATGAACTCCACAACACAGTCTTTTATGTTAGGCATCTGATTGGTCACAAGTTTGATGATGCAATTGTACAGTCAGACATGAAGCATTGGCATTTCATGGTGGTTAATGACATAGGCAGGCTTAAGGCCTAAGTAGAATGCAGAGGAGAGACCAAAATTTCTATCCACAAGAAGCATCTTCTATGGTCTTGATTAAGATGAAAGAAATTGCTGAAGCTTACCTTGAAAAGGTCACAAAAGCTGTCATCACAATACCAGTCTACTTCAATGATTTCCAACATCAAGCTACCAAAGATGGTGGAACCATTGCTGATTTCAATGAATCACCAATTAATCAACTACTGTTGCTGTTGAGAGAAATGTGTTGATCTTTAGCCTTGGAGGTAGCTCTTACCATGCCTCCTTTCTTACCATGGAAGATGGCATCTTTGAAGTCAAGTCCATGATTAGAGACATCCTCTTGGGTGGGAAGGACTTGGACAACTGCATGGTCAACCATTTCATTACTGAGTTCTAGGGAAAGCACCAGAAAGACATCAATGAGAACAGAGGCTTTCTACTGTCTGCTCACCAACTGTGAATGTGCAAAGTATATCCTCTTTTCCAATACCCGCTCCAGTATTAAGATGGTCTCTCTCTATGAAGATATCAATTTCTATACCTCTATCAACCATGCCCATTTTGAAAAGTTGAATGCTGATCTCTTCTGTGGCACAGTGGAACCCTATGGAAAAGGCCCTGAAAGATGACAAGCTATAAAAATTACAAATCCATGGCAACAATGTCAAATCCCCCAAATCCAGAAACTTCTGCAGGACATCTTCAATAGCAAGAAGCTCAACAAGAGTATCAATCCTGATAAGACTACTGCTGATTATGGTGCAGTTGTCCAGGCTGTCATCTTGTCTGACAAATCTAACAACTTACAGGACTTACTGCTGTTAAATGTTACTCCTCTTTCCCTTGGTATTGTCAGAGTTATGACTTTTATTTTTTTGCTTTTTGGAGGGCAATTGGGGTTAAGTAACTTGCCCAAGGTCACACAGCTAGGTTTTTGTTTGTGGTGTGTTAAGTGTCTGAGGTCAGATCCGAACTCAGGTCCTTCTGATTCCAGGGCCAGCATTCTACTCACTGCGCCAGCTAGCCACCCTGAGTTATGACATTTCTGATCAAATGCAACACCACACCCCCATCAAGCAGACACAGACCCTTCCCACCTTCTCAACCAACCAGCCTGGCATGCTTATTCATGTTTATGAAAGTGAGAGATCAATGACAAAGGATAAATTGCTTTGCAAATTAGATTTCAGAGGAATCCTTCCCATCCCCGGGGTTTTCCTCAGATTGAAGTAACATTTACCATTGAAAATGTCATCCTCAATATTTCTGCTATGGATAAGAGCACAAGGAAGTAGAATAATATCACCATCACCAATGACAAAGGTCATCTAAGCAAAAAAGACATTAAGCATCTGATCCAGGAGGCTGAGAAATACAAGGATGAGTATAAGAAGTAGAAAAGGTGTCTTCCAAAAATCCTCTTGAATCTTGTGCTTCCAACACAAAGGCTACAGTAGAGGATGAGAAATTCCAAGGCAAATTGGTGATGAAAACAGAAAATCCTTGACAATGTAATGAAATAATCAACTGGATAGATAAGAAACAGACTGCTGAGAAGGAAGAATGTGGAATCAAAGAATTGGACAAGGTCTGCAACCCCACCATTACTAAATTGTAGCAGAGTTCAGAGGGCATGCCAGGAGGCATCCCTGGTGGGTGCCCAGCAGATGGAGAAGCTATCTGTAGGTACTTATACTAGACCCACCTTTGAAGAGACCAGTTAAACATACCAGAAAAAAGAGCATTCCACACAGCTTTCCAAAAATGTAAGGACTCAAATTTGTAGGCAAAGGCAGTAGGAGTTTAAAAGTAACATGTAAACTACTGTGTAAATCTGAAAATTCTTAATAATTAAACATGTTCAGAGGGAGAGAAGTGAAAAATATTGTACTTTATCAGTACTGTCAACAAGTGGAAATGCAATTCTTGTCCTGGAGAATAAAGTCTATTTAAAATTGACATCATAAAAAAAAGCTTATTTAGAATTGTGAAATCACTGTACTATTCATTGCTTGATGACCCAGTATCTTTCTCAGAATGCACATTTTGCTGTCCAGAATGTAATTCTTTGTTTTACAGGGATCTTTCAGACTGAAGAAGAACTGAGTTTTAAGAGAACAGTGTTGCTGTTGGGTGGAGTGGGGATGGAGTTCCCTCCTCTCACCTTAGAAGAAAAGAAAAAAGGGGTCAGAGAAAATATCGAGCCATGTAATCTTACTGATGTATTAAAAAAAATAAAAATAAATTAAAAATAAAATAAAACTTCCCAAGCCAACCCAATCAAGCTAAAACAATTGGGAGGCTTGGTAAATTCAAGGCTTCATTCCTCTGGGTCAGTTAAGCTGGGGCAACTTTTCCTCCCATTGTGTTCTCCACCAGCACCATTCAATCCTGACTTAGAGATGAAGCAAAAGAATTGATTAAAGACAGGAAAGCTATGTCCCTGAGGATGCCTCAAGTGTGTGGGTGCATAAGAAGGGCTCCATGAATACAAAGACTGGGGCCAGCTCAGAGAAAGTAACAAGTTTTCCTTGTAAAGCCTAATAGATAATATTTTTTTCCATTTTTTTCTTTTCATCAGCTTTGGGAGTTTAAATGTAATTTTATTTTTTCTTCCTACATCTCTTATTTAGCTTAACTTCATACATTATTAATGCATACATTGAAGATGTACCAGTACTTCAAATATTTTTATTTTAAAATTTATAATTCAACATTTGTCATTTGGGTGAAGAACGATTTTTATAGTTGGATTTTTAAATCTTGAAATGTAATTAAATGTTTCTTTTTTAAGTATACTTTATTTCCATTTATGCTGTTTTATTTTCCCTTTCTCTTTCATTGAAGTTTTTGTTTGGATTTTTGCTTTGAATGTTATTACTATTTTTGTATTGGATTTGTTTGAATTTATTTTCCTTCTCTAGGTACCTGAAATCATTTTGCCTAATTTATTTTTGCTCTTCTTTCATTCAGTCATATCTGACTCTTCATGACCCCATGGACCATAGCATACCAGGTTGTTGTATTCTCCATTATCTCACAAAGTGTGCCCAAGTTCATGTTTGTTACTATCTGTCCATCTCATCCTCTACCATCCTTCTGCCTTCAGTCTTTCTCAACATTATAGTCTTTTCCAAGAAGTCCTGCCTTCTCATTGTAAGGGCAAAGTATTTAAGTTTCAGTTTCAGTATTTGTCCTTCCAAGGAGCAGTTTGTTAATTTCTTTAGATATTGACTGATTTGGTCTCCTTGTTGTCCAAGGGGCTCTCAAAGTCTTTTAATGCACCATAATTCAAAAGCATCCATTCTGCACTGCTCAGCTTTCTTTATCGTCCAACTCTCACAGCCAATACAATGTTCCTGGAAAAATCATAGCTTTGACTATGCAGACATTTTTTTTTTTGTCAGAAAGATGATGTCTCTGCTCTTTAGTATGCTGTCTAAATTTGCCATAGCTTTCCTTCCAAATATCAAGCATCTTTTAATTGCATCACTGCAGTCACTTTTTGCAGTGATCTTTGAACCCAAGAATATAAAATATGACCCTGCTCCCATTGCTTCAACCTCTATTTAGCAGGAAGGGATGGGATCAGTCACCATGACTAAAATTAACCTTCAATCCAGCTTTTGCAGTCTCCTCTTTCACCCTCACCAAGAGGCTTCTTAATTCTTCTTCCCTTTCTGCCATTTGAGTATTATCATCTACATATCTGTGATTATTGATATTTCCTCCTTGCAATCTTGATTCAGATTTTTGATTTATCCAGTCTGACATTTCACATCATGTACTCTGCATACAAGTTAAAAAAAAATAAAGTGACATTGTATAGCCTTGTCATACTCTTTTCTCAGTCTTAAACCAATTAGTGTTGAGCTAAAATGGAACAAGACAAAAGATCCCCAAGAGTAAAATTTGGAAGTGGACTTTAATACCATGGAACTGCAAGGTCCACATACCCAAATCAGACTGTGAGTTGGAACAGACAATGTGCTGGTTTTTAAAGTGATTTCAATAGTCAAGTTACCTAAACCTACAACGAGTGATTGCACAGTGTATATTTGAATTTCTCAAGGGCTCGAAGTTTACCCTAGGCTGAGGGACAGGGAACCTAGAATGGGTATAGATGGCGAAGATCCAGTAGGGGACAGGGGGCAAGGGATGGAGAAATATCCAGTGGGGGTAGGGGATGGTGGAAAATGGAGAAATATCTGGTGATCCAGTGGGGTCAGGGGATAGGGAAGAATGGAGAAATATCCAGTGGAGGGGAAGCAGGGAGAATGGAAAAATATCTGGCAGGGATTTTACCCTAGGCTGAAATTCCTGCTCACAGATGAGTTGGGGGAGGGAAGGATGGAGTTGTGTTCAACATTAGTTGGTCCATGTTGTCTAATTTGTTTCTTGGTCTGCATGTAGGCTCCTTGGGAAACAAATAAGATGATCTGGTACTCCTATCTCTTTGAGTATTTGCCACATTATATTATGATTCACACTGTTAAAGGTTTTAGTATAGTCAGTGAAGGAGAAACAGATTTTTTTTTCCTGGAACTCTCTTGCTTTTTCTATAATCCATTGAATGTTGGCAATTTGGTCTCTAGTTCCTCTGAATCTTCAAAAACCAGACTATATTTCTGGTAATCTTAGTTCACATGTTGCTGAAGCTTAGCTTGCAGAATTTTAAGCATAACTTTGCTGGTATGTGAAATCTGCATAATTGTTCAGTAATATGAAAATTCCTTGTAATTGCCTTTCTTTAGGTTAGAGACATAAACTGATCTTTTCCAATCCAGTGGCCACTGTTGAGTTTTCCAAATTTCCTGGCATATTGAGTATACCACTTTAACAAAATCATCTTTTAGGATTGTAAAAAGCTCAGTGGAATAGACATACCATTTGTGGTTATTGATGAAATTAAGATCTTTCTTTTACAGTTTTTCTGTATATTCTTGCCATCTCTTCTTAATCTCTTCTACTTCTATTAAGTCCTTACCATTTTTGCCTTTTATAATGACCATTTTTGCATGAAATTTTCCCTTAATATCTCTAATTTCCTTGAAAACACCTCTTGTCTTTTTCGTTCTGTTGTTATCTTCTATGTCTTTACATTGCTCATTTAAAAAAAAAACTTTTTATCTCTCCTTGCTATTCTCTTGAATTCTGTTGGGCATATCTTTCCCTTTCTCCTTTACTATTTGCTTTCATTCTTTACTCAGCCTAATACAAGCAACATCTTTATTTTTCATTTACACACAAATACTATCATCTAAGTGCTAACTGGAACATTATCCAAGGGGGTATACTGTAGCTGTGACCCGTGTACATTTTTATTTTGGGGAGAGCCAGTTGTTAAACATATATAAGCATAGCATACCTCTGACTGCTTTTTAGTTGCCTATTGGTGGGCAAATGGGTTTCTGATGCTCTTATTTTTTCCTATTTTATATAGTTGCTAAACAATTTCTTGCTACCTGCAAATCTTTTTAGTGCCCTGATTTAAAATGTCTGTATAATATAAGTTTGACCAGTTGGGTTCCCTATCACCTCTAGGATCAAATACAAAAAGCTCTGTTTGGCAATAAAAACACTTCATAAACTATACTCCATTCTGACCTCATCTACTCTTCTTCAACCTTACTCCCTACCATATGCTCTTCTATCCAATGACACTGGCCTCCTGGCTGTTCCACAAACAAGATACTCCCTCCTTCACTTTGTGGAAGTCACCCATGTCTGGAATTATCTCCCTCTTCAACTTTGCCTGCTAGCTTCCCTGGCTTCCTATAAGTTCCAACTAAAATTCTGTCTTTAATAGGAAACCTTTCCCAACCCCTCTTAATTTTAATGCCTTCTCACAATTAATTATATCTAATTTATCCTGTGTATAGTTTGTATATATTTGTTTGCATGCTTTCTCTTCCACTAAATTATAAGCTCCTTGAGGGCAGGGACTGTCAGTTGCCTCTTTTTGTATTCCCAGTACTTAGCATAATAGGTGCTTAATAAATGTTTATTGATTGATCAAGTTAGCATATTTTTTTTCTTTCAGTGAATGGTTGAATATTGGCTTTATGGATTAATAATTTTTTTTGCTTTTTTGGGGGGGGAGGCAGTTGGGGTTAAGTGACTTACCCAAAGTCACATGGCTAGTAAGTGTGTTAAATGTCTGAGGCCAGATTTGAACTCAGGTCCTCCTGACTCCAGGGCCAGTGCTCCGTTCACTGTGCCACCTAGCCATCCAGGATTAATATTTTTTTAAAAAAATGAGTGTGGCATTTGAAAAATAATGTCTTATGAATATCAACATTGGGGTATTTATTTGGCATAGACATTGGCTTTACAAAGGGTGAAAACTAAACGTCTTGAAGGACATGGAAAAAGAGTTGTGGGATGAGATAAAAATGATATACTAAAGATGTGCTCTGAATTACCAGACCAGAATGTTCACTTAAAAATACTTGCCAAAATCTAGACAGGAGATCGTACCTAGGACTTGACTTGCAATCTTCCATCTGAAGTAGAGAACTCCTATTTTTTTTTAAAAAGTGACATTAATAAAGGAGTACAGGCTATGATACAGTATCACAGTTAAGGTGCACAATTAGGGTTACAATGGGAGACTCACTTATAGATGATGTTGAGACAAGATTCCCACCATCCGAAACAGGAACTTCATTTGTGAGTGATCTCCTATTCTTTATGCAAGAAACATTATGCAAAATACAACATATTCTTTATGCTATCCAGAAGCTCTACCTGTGCCTAGACTGAGGACTATTTCCACGAAGTCAATGTGATAGGTGAAAAGGGCTAAAGCTAGGTTCACAACAGTGAAAAGTGATAGATCAGCCATATAAAGTGGGAACTATGTCTCCTGAGTCAAACAGAGAAACATCACCTATGAACAGGTCTCAGAAAGGCTACCTTGTTGTAGATGATAAAAAGAAGCCCAACATAGAATTTTTTCTCAGGCTACAAAGAATTCTATAAAAGTCTGCACTAGGCATGCAACAGAGTTATCAAAGAGCTGATAGGTATCAGACAGGAAAAAAAATAAATTATGTGATGGCAAATGTCAGAGGCCCTTTGCTTTTCAACACTTGTGGGTCCTAAAGGAAAGAAACTTTGGAATTGCTTAACAAGAAAACTTGAATAAAAAAGTCAGTCATGCCCTCTCCCAACATGGCGGCTTCAGCTAAAAAGAAGAATAAGAAGGGGAAGACCCTCACCTTGACAGACTTCCTTGCGGAGGATGGTGGCACTGGTGGTGGAGGAAGCACCTTTGTGCCCAAACCAGTCAGGTGGGCTGATGAAACTGATGACCTGGAAGGAGATGTTTCCACCACTTGGCATAGCAATGATGACGATATGTACCGGGCACCTCCAATTGACCGTTCCATCCTGCCCACTGCTCCACGGGCTGCTCGGGAACCCAATATTGACCGGAGCCGTCTTTCCAAGTCACCACCCTACACTGCTTTTCTAGGGAACCTGACCTACGATGTGACAGAGGATTCCATCAAGGAGTTCTTTAGAGGACTGAATATCAGTGCAGTACGTTTGCCACGGGAACCCAGAAATCCAGAGAGGTTGAAAGGTTTTGGTTATGCTGAGTTTGAGGACTTGGACTCACCACTCAGCGCTTTGAGCCTGAACGAAGAGTCTTAGGCAAAAGAAGAATATGAGTGGATGTTGCTGACCAAGCACAGGATAAAGACCTAGATGATCATTCCTTTGGCTGTGATCTGGATTGAAATCGGGATTCTGACAAAACCGACACAGACTGGAGGGCTCGCCCTGCCACATACAATTTTGATGCCTATCCTCCTCGAAGTGGTGACAATAGCTTTGGAGACAAGTATCGTGATCGTTATGATTCAGACCAGTACCGTGATGGTCCCCGGCGTGACATGGACCGATATGGAGGCCGGGATCGATATGATGACAGGGGCAGCAGAGACTATGATAGAGGCTTTGATTCTAGGATAGGCAGTGGCAGAAGAGCATTTGGCAGTGGGTACCATCGGGATGATGATTGCAGAGGAGGAGGAGATTGCTATGAAGACAGATATGATAGACAAGATGATCAGTCATGGAACTCAAGAGATGATTACAGCCGAGATCATTTTAGGCGTGAAGACAGAGGTCCCCGCCAGAGACCCAAACTGAATCTGAAGCCCTGGAGTGCACCCAAAGATGAAGATGCATCAGCTAGCACCTCGCAGTCTAGCCGAGCTGCGTCCATCTTTGGGGGAGCCAAGCCAGTGGACACCGCTGCTAGGGAACGAGAAGTAGAGGAACGACTACAAAAGGAACAAGAGAAGCTACAGTGTCAGCTGGAGGAGCCAAAACTAGAAAGACGGCCCCGGGAGAGGCATCCAAGTTGGAGAAGTGAGGAAACTCAGGAACGGTCAAGGACGGGAAGTGAATCTTCACAGACTGGGAATACAGCTCCATCTGGCAGAAACACACGAAGGAGGGAGAGTGACAAATCCCTAGAAAATGAAACATTCAACAAGGAAGAAGACTCTCAGTCTCCAACTTCAAAGCCTTCTAAATCAGATCAGCTTCCCTTAAAGGTGATGCCTGCGCCCCCACCAAAGGAAAACGCCTGGGTGAAACGGAGCTCTAACCCTCCTGCCTGATCGCCATCTCCCACAAGTGGTGGAGGAAAGGTAACATCCCAGCAGTCTGAGGAAGGACCAGCTAATATTTCAAGGAAAGATGAGAATAAGGTAGATGGGGTGAGTGTGCTGAAAGGCCAAAGTGGGAACTCCAGCCTTGGTCCAGTGGATGGAGGAAGTAAAGACCACTGGAAGGATCCTGATAGGAAAGATGGCAGAAGAGATGAAGATTCAAGAGCTGCATCTGAGCCAAAGAAAGCTGAAGAAAGCCGGGCCTCTAAATTCAGTTCTGCAAGCAAGTATGCAGCTCTCTCTGTTGATGGTGAAGATGAAAATGAGGGCGAATATTACAACGAATAAACCTCTACATCTGTGCTTTCTCCCTGTCTCTCACCAACCTGCAACGTTCGAGAGCAAATCAAGCCTCTATCCAGACACGACAAAATAAAACTCACCGTCTCCTGGAAAAAAAAAGGCAGTCATTCTATGGTTCTCACTTAATGCATGAAATGATTCTTTCAGTATTTTATCATCATTTAGGACAAAGATTTGTCATATCAGTTCTTGACTTGAGTGGTTGAACACATTAAAACAGGAAAAGAAAAAAACTGGTACCTCAGGCAAAAAAACAGGCATTCCTATAGAGGCTAAAGCTACACAGGGCTAGAGGGTTGGCTTATTTGAATAGCATCCCTAAATAATACTATAGAAATGCAACAAGCATAGTCCTATGATAAATTGGAAAATCACATGAAATCATATGAGGTAGCAAAGGTGTGATTAAATTCCCTATCTCACAAATGTACAAACCTTTGGTGGCTTGGGATTCTGGGGACTCTGAAATATAAGGATAGTAACCAGTCATCCTGGAAAGAATTCAACCACTCTATACTTCTTTCAGTCAGAGTAAAGAGATTTATTGTAACACCACTAGGGTGGGCAAGATTCCTAGTAAATCTGCAGCTTGTTGGTGGTGAAAATGATACTTTTATATAGAAGATGGGAAAAAAGGGTCAGTGAGAAGATCTTGGTGGGATTAAGTAGTGGTAAGTAGCCTGGTGGGGGCAGGGGCCTGGTGCAGACAATGAAAGGAGTTACTTGGTCAAGAGCACTTAAAAGGATTATTGAGTATCTAGGTGGGCTGGGATGGGCCAGAGGCCTCAGGCGAACTTCCCGGGACTGGGTTATGTGTAAAAGTTAAGGGACTGGACTGCTTTCAAATATGTGTCTTTTCCTTTTAGGGGTCCAGGGTCCATTACCCTATCAACCCCATCTACCTTAGCAATGTTTTGGCATTTATAGTCCATAAAAAGTAAGCAAGATCTACCCTGCAGGTGCAAAGTCAACTGAAAAGACTCCCAGAAAATCTGATGAAAGGTGAACAAATGAACAAAACTACCCTACCTAGAAAACAGGATAAAGTATTAGAGGCTCCATCAGCCTGACACAGGAGCACCACCACCAACAGCCTAGAATGTGCATATGTTCTCTCTCTCTGTCTCTCTCTGTCTCTGTCTCTCTCTCTGTCTCTCTCTCTGTCTGTCTGTCTCTCTCTCTCCCTCCTGCTCTATTGTTTTCCTTGCTTATTTTAAGTGCCAATTAAAATTCCATCTCCTTTAGGAAGTCTTACCCAGCTCCTCTTAATTCTAGTGCCTTCCCTCTGTCAATTTTTTCTTATCTGTCCTGTATATAACTGTTAATATTTGTTTATATTTTGTCCCTGCCATTAGATTGTAAATTGCTTGAGGCCAGGGACTATGATTTTACTCTTTTTGCATCCCCAGCATTGGGCAGTGTTTAATAGTAGGTGTTTAATAAATGTTTATTGATTAAAAGAGAAAAACAAAAAGGCAGAACTACCTGCTGTGATAAATGACCATACACAGGGCCAGTGCTCTCACAAAAAGTATGTACCTCTGGTGATGCAAAAGCTCAGGGCTACACCACCAGCTTTGGAAAACAGAGATAGCTCCAGTAAAGGATGTTGCCCCATCCTTCTAGGCGGTGAGCATGACCTCATCAGCAACTCTTTAGGAGTCTTTTCTACCTGAATTCATAGGACACAATGTAAAAGTAATTCTGAAGACTGAGAATGTAAATTTCACTACCATCCTTTTCATGTTTTGTTTTGTTGTTTTTGTGCTTATATCATATACATAGTGTAGTTTTAGGTAATTTGCTATTCATAGTTTTGACATTTGTTTGTTTGTGTATGTGTTATTTTTTCTGCATATTTTGATATGTTGTGTTATAATTGCTTTACTTTTGCTTTGCTTAAACTGCCCCTTCCCTCACTCCCAGGATAAGGGGATCACCTGATATCTCATCAACACAAAAGGTTTGATCCTCAAATTTTGATCCTCAACACCTTCTCAACTCACACTCAGACGCCTTTGCCCCGGATTAGAGGATGGAGCACTTAACTCCTCCTAAGGCTGTTCTTTATAGAGGACTCACCAACTTCCTGTTTACTCCAATTTTCCATCAGCAGCAACTCTACTCCACAGAAAACCCCAATTTTCAGCTTACTATTGTGTTTATCTTCTCCCTTTAGATCATCTCTTGCAGGCAGGGACTGGTGTCTTTTTCTTATTTATATCTCCAGCACTTAGCACATAAAAGGTACTTTAAAAATATTTATTGAAATGTATTGAATTCACTGTTATGCATACTTGCTTGTATTTCCTGTAGTGCAATGGGAAGAGGACTGATTCTGTAGTTAAAGGACTTGGATTTAAATATTGCCTCTGAAGCTTACTGCTTTTGAGATCTTAGACAAATTACTTCATCTCCTGGAGCTATTATACCATACTTATCTGTAAAAGGAGGAAGTCCCTTCTAACTCTAGATCTACAATCTAGAGGGATGTTACTATCATTAATTGCTATTATGTGTCCTGCATTTGCTTTAGACCTTTAGTCACTGAAGTCAGATGCCAAAAGTTTATTGCATCTATTTAATTAGACCTGTAATCACTGAAGCAGATCGTGCTATGATTATTGTATGTATCATTGATGTATATTGGCTGTGAATAGTACCCTAAAGTGACATTAGCTGGGATGCCAAGTTAATCATCCTTGCTTTGTTAAGAGTTTATATTTATTCTAATTCTGTGTTGTATAATCCCAGATATCAAGTGTTTCACAGCTGATTTTTCAAGGTACTGAAAAATTCCTAATTCCAGGGAGCTATGTAACCTCTCTGACAGACGAATAATAGGCAGAATGGAATTCTTTTGCTTCTCAAGATCCATGGTCTAAAAAAGGAGGGAGTTTCAAAAGCAAAATGTCATTGCTATTCCTTTTCCTCCTCATCCTGGTAAAGAAGCAACTTAAAAAGAGAGAAATGGGGATGAGCAAGGCCATTGGACACATAATTAGCACTCCAACTTGAGCAGCAATTTAAGCAGCAGGAAAAACAAGAGGCTTTCAGAATAGCTAGTGTTTGAGCCTTAGATGGAGCTTCACTACTTTGGGTACCATTATCCCCCTATCCTAACACATCAACCAGAGATAATATCTAGAGTAACTGATAGAACTGATAGTAACTGATAGAAAT